>JBAIAA010000091.1:0-146847 GCA_037893245.1 Crossaster papposus | reverse complement strand
TCGTAAACCCTCGCCTGCCAAAATATGTAATACTCGCACACATTCAAACAATATTCATTACGTGCTAACTTCCACTTTCACAAGAAATGTATGTTGTCTGCTCTATATGGAATATCATCATTGTTACTTTCCCCCATCATAAAGGTATTCTCTATGCTCCCATGCAATTTTCCACGTTGAATATAAATACAAAGATATTTATATTTAAATCGTCGTTATTTAATTCACAAAATGTATATGACATACCAGTGCGTAATTGTTTGTCTATAGTCTAGATTTGTTTTGAAAGGTTTATGTGAATTACTTGAACATGTGACTGTTAAATAATGGCATGGACCCTAATCAATCAGT
This sequence comes from Crossaster papposus, assembly GCA_037893245.1. NCBI lineage: Eukaryota > Metazoa > Echinodermata > Asteroidea > Velatida > Solasteridae > Crossaster > Crossaster papposus. Next base: position 146,496 of record JBAIAA010000091.1, on the reverse strand, counting down.
CCTGGAATAAGCGGAGCTAATACTCTGGGTGTTGTAGCCAAACAAAATATATAAGCAATTAATATAATCAATGCAAATGTTTGATTATACAGACCTCCAAGACTGACAAAGCCAACATTTGTTTTTTCTTCTGCTGTATTATAATATCGTTTTTACTGTATAATATGTCTTTACGATAACAAAGTTTAAAATTGTAGTTTTGCTGCTGTCACATCGAGCATGTGTGTGAAACGTTTAGAACTTTATTTTTGAGTGTCAACATTGACATCAATATTTTCCAATAGTTTAATCTTGGATTTTTCACTATTTACTCAGCTCCCATTGCAAATATTGCTCGTAAACATGGTTTACTGGTGCACATGTATGCGGATGATACGCAACTGTATTTACCATTTGTTTGTATGACAACGAAGATGAACTAGCTACTCGCAAACGCATGGAATCATGTATTGTGGACATAAAATCTTGGATGACTTCTAATAAACTGAAATTAAATGACGACAAAACTGAGCTCATCATAGTCACATCAAAATACCTTCAATCCAGAGCCACAAACAACTCTATTCAAATAGTGTCATCACCCATTCATGCTTCGCCAAATGCTCGTAATTTGGGAATTATTGTTGACAACACGCTATCTATGGAGGATCACATCAAACGTGTCTGCAAAGCTACATATTTCCAAATCAGGAACATTAATCAAATTCGTAAAGTTTTGGATGACGATACAGCAGCTACTTTAGTCCATGCTTTGGTAATATCGAGATTGGACAATGGAAAAGCTCTATTATATGGTATAAATGAACAACTACTGGCAAAGCTCCAACGTGCTCAAAATGCTGCAGCACGCATGTTAACCCGCACTCGTAAATTTGATCATATTTCGCCAATTTTGAAACAACTACACTGGTTACCAATTCGTCAAATAATTCAATTTAAGCTACTTTTGCTCACTTGGAAATCACTTAATGCTATGGCACCAGTGTATAATAATGAACTTCTTTCTCCATATATTCCCAAACGCACTTTGAGATCTGCTGACAAAATTCTTCTGACTGTCCCTAGAAATGTTTCGTCGTATGGTGATCGTGGATTTTATGCAGCTGCTCCCAAGCTTTGGAATGCCTTGCCATTCGAACTTCGCAGTTGTAGTTCCATCAATGTTTTCAAAAAGTTGTTAAAAACTCATTTATTTGAAACTGCTTATAATATTTGATTGTTTTTGCAAAACATTTTATTGTGATTTATGTACTCATTTTGAGCTTTTACTTGATGTCTTTAATGTGATTTCTGGTATCGCATTGCTGACACATACCTTAATACATGCATGTTCGGCCATTTTTTCTTATTTTGTTCGGGCAGGACTCAGTTATTGCTGTTAAGTTGTTGTAACTGCTAATTCTGGTCTTCTCCTCTCTTTGCTTGTTGGCCATGTGCAGCTATGCAGTGTGTGTTGGTACTGTGATATCCTCTTTGATCTTGTAGGGTCACATTATTGATCTTGAATTGCCTCTATGTTTTATTTATTGTTGCATTTTATTTTGGTTCATTATTTTTCCTTCGTCATGTTTGTGTTTTATGTTGCACCTCGGAATATATGAAGCAGAATCAGTGTCAAAAAGATCGGACGTGTTTTTACAACTCGGATGCTTTCCTAATTCGGATGTATTCCTAATAGTCTAGTGGGATTTCTGAAAAATGTGAATGCTAGGGGCATTTTTGGGTAAAAGTTGGGAACCAGACTTTTGAGCATAATTCAGGTATGCTGAATGCGATAAACCCGGTTCCCAAGCAAAATTTTGAGTTTTTGACCGTCTAATTTGCATAATCAAAATGGCCGCCAATTTGCCAATATCTGACATTTTTGTTACTATTTGATAGACTAACTTCGTAACCAGGCAGGTAAAAATGGAAAATAAAGTGTCTATACCTATGTTGTGAGGGTCAGGGAATGTGATAAATGCATTTTTTAAGTAATTAGTGATAACAATACTCTTAAATATGCAAATTAGCCGCCGCCATTACAGAAATATAATTTTTCTCAAATATCTCTCCAACTAGACGAGTAAACACGTCAAATTTAGTGTCTACACCTATGTTTTGAGGGTAAGAGAATGTGATAAATGCATTTTAAATGTAATCAGTGGTAACCCTACTCTTAAATATGCAAATTACACAAATGTAGGTTGGCCTGACATTGGCTAAACAATACAGTTAGCTCAACGTTAGACCACTATTGTCCCAGTCTACTGAGAAACGTTGAACCAACATTGCACCATCGAAGTTTAATGTGTTAATTAGCCAGCACAAACATATTGGGCCAAACGTGGCAATAATAGGCTAATCTTGAAAGCCAATCTTAACCAACATTGGTACAACGTATAGGTTTTGCTCATTGGCACAACACTTGTGCTATATTGGAAACAATGGCAATATCGGCAAAACATTGGTTACAAATTGACAGATGGCCAGTACTATACAGGGTTGTCCCCCAAAAAACCCCGGAGTGCCCTATTGTTGGTACCTTCTGACTAACAAAACTAGTTTATAGACGGGGTATCTTTCTACATAAAAAATGATACAAAGATCACCTGATTCGGTCCAGTAGTTTTCATTCTAGCGATTGCAAAAAAGAGCTAATTCTCGAAATAAACAACAGATTATGAAGGGATTAAAGTTACGTAACAACAAAAGCATAATGTAAGTTTAATGGTTGTGGTAGTTATTACCGTCACCACAAATCACAGAGAAGATGCATAGATAACATTTTTTGATTGAAATACTTGAACACGAATGATCTTCCTGAGATGCTCAGATTGTAAAAAAAAACACTTCCCAGATGCAAGGCAAGCAGAGGTACGGTGCTGAAAAACCATGCAAAGTACAGGCATCGTGGAACTAGTTAAAACAGGAATAACAGGAACTCCGGGGGCGAGACCACGCACATTTCGACCAACAATGTTGGTGTTACTTTTACATCTTTCACTCGTTTGTTTCATTAGCTCCACTTCCATCCTTACAAAATGCAGCTCAGATATATATATGGCCTCATTCCGACAGATCCACAGCGTAACCTCAATTATTGTCATGTAGTTTCTTCAGGACAACAGGATGTCCATTCTTGTAGTAGATGAAAGCAAGTTCCCTCCGAATGGGAAGGTCAACACCAAGAACATCCGAGACTACGCCCAGATAGGACAACCACCACTTTACTTCAATGAATATGTACCTATAGATGTCAGAGATGCCTTGCACGTTTGGTGTGGTCTCACCATGGAAGGTGACCTTCTTGGACCAAGATTTCTCCAGGGAAACTTAATGGGCAGCAATACTAGAACGTATTAATGACTTCGTAATTTCAGAATGTGAGCGATTAGGAGTAGATATAGCCACCCACTGGTGGTTTCAGGATGATGTCCAGCTAACTGTACAAGGCTGGTCAGTATGTTTTCTAAGTTAGAGTGGTTGGCATATGACACCCCACTAAATTCTCACCAAGTCACCAGAGCAGACACCAATGAACTACTTCTTCTGGGGTTACGTTAAATCCATCGTTTATGTTGTACCGTTTGCAAGAGATCTTAACACCCTCCAACAACGAGTCGAGAAGGCCTTAAGAATATTCCCAGAGGAATGATTGTTCGAGCAATGATGAACATGTACCAGGGACCAGAAGTTTGTATTCAAGAAGGAGAAGATCATGTCGAGCGACGCATTGGGAGACAGTAAATTGAAAACTTGGCCATAAAATATGATGAAACCTGAAAAATGTTGATACAGTTGCGATTATTTAGCCAAGATGTATTTATTTATTTATTAGCCCCTTTTAACAGCGGAGAAACTGGAAATGGGTGTGCCAATTAATGTTAATCTTGAAAATAAAATTGTATTTCATTGTTTATTTTAAAATTGTATGTTCGATTGATTTAGGCAGCATAATACGGTACGGTAAATAAGCGGTTGCGCTTCTGCTCACGGCCTGTCCAATTGACCACAATAAATGTAAACACATTTTAAAACAAAACGTTGTGATTATTTAGCCACTTGATATGATGTGCCATTTGATGTTAATTTAGAAAATAACATGTTATTGTTCTTAAATTAAACATTTGACTGATGTTTACGCAGCATTAATCCCTTCCAATAATACGGTTAATAAGCCTATATTCATTGCCATGGCGCTTCCGTTGGCGGCATATCCAATTGACCACCGACGTGGTTCCAGAAAAAAGGTCCCTAGAATGAAAACTATACTGGACTGAACTGGGTGATCTTGGTATTATTTTTCATCTAGAAAGATTCCCCATCTATTCAAACTATAATTTTTCTAGTCGAAAGGTACAAAAATAGGTCTCATCTCTATAGTAACATTGGGCAATGGCCAGTACTATATAGTATAGTTAGTAGTCAATATGTAAAGAAATAAACAAAGTGGGAACCAGACTAAATGGAAGTACAGGCCTCGAAATAGTACTAGCCCGGCGTACAAAGTCTAGCGAAAACTGCTCCGGGCTACCCAGACTCACTTCCTTGGTTGCCCGGTGGGCTAGTGAAAAATTCAGTAACCTACCTGTAAATGTTTAGATCAAAATACATGTTAAAATTGTATTGTTTTGTTGTGTATTAAATAAATATCGGATCAAAATAAACCGAGTATAAACTGTCTTTTGTTTGTGTTTTTCGGCATGATTATCGATAGCCTGGGAGCGCTCGATCCACGCGTGCATGCAGTGCATTGCGATCTCACGAATAGAGTAGACTGGTGGGCTTCAGTGAGATTAGTATAGTATAAACTACGGCGCAGGGTACCGCACATATGTGCACTATTCTCTTTCACATCGTTCAGCCTTTCTTACCATAACGGCCCACTGCGTAGCTGTATAGTACATGAGCGTGCTGCCGTGTCACTAGTAGTAGCGCCTGATAAAGAGTCTGTTCAGAACAGCGCCCTCTGTGTACATTACTACGGATGTACATGTACATTATTGTACGTACCGCGCCGGTACGTGCACGTGCCCGCGCCGAACGAATAGTTTTGTGCATTGTACATACGGGCTAGCGAAAATGTAAACGGGCTAGTAAAATCTGCAGTTTGCTAACCCGGTGGGCTATCCAGGGAAAAAAGTTAGCGCAAGGCCTGAAGTAACTGGGTAAGAACTACTCTGCTACTATGGTGTTTGATGTCCTATGCAGCTATGCGTCTTAGGTGAGGCCATTTTCTCTGGACTTGGTAAATCTTCGAATCAAAAACTGACCATATTTTAAGGCTTTTCGTTAAAATGTCTTTGGCATTAAAAGTACAGGGATTCTTTTGTTAGTATTTGTTGATTGGACAGATGTGGTGCAAAAATTGATGCATAAATCAAATTAATAAAGACAAATATATAACAAATCTACACAAATCTTTAAAATTAACTTTCAAATGTATGTAAAGATTAACTTATTTAAGTATGTGTACCGTAATTTCCTGCGGTAAAGCCGCACGGCGGATAAGGCGCAGGTCCCTAAAATCACCCAAAAAAACTTCAAACGTCAGCAGATAAAGCGCACTGCCGAATAAGGCGCATGCTTGAACGCACCCAAAAGAACACCAGGCGCCACCCGGTGTAGGTACATCGCCACAAAGGGGTCATTTTGTTGCCTTAGAAGGATCCCACTATTCCAAGCAAGAATTTGCTGAGTACTTGAGTTTATCTGGCACGCAAACAATGTATGAAAACTTCAAACCAGTAGTCACAATATCGCACGAGGTTTGCCGATACATATCATGTATCACTGCAGTATAAACTGCATGCACATGTACATATCACATGCATGCGATCGCGTGCATGGTATCCCTAATTGCGACACCCCCTAGTCTTTTTTCCAGTCGTTGTGAATGCTCCGCGCTGTGTAGTTCGGATGGTGAATTGCATGAAGCCGGAACGTAGACGAAAAAAACGTTTAGAAAAAGGCCACATAGTACGGGCCAGCTTTTTATCGCTGTTGTACGCGTCATGCAGCGCACGCTGTAGTCTTGTTTGCAAGACTGCAGCGCACGCTGTAGTCTTGTTTGCAAGACGATCTTAATCGCGGTATATGCAGCGCGCGTAGGCCGCCGATGCGGTAATTCGCGCGTGGTCTACGGCGTACGTTAGAGGGCGCCCCGCATCGCGAAAAACGTCTTGCAAACAAGACTACGCACGCTGCCGAGTGCTAAATCACATACATGTACGGTCGTAGGGGGATCAACACATCGGGGCATTGTTAATGGAAACACGGTCACAATGTCCGGAGAGTTGGGCTAATTGGTTGACAGCATTATCGAGTAAGATTGCGGCGTTCAAAGAATTCTTCACACAAAGACCGTCACTTTGAAATCAAGCGACATCATATAAGGCGCACCGAAAGATAAGGCGCGGCGATGTTTTTGTGGTCTAGAAAGTCAGATAAGCCGCGGCTTTACCGCAGGAAATTACGGTAGGTGTGGTTCATAATACTCTACTGTATGTAAAACCTGTTGTGTTTGGCTGATTCTCTGACACAGTTTCTGAATTTGTCCCGTACCTATTTAAAAAATATCTGTACCTATAGGCCTAAAGTTGTTGCTGGAAAAAACTGTTGGTGGGAAATGTGGTAATTTGTACAAATTAATTGATATTTAATTACTTTTTAGGGTTATTTACAAAGTATGTATGTATACTGCAAAATAAAGCATATTTTAGATTCCTTAGCGTTGGAAATATAAGAATTGGGAAGAATCAGAAATTGAATGTTCTAAGGAATTTCACCTTTGAAAAGGTGATTTGCAACCATATTTTGATCCTATCTCAAGAGTTGACCTCATCACCCACTTTCAAAACATAGGTATACCTCATTTGTCAAATTTACCTGTCTAGTTGCAGAGATATTGGACAAACATCTTTTTTTCTGTAATGGCGGCGGCACATTTGCATATTTTAAGAGTAGGGTTACCACCGATTACCTTTAAAATGCATTTATCACATTCTCTGACCCTCAAAACATAGGTATAGACACTTCATGTGCCGCGTTTACTTGTCCAGTTACAGAGATATTTGAGAAAAACGATTTGTCTGTAATGGCGGCGGCTAATTTGCATATTTAGGTGTAGGGTTACCACTGATTACTTTAAAAATGCATTTATCACAATCTCTGACCTTCAAAACATAGGTATAAACACTTGATTTGCTATTTTCACCTGCCTGGTTACAGAGTTGTTGCAGAAAATGGTTCAAAAAGTGTCTAAACTGGCAATTTTGCGGTTATGCAAATTATGCAAATTAGACAGTTAAAAACTCAAAATTTCGCTTGGGAACCGGGTTTATCGGATTCAGCATACCTGAATTATTCTAAAAAGTCTGGTTCCCAACTTTTACCCCAAAATGCCCCTTGATCCTTATACAAGGCCTTTTTTCAGAAATCCCACTAGACTATAATTCGGATGCTTTTTGCAAACTCGGATGTTTTTTTAATTCGGATGTATTCGTAATTCGGATGTTTTTGGTAAACGCGGATGCTTTTTTAATTCGGATGCTTTTCTAGTTCGGATGCTTTTTGTAATCTCGAATGCTTTTTTAATTCGAATGCTTTTTTAATTCGAATGCTTTTCTAGCTCGGATGCTTTTTTTAAACTCGGATGCTTTTTTAATTCGGATGCTTTTCTAGTTTGAATGCTTTTTGTAAACTCGGATACTTTTTACAAACCGAACACATTCGCAAATCGGATGCTTTCCAATCCGGCACTAGGGTGGCCCTGAAAGGACATTACACATCGCAGATTCTGCGATATCGGGCATTCTGCGCGAATTTGAACGATGACAAACATGTTTTCGCATAACGGCAGATTTGGCGAATATTTTCTGCGCAGATTTTTGAAAAGGCCCCTTTTTTATATTAGATTTCAAGTTCTGCAAAGATTTCTCAGTACGCAGATTTATGCGTTGTCTCACGGATGGTCGCACCTACATGTGTTCTAAAACGGACAGGCAAACGTCGTGGTTCAACTTTCAAAACGTCGTACTTCAACTTTTAAAACGTCGTGGTTCAACATTCAAAACGTCGTACTTCAACTCTCAAAACGTCGTGCACTTTTACTTGGCTCAAGGTAGCCGCGTATTCGGTCGGATCTCTCCGCGCGGATTCGGCCCGCATTCACCAAAAGGCGACAAATATTTAATACATGCTGCAAAAGGTGATGCATTTTCTAAAAAGGTTTATGTCAATTTATTTAAAGAATTTTTCGAAATAAACCGTAAATATAACAATACTTTTTCAAACCCTTTCAAATCATACAGCATATTAGCCACACTTGTTTAACCTTTCCTGTAATTTTGATGACAAATTACAGTTAAATTAGCTGCCTAATGAACTAAGTAATCCTACTTCGAGTTATTTTTATAGATTTGGAAATGAGAATGAAACATTTAAAACAAAATATACCTCACATGTTATCAAAAACTCATACTTTTATTTCATAATCTACAAGATAATGTTACTGGGCAAACTTAATGTGGGTATAGGCTTCAGCCGAACACTAATTAGTGCCTAATTAGCCCGTTAAATAAATTAAATCCCCTTTTCAATGCAGCATTGTAATGCGTTTATCGGCTGCGAGTATATCTGCCTCTTTAAAACAAAGTGTACATCACATGTTATTCAAACCTCATATTTGTATTTCATGATCTACGAGATCATGTTTCTGGGCACCCTTAATTTTGGTATAGGCTTCAGCCGAACAGTAATTAGTGCACTCGCACTTGGTTGGGTTTATTCGCAATGTTCTCGGTGAATCGGTTTCGTCAATCAACAATTTTAACAATTTATTTCACCACTCCAGATTTTATGAGAACGATAACTGTTACTTTATTTAATTCTTCCAAATAGGCACTTTGGGAGACAAATTAGCGATAGTTTTGATTCACTTGGGAGACAGTGGCACTTAGGGAGACATTTCAGTGTCTCCCTAAGTGTCTAGCTACCCCACAAAACGATATTTGGGAGTTATTTTTGCTCGGAAAAGACAGATTTGGGTCTAAATAGCATAAATATGAAATTTCGTGGAAAAAGCTCCAGGTAAAAACGGGTTAGGTTACAATAAAGATTGTGCACGACTCTATGGGATTGTCTCCCAAAGTGCCCATTTGGAGGTATATTAATAACACAACAGCCCTTCAACTAAGTTCTGCATCATTATTGATCCTAGTAGTTTGTCAGCTTAGATCGTTAGGTAAAAGACGGTTTCAGACCGTGTCCATAATTTTTTTTTATTTTCACCTAATGTAAGTTTCTAAGGTCGAGTGCAAATAAGCAGATATTATCAAAAATACATAAAATGTAAACAAAGAACAAAGGTTATGTGTCAAAATTAGCATATAACAGAATCTTGGAAACTCCGTACTGCCACTCGTGCTTGATTGAAAGAACACCAGATAGAAAGAGTGGGGCACGGGAAGATTGTCCTTGCAGGTGTGTTTACAGAAATGTACAATTGCAATTCATGTGGCAAAAGGAAAAGAAAGTACAGCAATGATAAAAGCAGGTCTTGAATTTGTAAAACCACACTGTTGCCGTATTGTTTAATTTTTTTATAAAAAGGTTTGACAAATAACCCGAAGTAGAATTACTTCCATCAAGCAGCTAATTTAACTGTAATTTGTCATCAGAATTACAGGAAACGTTAAACAAGTTTAGCTTATGTTGTAATGGTTGTGAAATGGTTTTAAAAAGTATTATTATTTACTGTTTATTTTGAAAAATTATTTAAATAAAATGACATAAACCTTTTGGAAAATGCATCACCTTTTGCAGCATGTATTATATATTTTTCGGCTTTTGGTAAATGCATGGCTGAATCCGCGGCCAAAAAATCCGGCCGAATACGCGGCTACCTTGAGCGCGCGAAAGTTGAACCACGACGTTAATTGAAAGTTAGGTACGACGTTTTGAAAGTTGAACCACGACGTTAATTGAAAGTTAGGTACGACGTTTTGAAAGTTGAACCACGACGTTTTGAAATTGAACCACGACGTTGCCTGTCCGTTTTAGAACACCATAACAATCAAAACTTTCAAAACGTCGTACTTCAAATTTCAAAACGTCGTGGTTCAACTTTCAAAACGAGTCGTATGTGCTGACATCGCGGCAGAAATGTGCACATAAATCTGCATATAAATCTGCTGTACGCGTACGTGAGTGCGACATAGCTGCGCAGAATTAAATGGGCAATGAAAATGTACATGTAGTGCCCATCCGTGCGACATCGCACAAATTTGCGTACTAAGAAATCTGCACAGAACTTAAAATCTAAAATAAAAATATGCGACTTTTCAAAAATCTGCCCAGAAAATATTCACCATCACATCAATCTGTGCAGAAATCTACAATAAAATCTTCCACATATCAGATATATGCTTAGATATATACGATAACATGTTTGTCATCGTTCAAATTCGCGCAGAATGCGCAAAATCGCACAATCTGCGATGTGTAATGTCCTTTCAGGGCCACCCTAGTGCCGGACTCGTGAAAGCATTCGTTTTGCGAATATGTTCGGTTTGCAAAAAACATCCGAGTTTACAAAAAGCAGTCAAACTAAAAAAGCATCCGAATTAAAAAAGCATCCGAGTTTATAAAAAGCATTCGAACTAGAAAAGCATTCGAAGTAAAAAAGCATTCGAGATTACAAAAAGCATCCGAACTAGAAAAGCATCCGAATTAAAAAAGCATCCGAGTTTACAAAAAAGCATCCGAATTACGAATTCATCCGAATTAAAAAAGCATCCGAGTTTGCAAAAAGCATCCGAATTAGGAATACATCCGAATTAGGAAAGCATCCGAGTTGTAAAAACACGTCCGATCTTTTTGACACTGATTCTGCTTCATAGGAATATGTTTTCTCTAGATAAATGGCGCATTATCAATGCTTTTATATTATTATTATAAGCCCGCAAATGGATTTCCACGTTTTATAGTCGTACAGAAAAAAATGGAAGCTAAACACTGTTTTGTGGGTTAGGCTTTCACGTGTACGTAAATTGCGGAGGCGAAGGGTGCAATTACTTAGTGTGGAAGCTATCTAGAACTAGAAATGAAAATGATCGCCGGAGACGGCCGGATATAGCAACGAAGCGGGTTGGTTTCGCGTTCAATTAGGCGTATATTTCCGCATGCAAAAATGCCATTTTCAAAACTAATTGGTTCATTTTTTTCTCGACAGCCAATAATTATTGTCGTTATTATAGTTTGGACTGAGGCTCGGAGGATAATTGCAGTTTTATTAAAAATCCACACGACAATACCTGAAGCGAATCATTCAATTAAAACATCATCACATGAACGGGTTCTATTGTCATTCTGCTCAATGTCACACACACCGTCATCGTTTTCACGGTCTGAACAAACTTTCGAGAAAATCGCTTGTAAAGTTCGTCCTTTTTTTCGTTTGGCAGTTTGAAACATAAATATCCCTAGAATATACAAGATTAAGGTATCATGGAAAAGAAGAGATTTCAATCATCTTAAATATATCAAACGTTAAGAAAAAATAGTTGATTAGTTTGTTAGAATTAATCAATTAATAGAATTGCCTCTTGGTGAAAACGAAAAAAACGATACATTAGCAAATTCGCCCGTGGCTGTGAGAGTCAGAATGTATACATCTCCCACAGCGCACCAAATTCGCCTCTTCGTGAAAACGCTAAAGGGGAGTCCGCGCCCAATTCGCCCGATTCGCCTCTTCGTGAAAACGCTAAAGTCAATACGCGCCCAATTCGCCCAATTTGCCTCTTCGTGAAAACGCTAGAGTCAATACGCGCACCAAAGTGCCCCTTCATAAACACGTTGAAGTCAACGCTATTTCGAATTCGCCTCTTTGTGAAAAACGCAAAAGGGCACTTGAGGACCAATTCACCTATTCGTTAATTAGGTTAATTCTAATTTTAATGATTTTTTGGATGTATAACTTCACCAGGTTGTAGAAATTTCAATATTTAACCGTTTTCATTAAAAACAATAATTTCGATAAATAGACGATTTTCCACGAAATTCGCCCCTTCGTGCAAAACGGTGACGACACAATCATGCATGTGATTTTCTCCTCGGTTTTACATTATAATGCGCCATATATCTCACGGTCATACTTTATTTATAAACTACCCGTTAATGCCATCCCGAAGAAGGATTACGTTGTTTTTTCTGAATATTGTTTTTCATTTGTTTTATTCAAATTCACCAACTCTCACATTCAATTTAGCCCGAGAACAAAAAACCAACACGCTTTTACCAAGCCAAGTCGGTCATTTATCATCCATTTTCAAATGCTGATCACTCTATTTAAAGTTAGGATACATCATTGGTAATTGCCTGAATTACCATTAATGGGTGGTTGTAAAGGTAGAATACACCATTGTTAATTGATTGAATTATCATGAATGTGTAGGGGGTTGTATTTAATAGTAAATGTCGTTTAACTGACCTTTCTGAAGTTTTACAATCATGGATGCTGAGAAAAGCAAGAAAAACGGCGTTCGTTTTTGACCGGCGTCGGGCAGTGGTTTTTATGCTAATTCACTGTGCGAAAGGGAAGTGTTTTCAAAAATTTAACGACACATGAAACATACGTCGGAGGTGTCGTTTAACTGACCTTTCTGAAGTTTTACAATCATGGATGCTGAGAAAAGCAAGAAAAACGGCGTTCGTTTTTGACCGGCGTCGGGCAGTGGTTTTTATGCTAATTCACTGTGCGAAAGGGAAGTGTTTTCAAAAATTTAACGACACATAAAACATACGTCGGAGGTGCGCGCAAATTAAAAAAATGCGCGTTTTAAAAAAATGCGCTCAACATACACACTCCTTCACAAATCTAACTAAACCTGTAAACAAAATGTGTAGCACGCAGGCTAAAAATACCCCATCGGCAAAGCTGTCGGCATGGATACGACCTAAAGGTCACCCGTACTTTCCACGCGCTCACACCGCACATACGTTGTTGTACACGTGTGCACGACGTGCGTACATTGCTCGGTGTATGTTTTGTGTGTAAAAGTCAGAGAAAGTTCCAGCGATACAAAGTTTAGATGAGAAAGTTACTCAGAAATCTCTTCCAATATGACAAATCTGGCAATAAATCCCTATTTGATCCATCTCTACAATCAATCAGGATACACACAGTTTACTCATAATATCCAAATAGTCGTGTTAATATAACGTAAAAACAGATTAATTACCGGATGGTTTCCGGCGGCAACCTGTGACTTCCAGGCTGAATGCAGAAAAGGACATATACAAAGTGCGCCCTCTCGGGGTCATAAATGAGCATATAGTGGGATCCCCACATTAACTTCATACAACAGAATTTATATGAATGGCCATTATTTTGTATCAATGAATATAAGCTAAAAATATGATAGTGAAGCTAAAACTGTGGATTTAGTAAAATATTTTAAAACTTAGTTTTGTTTTCAGAATGAAGATTTCATATTCATATCAAACACTGTATATCTCCACATTATAACAGGCATTATAGCATTAATTCTGTAGCACGTGGAGTTTAATTAGTTTAGTGTTTTTTACAAACAAATATTGTTTTTAAATAATAATGTTGACTGTCGTTTATTATTTTAAAACAAAAGAAAATATTGTTTTTGATACTTTGTACAACAGGATTTATACTTTATTCACACGCATGCTCGTTGAGTTTTCCACTATTATTTTTATGAAATCGTTGCTGCTTCTCGCACATTTCCTTAAATATTTGTTGGTGGGTAAAAAGCAAATACTTATACATGTAGTTTCATTTTTCTTTGTGGGGGTGATTGTGTAGGTTGTGGTTGTTGTTGTTGTTGTTGTTGTTATGGAAAACGTAACGCATGAAACATACGACGGAGCTAGGTGCACCCCCCCCCCCCCCCCCCCCCCCCCCCCCCCCGTTTCGGCTAACAGTTTACCCACAGAGGGCGGGGTTATGAAAACGTAACGCTTAAATTTGCAGCTTTACGACGAGTATAACACGTTAGCTGGAAACATTTCGATGACCAGTTTACATAATTCTATGCACATGGAATTAAGTGGAGACCAAGTGTATTTTAATTGTATTACTCTTAAAGTTGCCCGATTTTAGGGTTCTAGTACTATAGTGATGGCTTCAATAGTCCAAACCTGGAGTCTCGGTGCACATAGACAGGTGGTGAAAACACGTTTAGTTTTCGGAACACATATCACAAAGGAATCCAGGTCACATTTCAAAATGTATTGGAAGCGGTTTTGTATAGAGCAACATTATCAACGTAAACCCTCGCCTGTCAAAATATGTAATACTCACACACATTCAACAAAATATTTTTTTCGTGCTAACTTCCACTTTCACAAGAAATGTATTTTGTCTATATGGAATATCATCATAAAGTGGTTACTTGCCCCCATCATGAAGGTATGATCTATGCTCCATGCAATTTTCAACGTTGTAAAGATATTTATATTTGAATCGTCGTTAATTAGACCCAAATGTATGGCATACCAGTGCGTAATTGCTTTTTAGTATAGTCTAGAATTGTTTTGAAAGATTTATGTGAATTAATTGAACATGTGACTGTTAACCTTTCTATCAAGCGTTTGAGAGCAGGCATTGCTTTGTTTTATTGAACATCTTAATCGTGATGGCATTACCTGTCAAACCACACGTGGTTCTGTTCACACCGCGCGACCTTGGCGCCCTGCCCCAGCTCAATTTACTACCACAAAACTGTGCTCTCAACGGCCGACCGTTGTATTAATGGCATGATGGACCCTAATTAACCAGTCATTGAATAAGCGGAGCTAAAACTCTGGGTGTAGTTACAACAAATGTATAGGCCTATATAAACAATGAACACATTTGATTATACCTCCAAGACTGACAAAGCCAAAATATAGTTTGTTTTTCTTCTGCTGTATTCTAATTACTAATTTTAATTCTAATTTTTACTGTATAATATTTCATCAGCATTTTCACAAAGAGACGAATTTGGCCAAAATCATTATTTTTTTCGAAATTCTTTTTTTGGCTGAAATCGATTAAGTGGGTAGCAACGAACATTCTGGCGAGGTTAATATTGTCGAAATCAGTTTGAATAATTAAGATTACAAAAATCATACATGGGGAAATGTTACCCAAATCGTATTTTCAGTTTTCACGAAGAGACGAATTATAATTTGTCCCTGCGTATAATTAGAAACAACGTTGTCTGAGTGCAAAAACAACGCGCGTGCATTGATTATACATTGTATATACATTGTATATACATTCACGAAGAGACAAAATATGTACAAAACAATTTTTTTTAGTTTTCACGAAGAGACGAATTCCGCGCGCTATGGGCAAAAAAGCCACCACCGTAGATTTTACATTTTCACGAACAGACGAATTTATATCCACATTAATTACTCGTCAATTAATTGTGTTAGTGTTCTTCAATAGGTTTTTATTTAAAAAGTTTTAGATCTAAACTTTCTGTACGTACCAAAAATAAGTGAATAATTATGTGCTTTAAAAATAGGCAAAATCTCTTTGTCAAAAAGTGACCAACTTAAAACCTGATTTTTGTCAAAACCAATGTGCAACTCCCCTTGGCCAAATTCGTCTTTACGTGAAAACGATGACGATTTCTTTACGATAACACAGTTTGACATGGTAGTTTTGGTGCTGTCACATCGAGCATTGTGTGTGAACAGTTTATAACTTTGTTTTCGAGGCCCAACATTGACATCAATGTTCCAATAGTTTAATCTTAGATTTTATACACGTATTGATGACTGTTAAAAACATACTTAGACGTTTTTTAATTCAAATTTCCGCACACCAAAAGAGAAGACATACTTTAGGATGGATACACACCGTCACCGTTTTTACAAAGAGGCGAATTGAGCCTTTCACGGTCTGAACAAACTTTCGAGAAAATCAAACGTTAAGAAAAATAGGTGATTAGTTTGTTAGAATTAATCAATTAATAAAATTGCCTCTTGGTGAAAACGAAAAAAACAATTAGCAAATTCACCCGTGGCTGTGAGAGTCAGAATGTATACATCTCCCCACAGCGCACCAAATTCGCCTCTTCGTAAAAACGCTAAAGGGGAGTCCGCGCCCAATTCGCCCGATTCGCCTCTTCGTGAAAACGCTAGAGTCAATACGCGCACCAAAGTGCCCCTTCATAAACACGTTGAAGTCAACGCTATTTCGAATTCGCCTCTTTGTGAAAACGCAAAAGGGTACACACACGCTGTACGGTAATTGGATTGGCACTCTACGTACTCGCTGGGGTCAAGTTTGGTATGTTAAAACCGTACAACCACGGTGACTGGTCAATCTCCTCAATATCATAATCGTCACTAATTGAGCATGCGCAATACAACGAGTCCGGCTCATGGGCCTGGACTAATGACCCGAGGCGATGTTGTTAACTTGTATTAGTTGGCATCTTGTATTAGTTGCATTGTCAAAATAAGAATACTTTATTGAATTAACACAAATCATTATTTTATGAAAAATAATCCTGCGCCTATAAAGGTCCAGTACATTTAAAACGTACACAGCGTTCAATCGCTGGAAAAAATACAATTCAGTGACTCGATAAAATGGGATTTGTTGCGTTATTAACAATCGAACCTACCTGTCAATGCCGACATCCGCAGCACAACCAAAACTACTAGTCCGTTCATTCTCCTCAATGCAATGATCACAAATCTGTTGATGAAATAATCGTACGGCCTTCACAAATTACGCCTACTCGCCTTCTGGAGAGCTACATACAGCGGACAACCGACTATATAGGCTAGGTAGGCGCTGGGCGCGGCGCTGGGAAACGCTGATGAGCTTCGTGCTATGATTGGATAGTTGTGGGTAGTCCACCCGTGACGAGTATATAGGTAATACGCATACAGTTATATTTAATTACTAGAGCACTGGCTCTATGTACAAAGTGATGCGAGCTGGGCGCATCGATGTTTGTGCACAAACCTAAGGACATTTCAAAATTGTGTACAGCTTTTGTACAGCTATTTGCATATCGGCGTTTGTATTCTATACAGTGCGTTACCTAAGCCGATACGCCCAAAATCGAAACGAAAGATTAGCAAATGAGCGCAAATGCTTGTGCGTATCCGCGCGCTGCAGATGATTTTGCCTCAAAGAGCTATATTAAATTAATATAGATCTTTGTTTTGCCTTGACCTTTGTTTACTTGCATGACGCGCGCAGGTTGTTTGCGTCTTTTCTACAGGCAAGCGCGTTGCATTTAGAGTACACTTTCAAAATTCAATCCATCTCTTTTCCTTTGTTGCTCTACAAGCACGTACATGAATTCAAAATGTCTGCGCGCAAAATAGATTCAAAGTATATCTGCGCGTAAAGGCCGGATAATACTTTATGCGAATGCGTATTCGAAGCGAATTTTACGTCATCAGCCTCTTCGCAACTCCTTTGCTGCGTACTTCGCAGCGAAATATTGCCCCGAATGCGAACAATATTCGCTTCGCAGGCAGTTTTGGACGAGTTGAGCAATTTTCAACTCTAGCGAACATTCGCAAGCCGACAACCAATCAACTCGCAGTATTAACTATTATCTACCGTACCACTTGAGGGCGCACTTCTAGGGCCTTTTCGAAGTTCTGGATTCGGATTCGTCTTTGTCTTAGGATTAGGGAGATTTTAGGCTACTGCGAGAACTCCAGCCACATTCTGGTGCCGTTGTGCTTTAGAAAATTAAATCAGTTGATAATATTAACCAATAAGAAGTTTAGATATTTCTATTCTCTTCATTTCTATACTTCTTGGTGATTCCGGAGTCGCAGGCAAACTGGAGAGGACGCGAAGCCAAGGTTTGAGTACGCGTAGCAGACGACAATGTTAGTCGCAATAGATCTTTGCACGAACATTTCATGCATTTAATAGTGGTTGTTCATTCATTTTATCATCACTAAAAAAATGTTCTCCAATTGCATCACATTGAAACAATAACATTTAACTTCGTAAACATTTCTTATCAACATTTCTTGTAAACACTGAAACATGGTGAACTTAGTTTAAACGATTCGAAAAAAGTATGAACGTCATTTTCGCAACGAATTAATTCGTCACATCGCGCTGCAAATTATACACGCCCAGTGTACGAATTCGCACGATTACAATTCGCATCGTATTCGCAATCGCATGAAGTATGAACCGGCCTTAGGAATGAAGAGTTACCGCTCTAGTAATTTAATATAGCTCTATTGTAGGAATTGATCTTGGTCTCCACTGCTTATTATAAAGGTTTTTGTATCCTTTTACAAAAAACAACATAGTAGCGCGGTTGCAGCATCAAAAACGTTTCCACGCATTTACAGCTTTCCACGTTTCCACGCGTTTTGCAGGTATACTTTGTTTTATGTATTTGCTCTAGGTAACATTACTATTAAGGACTGACCCAAATTTCATTGATGTTAGTACATGTTCTTTATTATATGATTGGAATGGTATGAACCGGTTTCCATTCATCATTTCAATGGAGTCGATTAGGAGCCAGCGCGTAGCTTAAAAATTATTATTTTCCCAGTTTTGTTGTTTAGTGTTAATTGCGGCCTGCTCCCACAAAATCAGAGTAAAGTTGGCATTTTGATATGTTGAGATATTGGAATTTTCAGATTCCTTGAATTGTTAGCTTTAAAATGAAATATAATTTATCGGGTAGGGTATTTAAAAAAATAATAATAATATTGACACTACACGTCCTTAAATTTAATGTCCTTCCCATGTGACCGAGAATCGTTCTAATAAATAAACAGAAAAAAATCGTGAGCTTCATGTGTGATAACGCCCCTTCCCAATAAACACGTTTCTCATTGCTATTCTCTTGCAAACGCACTTTATTTTTAACTAAACAGAAAAAACATCGAGATAACCCAGCGTTACACGTCCTTCAATTTAATGTCCTTCCCATGTGACTAATAATCGTTCTAATAATTACCAAAAAGCATAAGCTGCATGTATGATTACGACCCTTCCTTTGCTTTTCTCTTGCGAAAGCACAAACCTAATAGTCTGACAGAAAAACAAAATCAGCATAACCCAGCGCTACACGTCCTTCAATGTAATGTCCTTCCCATGATTCTGACCAAGAATCGTTCTAATAATTAAACAGAAAAAAAGTAAGCTTCATGTATGACGACGCCCCTTCCCAATAAACACGTTTCTCGTTGCTGTTCTCTTGCAAAAGCACTTTGTCTTTAACTAAACAAAACTAATAGTCTGACAGAAAAAAGTCCACACAATCCAGCTTTACACGTCCTTCAATGTAATGTCCTTTCGATGTGACTGAGAATGGTTCTAATAATTCACACAACACTTAAGCTGCATGTATGATTGCGCCACTTCCCTTGCTATTCTCTTGCCAAAGCACAAACCTTATAGTCTGACCAAAACAAACGAGCATAACCCAGCGCTACACGTCCTTCAATGTAATGTCCTTCCCATGATTGTGACCGAGAATCGTTCTAATAATCGTTCTAATAATTAAACTGATAAAAGTAGGCTTTATGTATAATTACGTCCCTTCCCAATAAGCACGTTTATCAATGCTATTCTCTTGCAAAAGAACTTGATAGTCTGAAATCCACATAACCCAGCGTTACACGTCCTTCAATTTAATGTCCTTCCCATGTGACTGAGAATCGTTCTAATAATTAACAAAAAGCATAAGCTGTATGTATGATTGCGACCCTTCCTTTGCTTTTCTCTTGCGAAAGCACAAACCTAATAGTCTAACAGAAAAAAAATCAGCATAACCCAGCGCTACACGTCCTTCAATGTAATGTCCTTCCCATAATTGTGACCAAGAATCGTTCTAATAATTAAACAGAAACAAAGTAAGCTTCATGTATGATGACGCCCCTTCCCAATAAACACGTTTCTCGTTGCTGTTCTCTTGCAAAAGCACTTTGTCTTTAACTAAAAAAAACTAATAGTCTAACAGAAAAAAGGCAACACAATCCAGCTTTACACGTCCTTCAATTTAATGTCCTTCCCATGTGACTAAGAATGGTTCTAATAATTAACACAACACTTAAGCTGCATGTATGATTACGCCTCTTCCCTTGCTATTATCTTGCCAAAGCACAAACCTTATAGCCTGACCAACAAAATCAGAATAGCCCAGCGCAACACGTCCTTCAATGTAATGTCCTTCTCATGATTGTGACCAATAATCGTTTTAATAATTAAACAGAAAAAAAGTAAGCTTCATGTATGATGACGCCCCTTCCCAATAAACACGTTTCTCGATGCTATTCTCTTGCAAAAGTACTTTGTCTTTACCTAAAAAACCTATAGTCTGACAGAAAAAAGTCCACACAATCCAGCTTTACACGTCCTTCAATGTAATGTCCTTTCGATGTGACTGAGAATGGTTCTAATAATTAACACAACACTTAAGATGCATGTATGATTACGCCTCTTCCCTTGCTATTCTCTTGCCAAAGCACAAACCTTATAGCCTGACCAAAAAAATCAGAATAGCCCAGCGCTACACGTCCTTCAATGTAATGTCCTTCCCATGATTGTGACAGAGAATCGTTCTAATAATCGTTCTAATAATTAAACTGAAAAAATATTCTTCATGTATGAATACGCCCCTTCCCAATAAGCACGTTTCTCCATGCTATTCTCTTGCAAAAGAACTTAATAGTCTGAAATCCACATAACCCAGCGTTACACGTCCTTCAATTTAATGTCCTTCCCGTGTGACTAATAATCGTTCTAATAATTACCAAAAAGCATAAGCTGCATGTATGATTACGACCCTTCCTTTGCTTTTCTCTTGCGAAAGCACAAACCTAATAGTCTGACAGAAAAACAAAATCAGCATAACCCAGCGCTACACGTCCTTCAATTTAATGTCCTTCCCATGTGACTAATAATCGTTCTAATAATTACCAAAAAGCATAAGCTGCATGTATGATTACGACCCTTCATTTGCTTTTCTCTTGCGAAAGCACAAACCTAATAGTCTGACAGAAAAACAAAATCAGCATAACCCAGCGCTACACGTCCTTCAATGTAATGTCCTTCCCATGATTGTGACCAATAATCGTTATAATAATTAAACAAAAACAAATAAGCTTCATGTATGATGACGCCCCTTCCCAATAAACACGTTTCTCGTTGCTATTATCTTGCAAAAGCACTTTGTCTTTAACTAAAAAACCTAATAGGCTGACAGAAAAAAGTCCACACAATTCAGCTTTACACGTCCTTCAATTTAATGTCCTTCCCATGTGACTAAGAATAGTTCTAATAATTAACACAACACTTAAGCTGCATGTAAGATTGCGCCACTTCCCTTGCTATTATCTTGCCAAAGCACAAACCTTATAGCCTGACCAAAAAAATAATAGCATAACACAGCGCTACACGTTCTTCAATGTAATGTCCTTCCCATGATTGTGACCAAAAATCGTTCTAATAATAAAAAAGAAAACGAAAAAAGCTTCATGTATGATTACGCCCCTTCCAAATAAACACGTTTCTCGTTGCTATTCTCTTGCAAAAGCACTTTGTCTTTAACTAAAAAAACTAAAAGTCTGACAGAAAAAAAGGCCACACAATCCAGCGTTACACGTCCTTCAATTTAACGTCCTTCCCATGTGACTAAGAATGGTTCTAATAATTAACACAACACTTAAGCTTCATGTATGATTACGCCCCTTCCCAATAAACACGTTTCTCGTTGCTATTCTCTTGCAAAAGCACTTTATCTTTAACTAAAAAAAACAATAGTCTGACAGAAACAAAAATCCAAATAACCCAGCGTTATACGTCCTTCAATTTAATGTCCTTTTCATGTGCTGAGAATCGTTCTCATGATTAAAAAAACGTAAGCTGCATGTATGATTACGCCCCTTCCCAGTAAACACGTTTACCATTGCTAATCTCTTGCAAAAGAACGTTATCTTTTACAAACAAAACCAAATAGTCTGACTGAAAAAAAGTCCACACAATCAAGCGTTACGATTCCCCAAAACGATTCCCAACCGTCAAATGTCAAATACGCCGTTTTCATTGCTGTTTCAAACACGTTTCTCATTGTTATTCTCCTGCAAAAGCACAAACCTAATAGTATGGCAAAAAAATAAATCCTGCATAACCCAGCGTTACACGTCCTTCAATTTAAGGTCCTTCCCATGTGATCGAGAATCGTTCTATTAATTAACCAAAACCATAAGCTGCACGTATGATTACGCCACTTCCCTTGCTATTCTCTTGCAAAAGCACAAACCAAATAGTCTGACAGAAAAAACACATCAGCATAACCCAGCGCTACACGTCCTTCAATGTAATGTTCTTCCCATGATTGTGACCAAGAATCGTTCTAATAATTAAACAGAAACAAAGTAAGCTTCATGTATGATGACGCCCCTTCCCAATAAACACGTTTCTCGTTGCTGTTCTCTTGCAAAAGCACTTTGTCTTTAACTAAAAAAAACTAATAGTCTAACAGAAAAAAGGCCACACAATCCAGCTTTACACGTCCTTCAATTTAATGTCCTTCCCATGTGACTGAGAATGGTTATAGTAATTAACACAACACTTAAGCTGCATGTATGATTACGCCTCTTCCCTTGCTATTCTCTTGCCAAAGCACAAACCTTATAGCCTGACCAACAAAATCAGAATAGCCTAGCGCTACACGTCCTTCAATGTAATGTCCTTCCCATGATTGTGACCAATAATCGTTTCAATAATTAAACAGAAAAAAGTAAGCTTCATGTATGATGACGCCCCTTCCCAATAAACACGTTTCTCGGTGCTATTCTCTTGCAAAAGTACTTTGTCTTTACCTAAAAAACCTATAGTCTGACAGAAAAAAGTCCACACAATCCAGCTTTACACGTCCTTCAATGTAATGTCCTTTCCATGTGACTGAGAATGGTTCTAATAATTAACACAACACTTAAGCTGCATGTATGATGGCGCCACTTCCCTTGCTATTCTCTTGCCAAAGCACAAACCTAATAGTCTGACAGAAAAACAAAATCAGCATAACCCAGCGTAACGTCCTTCAATTTAATGTCCTTCCCATGTGACCGAGAATCGTTCTAATAACACAAAAACGTAAGCTGCATGTATGATTACGCCCCTTCCCAATAAACACGTTTCTCATTGCTATTGTCTTGCAAAAGCACTTCAACTTTAACTAAAAAACCTTATAGTCTAACAGAAAAAATTCCAAATAACCCAGCGTTATACGTCCTTCAATTTATTGTCGTTTTCATGTGCTGAGAATCGTTCTAATAATTAAACAAAACCGTAAGCTGCATGTATGATTACGCCCCTTCCCAGTAAATGTTTTAAACACGTTTCTCATTGTTATCCTCCTGCAAAAGCACAAACCTAATAGTATGACAGAAACAAAATCCGCATAACCCAGCGTTACACGTCCTTCAATTTAAGGTCCTTCCCATGTGATCGAGAATCGTTTTAATAATTAACAAAAACCATAAGCTGCACGTATGATTACGCCACTTCCCTTGCTTTTCTCTTGCAAAAGCACAAACCTAATAGTCTGACAGAAAAACAAAATCAGCATAACCCAGCGCTACACGACCTTCAATGTAATGTCCTTCCCATGATTGTGACTGAGAATCGTTCTAATAATCGTTCTAATAATTAAACTGAAAAAAGTATGCTTCATGTATGATTACGCCCCTTCCCAATAAGCACGTTTCTCAATGCTATTCTCTTGCAAAAGAACTTAATAGTCTGAAATCCACATAACCCAGCGTTACACGTCCTTCAATTTAATGTCCTTCCCGTGTGACTGAGAATCGTTCTAATAATTAACAAAAAGCATAAGCTGCATGTATGATTACGAACCTTCCCTTGCTTTTCTCTTGCGAAAGCACAAACCTAATAGTCTGACAGAAAAACAAAATCAGCATAACCCAGCGCTACACGACCTTCAATGTAATGTCCTTCCCATGATTGTGACCAAGAATCGTTCTAATAATTAAACAGACAAAAGTAAGCTTCATGTATGATGACGCCCCTTCCCAATAAATACGTTTCTCGTTGCTGTTCTCTTGCAAAAGCACTTTGTCTTTAACTAAAAAAAACTAAAAGTCTAACAGAAAAAAGTCCACACAATCCAGCTTTACACGTCCTTCAATTTAATGTCCTTTCCATGTGACTGAGAATGGTTCTAATAATTAACACAACACTTAAGCTGCATGTATGATTGCGCCACTTCCCTTGCTATTCTCTTGCAAAAGCACAAACCTAATAGTCTGAGAGAAAACAATCCACATAACCCAGCATTACACGTCCTTCAATTTAATGTCATTCCCATGATTGTGATCGAGAATCGTTCTAAAAATTAACCCAAACCGTAAGCTGCACGTATGATTACGCCACTTCCCTTGCTATTCTCTTGCAAAAGCACAAACCAAATAGTCTGACAGAAAAAAAACACATCAGCATAACCCAGCGCTACACGTCCTTCAATGTAATGTCCTTCCCATGATTGTGACTGAGAATCGTTCTAATAATCGTTCTAATAATTAAACTGAAAAAAGTATGCTTTATGTATGATTACGCCCCTTCCCAATAAGCACGTTTCTCAATGCTATTCTCTTGCAAAAGAACTTAATAGTCTGAACTCCACATAACCCAGCGTTACACGTCCTTCAATTTAATGTCCTTCCCGTGTGACTGAGAATCGTTCTAATAATTACCAAAAAGCATAAGCTGTATGTATGATTACGACCCTTCCTTTGCTTTTCTCTTGCGAAAGCACAAACCTAATAGTCTGACAGAAAAACAAAATCAGCATAACCCAGCGCTACACGACCTTCAATGTAATGTCCTTCCCATGATTGTGACTGAGAATCGTTCTAATAATCGTTCTAATAATTAAACTGAAAAAAGTATGCTTTATGTATGATTACGCCCCTTCCCAATAAGCACGTTTCTCAATGCTATTCTCTTGCAAAAGAACTTAATAGTCTGAACTCCACATAACCCAGCGTTACACGTCCTTCAATTTAATGTCCTTCCCGTGTGACTGAGAATCGTTCTAATAATTAACAAAAAGCATAAGCTGCATGTATGATTGCGACCCTTCCTTTGCTTTTCTCTTGCGAAAGCACAAACCTAATAGTCTGACAGAAAAACAAAATCAGCATAACCCAGCGCTACACGACCTTCAATGTAATGTCCTTCCCATGATTGTGACCAATAATCGTTCTAATAATTAAACAGACAAAAGTAAGCTTCATGTATGATGACGCCCCTTCCCAATAAACACGTTTCTCGTTGCTGTTCTCTTGCAAAAGCACTTTGTCTTTAACTAAAAAACCTAATAGTCTGACAGAAAAAAGTCCACACAATCCAGCTTTACACGTCCTTCAATTTAATGTCCTTCCCATGTGACTGAGAATGGTTCGTCACTTCCCTTGCTATTATCTTGCCAAAGCACAAACCTTATAGCCTGACCAAAAAAATTAGCATAACCCAGCGCTACACTTTCTTCAATGTAATGTCCTTCCGATGATTGTGACAAAAAATCGTTCTAATAAATTAAACAGAACAAAAGTAAGCTTCATGTATGATGACGCCCCTTCCCAATGAACACGTTTCTCGTTGCTGTTCTCTTGCAAAAGTACTTTGTCTTTAACTAAAAAACTTGAAGGGAAACTCCACCCATAGTTTAAAATTGCATAATGCTAAAGAGTGTCAATTGCCATTGTGACTTAATTTTTATTTCATTTTTATCGGTTTCGGTAATCATATAAAACAGATATTTTCTCGCACTGCGCCTACCTTCATGCGAGCCACCATTTTGTTTTGGTTTATCGTTACATCCGAGGTATGTGACGTAGTGTCAGCACCATCAGTACGCGAAGCCCGATCGATAGCGGCCCCGCACGCGCAATAAATGCAAGTGAACCCTTTTGTGTACGGTATAGTGTATACATAATGTGTGTGTACATGTGAAAGTGGGCTCAAAATCATACGGAGAAAGACCAGATGCAATAATTACTACCTCACAGATTTTCTATTCTTCTCAAAAAATACAGAAATAAACGGTAGTTTGTGGCGCGTCAAGTCGATATTCTGCGCAGAAATGCAATACATGTACTCGCAATAGTCGGGCGCCGTACAACATACGTCTGCATAATGTAGTTGGCCGCGTCAAGGTGGGATACCAGTGCGAACAACAGGCAATAAAGCTATACCCAGCACGATATGTGGCAGAGGGGTACCCCCCTCTTATTCCTATACTTTATACGCACTCAACACTATTGTAACCTAACCCATCCCCCCTTGAAACCTAAAAGGAATTCCTGAGATTCCGGGAACACAATGGTCAACACAAAAGAGGGGGGGGGGGGGGGGGTTTCTCTGCCACATATCGTGCTTCATATGAATAAAGCGATGTACGTTGAGGTGCAGACACTACGTCATAATTTCCCGGGCGAGGCGGAAAATTTGAACAATTGGCCGCGACCTTGTACTCCTGAATGGCAAGAAATCGTGAATATAAAAGGCGCGTGTGTCGTTCTCGATAACAAATCAAAACAAATTCTGTGCGGAGTTTGTATGTTACCATATATTCTTTTAGACTAGGTAAAATATTTTTGAGCCTGGAATTTCCCTTTAATAGTCTGACAGAAAAAAGTCCACACAATCCAGCTTTACACGTCCTTCAATTTAATGCCCTTCCCATGTGACTGTGAATGGTTCTAATAATTAACACAACACTTAAGCTGCATGTATGATTGCGCCACTTCCCTTGCTATTCTCTTGCCAAAGCACAAACCTTATAGTCTGACCAAAAAAAATCAGCATAACCCAGCGTTACACGTCCTTCAATTGAATGTCCTTCCCATGATTGTGACCGAGAATCGTTCTAATAATTAAACAGAAAAAAGTAACCTTCATGTATGATTATGCACCTTCCCAATAAACACGTTTCTCATTGCTATTCTCTTGCAAAAGCACAAACCTAATAGTCTGAGAGAAAACAATCCACATAACCCAGCATTACACGTCCTTCAATTTTAATGTCATTCCCATGATTGTGATCGAGAATCGTTCTAAAAATTAACCAAAACCATAAGCTGCACGTATGATTACGCCACTTCCCTTGCTATTCTCTTGCAAAAGCACAAACCAAATAGTCTGACAGAAAACAAAACACATCAGCATAACCCAGCGCTACACGTCCTTCAATGTAATGTCCTTCCCATGATTGTGACTGAGAATCGTTCTAATAATCGTTCTAATAATTAAACTGAAAACAGTATGCTTTATGTATGATTACACCCCTTCCCAATAAGCACGTTTCTCAATGCTATTCTCTTGCAAAAGAACTTAATAGTCTGAAGTCCACATAACCCAGCGTTACACGTCCTTCAATTTAATGTCCTTCCCGTGTGACTGAGAATCGTTCTTATAATTAACAAAAAGCATAAGCTGCACGTATGATTACGACCCTTCCTTTGCTTTTCTCTTGCGAAAGCACAAACCTAATAGTCTGACAGAAAAACAAAATCAGCATAACCCAGCGCTACACGACCTTCAATGTAATGTCCTTCCCATGATTGTGACCAATAATCGTTCTAATAATTAAACAGAAAAAAATAAGCTTCATGTATGATGACGCCCCTTCCTAATAAACACGTTTCTCGTTGCTATTCTCTTGCAAAAGCACTTTGTCTTTAACTAAAAAACCTAATAGTCTGACAGACAAAAGTCCACACAATCCAGCTTTACACGTCCTTCAATTTAATGTCCTTCCCATGTGACTGAGAATGGTTCGCCACTTCCCTTGCTATTATCTTGCCAAAGCACAAACCTTATAGCCTGACCAAATAAATTAGCATAACCCAGCGCTACACTTTCTTCAATGTAATGTCCTTCCGATGATTGTGACCAAAAAATCGTTCTAATAATTAAACAGAAAAAAGTAAGCTTCATGTATGATGACGCCCCTTCCCAATAAACACGTTTCTCGTTGCTTGCAAAAGTACTTTGTCTTTAACTAAAAAACTTAAAGGGAAACTCCACCCATAGTTTAAAATTGCATAATGCTAAAGAGTTTCAATTGCCATTGTGACTTAATTTTTATTTCATTTTTTATCGGTTTCGGTAATCATATAAAACAGATATTTTCTCGCACTGTGCCTACTTTCATGCGAGCCACCATTTTGTTGTGGTTTATCGTTACATCCGAGGTATGTGACGTAGTGTCAGCACCATCAGTACGCGAAGCCCGATCGATAGCGGCCCCGCACGCGCAATAAATGCAAGTGAACCCTTTTGTGTACGGTATAGTGTATACATAATGTGTGTGTACATGTGAAAGTGGGCTCAAAATCATACGGAGAAAGACCAGATGCAATAATTACTAGCTCACAGATTTTCTATTCTTCTCAAAAAATACAAAAATAAACGGTAGTTTGTGGCGCTTCAAGTCGATATTCTGCGCAGAAATGCAATACATGTACTCGCAATAGTCGGGCGCCGTACAACATACGTCTGCATAATGTAGTTGGCCGCGTCAAGGTGGGATACCAGTGCGAACAACAGGCAATAAAGCGATGTACATTGAGGTGCAGACACTACGTCATAATTTCCCGGGCGAGTCGGGAAATTTGAACAATTGGCCGCGAACTTGTACTCCTGAATGGCAAGAAATCGTGAATATAATAGGCGCGTGTGTCGTTCTCAATAACGAATCAAAACAAATTATCTGCGGAGTCTGTATGTTACCATATATTCTTTTAGACTAGGTAAACTATTTTTGCGCCTGGAATTTCCCTTTAATAGTCTGACAGAAAAAAGTCCACACAATCCAGCTTTACACGTTCTTCAATTTAATGTCCTTCCCATGTGACTGAGAATGGTTCTAATAATTAACACAACACTTAAGCTGCATGTAAGATTGCGCCACTTCCCTTGCTATTATCTTGCCAAAGCACAAACCTTATAGCCTGACCAAACAAATTTGCATAACCCAGCGCTACACTTTCTTCAATGTAATGTCCTTCCGATGATTGTGACCAACAAATCGTTCTAATAATTAAATTTAATGTCCTTCCCTTGTGACTGAGAATCGTTCTAATAATTAAAACAAACGTAAGCTGCATGTATGATTACACCCCTTTCCAATAAACACACTGAATGGCTTGGCTTTTCTCCTCGGGGTCCTTTTTGTGTTTTTATCCAGGCCTGGAGGGTGTTGTCCGGAAGACAGGAACTCTAGAAGTCGCTGCACCTTCTCCCTAAAGTCGGCCACGACGACAATGCGCTATGCGTATGTACGTACACGTATACAAACATAACACTTCACTGTCTTATCCCCGTCCCAAAACGAGCTTTTATGGACCAAACACTTTTCTATAAATTACGGGAATTGTCATAATTGGGTTGGTTTGGGGGTTGTATTTTATAGTAATTTTCGTTTAACTGACCTATCCGAAGTTTGACAATAATGGGTGCTAAGAAAAGCAAGACAAATGGCGTTCGTTTTCAACCAGCGTCAGGCAGTGGTTCTTTTGGGTTTTTTGGTGTTTTTTTTTGCAATCGCCGTCCGATTACTGGATATCTAGCGCAATCATTTTGCTGGATGCCTAGAATCATTACTACTTTCAAATAAGTAAGATAGTTCCTAATAATTTGGTAGTAAACATTTTCGATATCTGCAAATGGTGTATCATACCTTTAAACAAATTTCAAACTAGTATTATTATGTAAAAATACACTATGGCGAGGCATCATTAAGATGACATGCCGTTCCCCTGCGTCGGAAGGGGGCTATTGTTGTTTAATTACCCTGTTTTCTGGCGAGCGCACGAGCCCCATTCTGCCTGCGTTTGATGCTCGACAGCAATACGGTAGATCGGTCACGCGTGCTTGAACGCATTGTGCCTATCGCTTGAAGAATATTTTGATATCTTGAATTAATTGCTGGGAAAAAAACAACACGTTTATAATTATAATATTGGTGGCCTAATCGTCCTTACTGACAGCTAAGAAGCTAAATTGCGAAAGACGCGTCTACAACGTGGTCGAGTTAATGGTATGTAGACAGCCGCCATACGACCCTATATCTGACTACAGGGCACAGGCAGATAGATCGATTGCATTGTGCTTACAATTATTATTTCTGTACATCATCAGGAAAGATATCATTATTTTACTGCGGAAGCTCATCGTGATCAGCGCAATTTGATGTCTACTTTAACATGTACTCCTTGGTGGAGAGGGGCAATTGCAGTAAAGGGTCTTGCCAAAGAACGCGAACACATGGTTACCGTCAGGACCTGGACCCGTGTATCATCGCACACGAGCCCAATACCATAATCAATGGACCAATCGACCACAATATCGAATACTAGTCGTCGCGTCTTTGGCAAAGACTAACATGCACATGGCTTCATATAACCATATGAAGACATGGTTATATAAAAGTCAAGTGCATGTTAGTTTTTTTCCAAAGACGCGACGATTAGTAATCGATATTGTGCACGTCGCGTTAAATCTTTTTTTCAGAAGCGATTACGACGCCCTTGGCCAGAGAAGAATGCGTTTGATCGATCCTGTACGTTGCATATTCCTTTTACGCAGGCCAGTGCGCCCACTAACGACACAATTATAGACCATCCCTCGCTCAAGCATACGTCTTTAGAAAATAATCATAGCGGTTTTACTTGTTTCTTATTTATCTGCACGCTTTCCTAGACAGCCAATGAGCGATCGCCGCCCAGCCACCATTAGCCTCTGTCATGACCTTTCTAAAAGGTCAACGCGCGGAAAATTGTCAAGATGGCAGAGCTTAACAACAGCAACACGTGTGTCGTCAATGTCATAACTTAATAACTTACGACGGAGCTCTAAAGGCTGTGGCTATTTCGGAAGAATAAACCGTAGGCATAAGGCTGAATGTCATCCAAAACCGTAAAATTACAAAAGAGAAAGAAACAGCGACTGAAAATATGGTCAGTTGGTGAAAGTGTGCTGCGCTATACGTACGTGCGTAGCTATAGCTGTACTTCGACGTTTACATTGTTTATAAACAGTTAATGTTGGGCCGACTTTCCTCATGCAATGTTGCCAAACTTCTTTGTTGACAAACTGCAAATTCATTGTACCTTTACCATGTTAATGGTATTAATGCTTGCTATATACCCTCTGTTAACAATTTAGGTGTAAACTTAGTCTGAAAAAAACCCAAAACGGTGGCGTCCAGAAATTTGGCACACAATCGAGTGTTCCCTATAATTCGTGGCGCAATTGAATAATCCTCGAAAATCCAAGTTCATATTTACGAACTACTATTAGTAAATGTCATTTATGACCCATTTAAGGTTTTAGTCAATAAAAGGGTGAACGATACTAGATACTAGATACTACATTTAATGGGACAGTATTTAAAACTGGTTGGTTTTTAAATTAACATTGCAGGATCAGGAATGTTGAGGTTTAATGTCCACATAGTAATTATGTAAACAAAGTGCTTGTGTGTAAAGCCCCAAATTTATATTTGATGTCCAAAAAAAAAGAAAAATGCAAAAAGAATATTGCTTGTATGAATTGGCCCCATAATTTGTTTACTGTATGGCATTCAAATATATGGCATTCAAATAAAGCTTCAGTTCAGAGCCACTGAAAAAAAAAATGTTAAAATGTTGGACCTAACTGGTTTTCTAAGGAGCCTAAATACACGGCGGGTCTTTTCAAGTGCAGGAAAGCAAATCTAGTTTTATGATTGGCCATTTTTTTATTAAGTATTTCCCCGCAATTCACTAACTATCTGTTGTCTTTCCTCCATGGTATAGCTAATTACGTTAGTCTTACGCGAGAGCTCGGAAGCCATATTGACAAATTTCCGCAAAACGCCCTCTTCGGTTGATTTTCGTCATTTCATGACAGAGGCTAATTGACCCAGCTCACGAGCGGGTGTCTAGTGGATGCACCGGGACAATTGCATTAACAGAAATATTAAAAATTACGGGGAATTTGATAGAAAGATAGTATATTCCCAACATTTGACTAAAGGGGGAGAAGGAGAGGGGGGGGGGGGGGGGGGGGGGGGGGGGGGGGGGGGGGGCGGGGTACCCCATGTCCCCCCCCCCCCCCTCTCCTATGCACATGCCAGAAAGCCCATCTCCCCACAGGCTACATAATAATTACAAAATATTATTATGAAATGTGTTTTAAATGTTTAAAAAGACTCAGATTTTTAGATACTACTACTAGTATCCAACCTGAATAAATAATAACATCGCTATTTAGTCTACAATGTTAGCTAAACGTGAAGCGTACTCTTCACAATACAATGTGTGTTATTAAAGACATCCTTACACGACTGCGGTATGCGATCGCTACACCAAGACCAGTGTGGTTAATATGTTTCTTCAACATTCCCGCTGCACGGGCAGGAAACCATGTCTCGCTTGATCGCACATACAGATATTTACTTCATTGTGTACGACGTGGCTATAATAGCACTGACACCAGCTCACGTGAACAAAATAGTTATTTGGTGGAAACGGCCACCAGACACATGAAGGACGCATGCCTGGCGACACGAAGGTGAATTGGGGTTAGGGTTAAAATCGAGGACGACCTCGAATTAGATTCGTGTACGAAACCAATAAGAGCCGTCGGACAAAGAACATTATCGAGAGGAACAACAGAAACTCCTCGATTTACACCATAAACAAACATCCATGTGCGTACCACCAGGTTGATACAAATACTGATTAGTGATTACTGCCATTTTCCCTTTCTCGCAGAATCAGAAACGTAGATTTAATTAATAAAGTTATTTTTATTTTAATAAATTGATGAAGAGAAGGAGAAGTCCAAATAATGAATACACTGTGGGCTTAATTCATTGAAATAATATCAAAATAGCCACTTATGTGTGGAACAATTGGGGGGGGGACAAAATTACCTAGAGAGGGAAAATAATAAACTGGAGGGGGACAGAATTAACGGCTCCAGGGGGACAATTTTACCTAGGTAATTTTGTCCTCCCGGACAATTTTACCGGGGGACAGAATTACTGTCAACACAGGCGTTTTTAATTATTTTGATGTGTGTAATGACCACGGGTTTTGCTCAATATTATATATTTTTCGAACACCCTACACAATAAATTATATACCGTCTATTTTAAAGCTAAGAAATTAAGAAATCTGGAAGTACAAATATCTCAAAATATCAAAATGTCAACTTAATTACTCTGATTTCGTGGGAGCAGGTCATTAGGTCGTTATAATTGTCGTTATATATTATACGTCAATGGTTTCCATCGCTGCTATTCTTTAGCCTACTGTCTTTTATCTTGTTTGACGATGACACGACAATCAATTATTTGCATCATAATTTCGCTTCCTTGGCATATATCCTCAATACTGAGCTTACTGAAGTTTCTACCTTAATTGTTCCAAGCAAAGTACAAGCTCTCTCTGAATTCAAATAAACCAACTACATGATTTTCAGCAGGTCCACAAATCTCCCAGTAAATGACATGAATACAATTGACGATGTTGCCATATCAATAAAGTTCATTGAACGAAAGTTTTGGGTGTCGTACGCGCCTTGATGATAAGCTCTTCTAATCTGAACATATCGCTTCTGTTTCTAGGATCATCAGCCATAACTGCAGTGTACTATCCAAATTTCGGTGTGTTTTCTCTTCTCACAACTGCCCTATATAATTATGCTATACAACACACTTCTACTGCCCTATCTTAACTATTGTAACATTGTTTGAGCCTGTAAGAACATAACAAATACTGTGTATTTTATTGTAAATATCGTTTAACTGACCTTCCCGAATTTTACAATAATGGATGCTGAGAAAATCAAGACAAATGGCGTTTGTTTTCAACCGGCGTCGGGCTGGGGTTCTTATGTTGTTCTTGTGGTGGTTTTTTTGCGACCGCCGTCCGATTACTGGATATATAGCGCAATAATTTTGCTGGTTGCCTAGAATCATTATTACTTTCAAATAAGTAAGATATTTTCTAATAATCGGGTAGTAAATATTTTCGATATCTGCAAATGGTGTATCATACCTTTAAACAAATTACAAACTAGTATTATTATGTACAAATACATTATGGCGAGGCATCATTACAACGACATGCCGTTCCCCGCGTCGGAACGGGGCTATTGTTTAAAGGGAAATTCAAGGCCCAATAATATTTTACCCAGTCTAAAAGAATATATGGTAACATACTGACTCCGCAGAGAATTCGTTTTGATTTGTTATCGAGAACTACACAAGCGCCTATTATATTCAATATTTCTTGCCATTCTGGAGTACAAGGGCGCGGCCATATTGTTCAAATTTCCCGCCTCGCCCGGGACATTGTGACGTAGTACCTACACCTCAATGCACATCGCTTTATTGCCTGTTGTTTGCACATCCCACCTTGACGCGGCCAATTACATTATGCAGACGTATGTTGTACGGCGCCCGACTATTGCGAGTACATGTATTGCATTTCTGTGCAGAATATCGACTTGACGCGCCACAAACTTTCATTTATTTTTGTATTTTCTGAGCAAAGTAGAAAATCTGTGAGCTAATAATTATGGCATCAGGTCATTCTCCGTATGATTTTGAGCCCCTTTTCACATGTACAGTACACATTTTGTATACACTATGCCGTACACAAAAAGGTTCACTTGCATTCCTTGCGCGTGATGGGCCGCTATCGATCGGGCTTTGCGTACTGATGGTGCAGACACTACGTCACCATATTTCGGATGTACCGATAAACCAGAACAAAATGGCGGATCGCATGACGGTTAGCGCACGCAGTGCGAGAAAATCTCGGTTTTATATGATTACCGAAACCGATAAAAATGAAAACAAAATCAAGTCATAATGGCAATTGACACTCTTTAACATTATGCAATTATAAATTATGGGTGGAGTTCCCCTTTAATTACCCTGTTTTTTTTCACGAGCGCACGGGACCTATTCTGCCCGCGTTCCATGCTCGACAGCACTACAATAGAGCGGTCACGCGTGCTTAAACGCATTGTGTCGAACGCGTGAAGATTATGTTGAATATCTTAGCTTGGGGCCGTTTGCTGAAAATAAATGTTGGGTTATTAAATTATAAGACGAGAAAACCAAACAGAAAACTAATTGTGTGACTGTAAACTTTATTATTAAACAAATCATCGATAGCGGACAAAAACAATTCGTGTCAACATCAAAATGTACTCGCCACGGTGTGAAACTACCTGCAAAAATAAACCAATACGTGTACATGTCTACCAAACAAAATCCTTGTAGAGGTTTGGAGTGATTTTGGATCGATCCTATAAAACACATCTCAGACTAATCATTATTTTGTGGTTTTCTTTATGCCCGGCTATGTTTATTTGTCACCTTTTCCGATCGTTTTGCTGCTGCTAATGACCTGCCCGCAGCGAAACGCAACAATTTACATGACAAAGAAGTACACAATGGCGCCTTCTAGTCTGGGTGGATGGCTAAACTCCTTCCCGCCACCGTCCGACGCGGGAGAACGGGCCCATTGTTGTTTGTTATTGATTCCTGTGCAAGATCTCCAAGGAATTACGGGTGCGCTCGCACGTCAACGGCATGTCATTTTAATGACGCCTCTAATAATAACCTTTAATTTCTTCTTATTTTTTTCTTTTCTTATTTCACTTCTGTTCGCAATACTAACCAGTACCACACAATATCACGCAATAATCTATAATAATTATATTCTATTCACCCGCACGTTACATTGCCTAAACACCTTACGTTTATACGGGCCCCGTCTGTGGAATAGACTTAATCAGGCTATTTTGTGTAAGTTTTATAAACCATCTTTTGTCTCATTTCCTTGCCTTTTTTTAATTTAAGTACATGTATATGGCATCTCAATTCATGCCTCCATCTTAATCTCCGTGGGTTTTCCCCAGGATATTCTTCTGGGGTTTTCCTCCCACCTCTAAAACTGTACCTTCTTCTCATTGTCTTCTCTCTATATACTTTGTAGGGTGTCGTGGCCGAGTGGATAAGAACACCGAACTCAAGCTCTGGTGTTTCTGTTCACCAGAGTGTGGGTTCGAGTCCCGGTCGTGACACTTGTGTCCCTGAGCAAGACACTTAACTATAATTGCTTCTCCCCACCCAGGGGCAAAATGGGTACCTGTGAGGGCAGAGGTGGTTATTGTGATTGATTTAGCCTAGTAGCGCATATATTGCAGCACAGGCCGTATACTCCCCAGGGAGCTGAGATGGTTTAAGGATTGAAAATGGCCCAGTGACCAGGGGTATTAATTTGTTCAGCGCCTTGATCTAGTGTCTAGGATATGTGCGCTTTATAAGAACTTTGTATTATTATTATTATTAACTAATGTTTTTGTATTGTTTCTTTATCTGTACCTATCTATAGGTATTGGTGGAAATAAATTTCTTGAAATTGAACATTTTAAATATTCACAATAACAATGTGCATTGCTTATATAGCGCTTCATTATCACCAATGTCTCAAAGCGCTTAACATTATTACCCTGGTCATTTTGCCCATGAAACATTCAAAATACTATCGCATCGCCCTGGGGAGTATACAGCTCAATGCTGCCATTTAGGCGCCAAAACAACCATAATAACATCTCTGGTCTCACAGGTGCTCATTTACTCCTTGGTGGAGAGAAGAAATGATTGTCAACGTGCCTTGCCCAAGGGCACACGCACCATAGTCCCAGGCAGGACTCGAACCCACAACATGTAGCTTTACCTGCAAATTCAATGCTCCAAACCACGAGGCCACGGCACTCCACTTCGAGTTATATGTTTATGATCATGATAAATAGACCACAGGGCATGGCTGCAAAATGTGCTCAGAAATCAATTTCCTTGGCGCACCTCTTGAATCTAAGTGAAATCACTGCAGTCTGTTAGCTGGGATCATGTGGATCACGAAAAACCAAAATCCCCAATTAAATGTTCACCAGTTAATTAAATATTTGCATTTTAATCACCTGTGTATAACGGGCGCCCTCTATTGACCAGGATTGGAAATGGGAAAAGATTGCTTATTGCAGTTGCTTGCTCAAAAGGGAATCTACAGAGACAGAATTCGATTAAAGAGGAATTAGGATGTGTTTTAATGTCTTAATACAAATTTTGTTCATTGCCATAATTTGAACTTTTTAATAGTGTCATTTTTTTATTGTTATTGTTAGAATTTTGTATTATAATTGTTTAATCTTTTTTTTTTTTTTGGGGGGGGGGGTTAAAAATCTAAATGTAAATTGTATGAAAAAAATATATACACGACCAGAGTTTTTTTTTAGCTTTAGTCTTTGATACATGTTTATTCGTGACGGTAAAACTGAAATTTGTCCATGTCTTTAACAATGTACTTGTGAGTGGGTGAACAACAACTCGTACCGATTTACATTTAATACACAATTCTGTTATAACAAACATTTTGCCCATTTCCAGCTGAATTTATATTAGGGAGAGTCAGATGGAAAGCAGACTGTGTGATACAATGTTTCTGTGGTGACAAGATCCTTCCCTTCGATCTGTGAGAGCAGCCACTGATCTTCTTTTTTCCTCGCTGCTTCCAGAAGCTTTCCTGCAGTTAGCGTCTGGCATTGTGAATGTTTGTCAAGGACAGTTGTTCGGGTCTTTTTGTCCAAACTCCACCTCTGTTCTCTTTTTCAACGGCATATACTTAACTACATCACGTACTGTTGACAATGCAGATTCCTGCGGTACATCAACCAGTGCGTGTACGATTGGAATGCCAATATGATCATCTCCGCTTTTTCGGCGATTTTTGCTTGGATACATTTTTCCACCTACCGGCACAAGCGTGGAATTTTGTAAAACTCTTTTCAGAGAACAACAAAACCCTGGAATCTGCATCTGAACCGTGCATAATATACTTTTTCTTGTTCAAATCGCTATCATCTGAGCAGCTCGTGTCAACAGCGCCTACGCTCGCTCTATTTTACAACGCCCGCTATTGGTCCATTTTCCCACTATTCGCACAAACGTGCCGCACCACGACAGAAGGGCCTCGTTGATTGGTCGTTGGAAAACATGAATTTTAAATTGAGATTTTATCGAGAACTGGTTCGCAGACCGTTTGGGGATTTTATTTGTGAGTTTCCCAACAACTTTCTAAGTAGTTTAAAGTAAAATTTATATAGATTCACGATATGCGTCAAGAAGGTGCAAGATAATCGGCCATGCCCTGTGGTCTAAAAGGTGGGCTGACGCGGCTACAATCTGGTCGAGTCGTTGGCATGTAGACAGCCGTAATACGACCCTATTATCTGACCACGAAGCACAGCCATAGATCGATTGAATCTTACTTACAATTATTATACCTGTTCATTAGAAAAGAGACAATTATTTTGCGGCAGTTCGTGATCAGCGGAATTTGGTGTCTACTTTCACATGTACCCCCATTAATTATTCTCCTTGGTGGAGATAGGCAATTGTAGTAAAGTGTCTTGCCCAATAAGCACAAACACCTTGTTTCCGTCATTACTTGAACCCGTGTATCACCGTACACGGGTCCAACACCATAATCATTGGACCACAGCGCCCCACATGATTAAATCTTTTTCAGAAGCGATTGACGCCCTCGGCCAAAGACGAATGCGTTTGATCGATCGTGAAACGTCGCATAATTCTGTTCACGCTGTGCGCCCGCTAACGACCCAATTATAGACCGCCAGTTATATGCGCACTACTTTGTGCTACATACTAAACTCATAAAATCCACACATCCAAACACACTTATAATTGGATTTAGTCTGTCGCCTGGCTAGCGTTGGCCAATTTGTTTACATTATTTTAAAATGTTTACAGAACATTCTACAATCTTTACTGCTTGGTTCAGGCTTTCCCTTTTACTAAGAATCAAAGAACGTGGACATCGAGTCAATTCAAGAAAGCTATGACTTCCCTTTCCTTACTTCACCTAAAAGAAGAAAAAACAGAGATAAAACTGAATGAGCTAAAAACTATGGATAACCTTATGGCAGATCCCATATAATTCGTCATCTTAATTTGATTATATTTTAGGTAGTTTAACGTGACCGACCAAGCGTCGTGGAAAGCTCAGGCTAGAATGGTCACACTCCCGGCCACACCCGCCCTATACATCTTGCGTCTTACTGACATTCCAATAAATTTAACTCCATTATAACCGTGATCCCTCAAAACATTGCCAAGCTTGTGAGTAATTACATACAGACAACATTTTCCTGCTATACTGCATGGCATACCGTAGCCTTGGTCAAGGCTTTCATCATACCCGTCCGTATACGTACAGCGCAGCGGTAATCGGAGCTCAAACTACGACCTCACGCGGCCACTTTTATATGCAAACTAACTGAGGATACTCGAATGCCTTGGATTATTAGGTTTTGGGGGCGGTGCTCATTATGCTAATAGATTAAGCTGACCTTTATAGTCGTTTTCTTATTGGTCGATCGTTGCGTAGAAACTGCATAATTTGAGCTAGCGGTGAAAGGTCATAGCTAGCTCGCAAGTGTTTACGAACACCGCCATCGTTGACATATTTTATCGGGGAAAGTTGAGTGATTTTTACGAAGGCTTGTAGGAATTACACATGAAGATTTGAACTGTCTTAATTGCTTGATTGGTGAGGGTCGCAGTTATTTTCGCTCGTTTTGCTGGGTATTTTCTTGAATGTTGACATTGTTATGGTCAAAACTAGTTGTGTTTAGCTGCTTAGTTTTGAGTTTTCAGCCGCGGTGACTGGAGAAGGCCGCGACTCCATTGAAACGTGTCGAACTCGGCCCTATATTATGTCGCACACATCTAATCCAGCTGATCTGAAAACCGTGGCTCGGTAAAACGCGGAACTCTGATAATTAAATGCCTTGCCGGCTGAATTTTGCCAAGAAAATAATCTGAGGAGTTATTGGGGATATAAGACACTTTTCCCTGTTTAAATTACGATATTGCGATCACTTTGAAGGTTGGTTCTGCAGCCGTAAACATGCCCCCTCCCAACAGCGTTGGACCATGCTTGGACCACAATGTGGCGATACCGCACAGACCAGCATGCCTGGGTTAATGCCGATTATGCGGCGATAAGAAACTGAACGAACACGCTGAAAACTGACGCTGAGTACCTGGCCGTACGTGCGAGCTCCGAGCAAAATGGGGCTCAGGCTGCCTGAAAAATGACGGATTTCCCATAACCTGTCGGCAAATTCACAAAGACCACGAAGAAAGGATTCTAATGGCCTTACGCTGCTCGGGTCTAAAATCTTCTAGGGATAATATTTGCGCTGCAAAATTCAAACAACACGACAGATCTTCGGACGAAAGACGACGCTGAATATCTGCCATTTTGTCTTAAATGTCATGCTGCATCAAATTTGATGACGTCGGGTTTCAACCGCGTTGTGATTGGACACTTCACATCTTAGCCCCGCCTATACTTATCTGTATTCGCATACGAGGTCATGCGCCACAAATGTGGCGCAAAATATAGGAAAAACATAAGATTTCAAAAACCCAATGATCCAAGGCGAAAAAGTAGCCTCAGTAGATTTGCATAAATAGTGGCCGTATGAGGTCGCTGTTCGCGCTGTATCTTTGCATGGGGCGCAAGCTAGCAGCATATATGCGGGGCGCGCGCACAGTGTATTTCTGGACGGATAACGACGGACGGATAACGACGAACTCGCCTTGACCAAGGCTAGGCATACCGCAGAAAAATAAAACCTCGCTCGCCTACTAACACGTCTTTAGAAAATGATTATAGCTATTTAACTGTTTCTTATTTCCCCGCAGGCTTTCCTAGTGAGCTAATCACCAATCGCAGAACTGCGATTATCAACACGTACTACGTCTGCACACGAACGAAATTCCTTTGTGAAGCAGCGCTATAGATATGCAACGGAGGCAGGCGCGATCATTGATTGGTAGTTGACTGCATGAAGATGCTACTATGCCTTTAAATACCTTTAAACAAATTACAAACTAGCATAATTATGTACAAATACATTATGGCGAGACATCATTAAGATGACCTGCCGTTCCCCCGCGTCGGAACGGGCAATTGTTGTTTAATTACCCAGTTTTCTGGCGAGCCCATGGCCACGGGCCCCATTCTGCCCGCGTTCCATGCTCGACAGCAATACAATAGAACGGTCACGCGTGCTTAAACGCATTGTGTCGATCGCGTGAAGAATATTTTTAATATCTTAGATTGGGGCCGTTTGCTGAAAAGAAATGTTGGATTATGGAACAAAAAACTAATTATGTGACTATAAACTTTATTATTAAACAAATCATCGATAGCGGACAAAAACAATTCGTGTCAACATCAAATTTTACTCGCCACGGTGTGAAACTATACCTGGAAATAAACAAGTACGTGTACATGCCTACCAAACAAAATCTGTGTAGAGGTTTGGACTGATTTTGGATCGATCCTATAAAGCACATCTCAGACTAATCATTTTTTTGTGGTTTTCTTAACGCCCGCCTATGTTTATTTGCCAACTTTTCTATACCCAGCACGATATGTGGCAGAGGGGTACCCCCCCTCTCATCCCTATACCTTATACACACTCAACAC
The DNA here is from genome assembly GCA_037893245.1 of Crossaster papposus. Lineage (NCBI taxonomy): Eukaryota > Metazoa > Echinodermata > Asteroidea > Velatida > Solasteridae > Crossaster > Crossaster papposus. The sequence continues at coordinate 104,859 of JBAIAA010000091.1, read as the reverse complement.
TATTGTAACCTAACCCACCCCCCTTGAAACCTAAAAGGAATTCCTGAGATTCCGGGAACACAATGGTCAACACAAAAGAGGGGGGGTTTTCTCTGCCACATATCGTGCTTCATATGAACTTTTCGATGGTGTTGCCGCTGCTAATGACCTGCCCGGAGCAGAACGCAACAATTTACATAACAAAGAAGTACACAATGGCGTGTTCCAGTCTGGGTGGATGGCTAACCCCACCCCCCCCCCCCCCCGTTTCGATGATAGAGAACGGGCCCTTTGTTGTTTTATATTGATTCCTGTGCAATAACTCCAAGGAATTACGGGAGCGCTCACAGGACAACAACATTACATCTTAATGACGCCTCTAATAAAAACCTTTAATTTCTTCTTATTTTTTTCTTTTCTTATTTCACTTCTGTTCGCGATACTCACCAGTACCGCACGATATAAAGCAATAATCTATACGTTTTATTCACCCGCACGTTAAATTCCATAAACACCTTACGTTTCTACAGGCCCCGTTTGTGGAATAGATTTAATCAGGCTATTTTTTGTAAGTTTTATAAACCATCTTTTGTCTCATTTCCTTGCCTTTTTTTATATTTAAGTACATGTATATAGCATCTCAATTCATGCCTCCATCTTAACTAATATTTATTTATTGTTTCTTTATCTGTACCTATAGCTATTGATGAAAATAAATGTTCTTGAAATTGAAAATGTTAAATATTCATAATAATAATGTGCTGAGCTTGTAGCGCTTTATTATCACCAAAGTCTCGAAGCGCTTAGCATTATTACCCCGGTCATTGGGCCCATGAAACATTCGAAATACTGTCTTAGCTCCCCGTGGAATATACAGCTCGGTGCTGCCATTTCGGCACAAAGCAGCTAAATCGACAACAATAACCATCTCAGGCCTAACAGGTACCCATTTACTCACTGGTGGAGAGAAGCAATGAGTGACAAAGTGCCTTACCCAAGGGCACACGGGCACACGCACCATAGTCCCAGGCAGGACTCGAACCCACAACCTGTAGATATACCTACAAATTCAACGCTCCAGACCACGAGGCAACGGCACTCCACTTCGGGATAATCGTTTATGATCATAATAATGGTGGGCTGATCGTCATTACTGGCAGCTGAGAAGCCGGCGAAGGACGCGGCTACAACCTGGTCGAGTCGTTGGCTTGTAGACAGCCAACAAACGATCCTATTATGACCACGAAGCACAACTAGAGAACGATTGAATTTTGCTTACAATTATTATCCCTGTTCATTAGGAAAGAAACCATTATTTTGCGGCAGTTCGTAATCGGCGCAATTTAGTGTCTACTTTCACATGTACCCCCATGTATACTCCTTGGCATTTGAAACATTGGGAGAGAAAAATGGATGCACTGTACATGATCAATTGCATTCATGATAAAGTGATGTTCAATGACTGTCCTCACTGAGCGGCTTCCTATTCAATTTGGTGGATGTTCAATGGCCTATACAAACAACTGTGAATGTAGAATGTCCAACTAACTTTTTTGTTGTTAATCGAATAAGTTGTGAGAATCGAGTAACCTTTCAAAGTCGAGGAAAGGTTTAATCGGCCTATTGTGTATGTAGTCGACTAGGCTTGAGATAAAACAATCCTGTCCCAATTATGCGCTTTTGGGTACAGGTCCTATTTAAAACAAAACAAAAAAAACAACAACTTAATGCTATTTTCCTTGCCTCCAGCCGTTTATCGGACTTTGTTTTTTATCTAGGCCTGGACTTTTTGCATTTAGTAAAACATTTGTCAGAATGTTCAAACCCAAACAAATTTGAAAGACACTTTGTCCATGAAATCATCCAGTTGGGCTACAATGTTAATTGGAAAGAGCATATACAAGTAGGATATCCATCCACACTTTAAAACTGGGCGTTTTGCAGGGGCGGATATAGGGGGGGGGGGGGGGCGCACGCCCCCCCCCCCCCACCCCCCGCCCCCCCCCCCCCCCCCCTTTTGCTTGAGAACAAAAAAAAAAAGGGGGGAAAAAAAAAAAAGGGGGAAAAAAAAAAAAAAAAGGGGGGAAAAAAATTGCGTTCACTATTTTGTTGCTTAGTAAATTTTCACGCCCCCCCGTTTGGAAAATCCTGGATCCGCCGCTGTTTGGTGTTATTCTTTCTTGTGTAGAAGTAGTCTTTGCCAAAGACGACTGAATTTGATATTTGAGTGTGCACGTATAGCGTACATGTGTATTCTGTTCACGCAGTGCGCGCGCCCGCCGCTAACGACACGAGTATAGACCTTGAATAATGTCGTGGTGTCGATAGATGCAAAAAGGGCCCATTTTAATAATTTGTTATGTTGTTTCCTCATAGAGATTTTACATGAAAATTCCCCAAGTAGCTTAGTTCCCTAAACGAATTTTTAGAGTTCCCGCTGAAAGATGTTTAACAACAAATGAAACAAATAGGCAAATATACACATAGGTAGAGAAATAAATAAATAGACTGTATACACTGTTTGTGGCGTCTTCTTTTTTTGTTGAATTTCTGAATGTACTTTTCTGGCTCCGAAGTTACATGATTTGAAGGAAGTGTGAGGAGGCGTTCTTAGCTCTTGCTGTAATTTGTATAAGTTGTGCTGTCTCTCTCCGCTGAACGGTGGCGCCCTTTATTTTTACATCGGCTGGACTTTGTACTGAAGTAATGGGCGTGTATTTTCTGTGTATGAAGTGTCAATGGGCCCAGCGATGTGTGTCAGTGTGTCCTACATGACCTTTCTGCCTAGCGTTTCTGTGGCATCTTTGCAGCCTGAAAAAATCGTGGTTATCCAATGATGGTGAAATTAATAGATCTATAATTGATGGTGAAATTTATTGAAAGAAATGCCTTTTGGGAAAAATGGGACAAGTTGAAACAAATTAAGGTACAACGATTTGGATACATAAATAACTAGTCACTCTTATTAATTTATTTGTAATAATGTGCATTTAAAGTAATCATGCATTCACTTTTAGTTTGTTGATTAATATTCTTTCCGATGTCAGTCATATTTGTAGGCCTACATGTATAACAATTTGTCTACTTAATGATCTTGTTTGACTGCCTGTACAATCTTTCACAGTTCGTGCAGGTATCCTGCCGGTGTGGACGGTAATTCTGTCCCCCGGTAAAATTGTCCGGGGGGACAGAATTACCTAGGTAAAAGTGTCACCCTGGAGCCGTTAATTCTGTCCCCCTCCAGTTTATTCTGTCCCCTTTCTAGGTAATTTTGTCCCCCAAGTGTTCCACACATAAGTGGTTCAAGTTATTTTGATGTTATTTCAATGAAAAGCCCAGATGGTATTTATTATTTGGACTTCTCTTCCCTTCATAAATTTATCAAAATCAAAATAACAATAACAATTTCACTTAATGGGCACTTTGGGAGACAAATTAGCGATAGTTTTGATTCACTTGGGAGACAGTGGCACTTAGGGAGACATTTCAGTGTCTCCCTAAGTGTCTAGCTACCCCACAAAACGATATTTGGGAGGTAATTTTGCTAGGAGAAGACAGATTTGGGTCTAAATAGCATAAATATGAAATTTCGTGGAAAAAGCTCCAGGTAAAAACGGGTTAGGTTACAATAAAGATTGTGCACGACTCTATGGGATTGTCTCCCAAAGTGCCCATTTGGAGGTAATACAATAACTTTATTAATTAAATCAACCGATCTACGTTTCTGCGCAAAAGGGAAAATGGCAGTAATCAGTATTTTCAGACATCTTGCACGCGTAGAAATTATATATACCCAGCACGATGTGGCAGCACTTTTGACCACCTGTAATTTGTAGGACGCTACACATCCTACAGTCTGCCACAAATGATGCACCATGAAGGGGTGAACCTGTACTACACTGGTTGTTGCGTCTAGTGGGTGCTAGACTTGTGACGTTGCACGGGACAAATTAACCAGGGGAACACGTTTAACATTGGGCTGGGAGACAGAATTACCTGGAGGGGGACAGAAATACCTAGATAAATGTGTCCCCCCTGGCAGATTTACCGGGTTATGGCCTGGTAAGTCTGTCCGGGGGGACACATTTACCAGGGGGGACAGAATTAGCTTTCACACCGGCAGTTGGCGGCAATAGACCAGGCCCTGGCTGGAGAGAGACCCTAGAATAACCTGAGTTTTGTTTACCCTCTCACTGGGATCGGGGTAATCCCTGGTCCCCCGGTCCCCCACGACCCCCCAGTTTACAGTTGTATACACCATTTGCCTTGTGTTTACAATTTCGGAAATGTAGGCCTATGGGTTTTAAATATAATTGTTTATTGGTAAATACTGTGGCGCATAATTATATTTTTCAGTTTTGCGTTAATAGATGCTGGTCAGGTTCCTTGATTTTGTTCAAACAAAACGGAGTAATGTATAAATGCCAGATAATTATCAGGTTAGGAAACCAGACCTAGTTGGCTGGCACCCATGCACAGATGTGTATCAGTACTGCACAACAAAGAGGACTAGGACTAACCAAATTGAAGGACGTGTTTGAAAAAAGTCGGGTATTTTTAACGATTGCCGAAATCTCAGTACTTCCTTTTAGATATCTAGGGGGATGTGTTTACACCCAGCACAATATAAGACCGAGCCCCCCCCCCCCCCCCCCCCCCGCCCCCTTCCCACCCCCCTTAGTCTCCCATACCTATACACTCCCTCGTCCCATGTCTTGCTTCGTATGTACTAGCGGGATGCCCCGCTAGCTGAGTGCATCGTAGAATTGAAATTGTTGGCAGGTTTTAAGTAGTAAGGGCAAGCAAAAAGGAAGTTGGTAGGCATTCCTTCCCACCCATCAAAAAACGACCCCTACATTTGTAATTAAACTTAAAACAAGTTACCTACATTGTAGCTATCCAAAAATTAACCAAAATACTGTTAAACGCTTATACTACTTGCTGTAAAAATATTATTGACACTAAAGTTTGTACACACAATATCCACCCACAAATAAGGGCGGTTTAAGTTATGAAGGAAAGCATGCCCCGGGCAGGGCTGGGTGTGAGGAGATAGAGGGGGTACCCCCCAGGAATGGCAAAATTAACAATTTGACACGGGGCATGGTTATCTAGTATAGTATTTCGATTTTCTTAAAGTTTCGTAACCGTTTTCAGGATCCACTATTTCGAATTTTAGTTATTCTGCCGGAATACTACTTATTATAAACTATATCACCCAATAACCTACACCAAGTAGGCTTTGGTCCTGTAGTTTACAATCCTGCTATTATCTTGTACTATTAGTATTTTGTTAATATCATCGTTGTAATATTAATGCAAATCATGCCATCTTCAAAGTTAACCCAATTTTGTCCTTATAGACTTGTTTTGTCATCCAAAATATGTTGCTAATGTGAGTATACATAAAGACGGTTTCATCTACAACAATATTTTTTGAAACAGACATTTCTAACTAGCATATAAAATATACATGGGGTGTAAACTCCTTTTTTCAATTTGAACAAGGGTTTTGTCACGGTCATGATTCTATCGGTAAAAAAAATCGCAAATGAACCATGATCCTGGATTTAATTTCTAAACATTTATTAACTTGCTGTGTAATACGTTTATTCCAACCTGATGAGTTAAATCTAAAATGTTTGTTCTTGTTTTATTCTAAATTTATTATTTTTATGACGCTTGCATGGCGTACGGTCAAAGGATGATGATGGCTAGCTACGATGTCCAGTCATTTTTGTTGAGATTCTGAGATGCAGTAACTCGTCAATGGTGATGGAGCCAGAATGGAGCCTAATTAAGCTGAGGTTTAAAAACGGCCAGAGTCAGAACGTTGGGCGTGTTGTCTATTGGGGGCGCTCTTCATGTTGCATTTCTATGTCGAAGTTGTACTTCCGTGTTTGCTTCGAGGAAATTACAGTGAAACTTAAAAGGTTTGCTTATTTCAACCAGCATCGGCAGAAACTTTAACGGTTTTACCATCCACACAAAATGTGAGCAAAGATATTATTATCGGTCAATGGGACATTTTCCAAATCAATGCAGGTCAATCAATCAGTGAGTCGGTGCAAAAATGCTGAAAAAACCCCGTCCGAAGTGCTTAATATAATGTAGTCGGAACGGTATTCACATAGCACCCCTATTTAGTATACAATTGGTATGACCCGGTCAGAGCATGCGCGCTAAAGTCCTCTATTGCCCTTTGACCCCTCAACTCGCGCGCTTTCTACACTTGTGATAACTGAATGGAAGAACTAACCAGAACCGGAAAACTGACCGACAACTCAGCTGTTTTCGGGACCAGATTTAGTGCCTAATTAACCGCTAGTAATTCCCCGAGGCACACAAGAACCTTTGACGACCCTTCGGAGGACGACCAGGTCGAAGATTAGGGTGAGTGACCACGGAAATTACTACATTGGCGTCGTAGACAGGATCGTTCGACGACACGGACCCAAGTTTGTGACTTTGGAAACCCATGCGGCCGCCAGTCGCGACTACTAGTACCAGTTCAAGACGAGCCGAGTTGGGGAGGGATTTTCCCATAGGGGTTTTGAGGACTGCGTCGCGGCTCTGTTACTGTTAGGTTTAATACCAATTGTTTCTCATTATTCGAAACGTGTTTAAGGATTTGCACGTTTCGGTAACGCAGCAAAACTGTCAATAATTTTCGTAAATTCATTTCGTTTTTCACTAACGACAACGTTAGTGCAACGTTAGTGCCGCTTTCGATTACGTGGCATCGATTTCGATAAATCGATACGTGGAGCATTCACGCACGTGGCGCATCACGCAAGTCAAGTTCGTTGTGGACTGCATGAGGAGTAGCGATCGTCTAGCAAGCCCAACGTTTACGTCGTTGTTCGTTTTTGTCTGTTGTATTTTCGCCTCAGAACCAGAAGTAAAGCTCGTTTTTGGCTAGGCCAAAATAAATACAAAAACATTACAGAGGCCTTGTATAAGAATTGAAGCATTTAATTTGCATTTTGTCGCATAATTTTTCCGTCAGGATTGGGAATATTTTTTGTTCTTTCTTTTCTCTAGGATTGTTTGAGTTTCTGCAGGTCTACACCAGTTGGAGAGATTTTAGACCAAGATCAAGTTATTACAGTACTTGTTAGATGTAATTTGCTAGCTGTTTATTAGAATACGGCTTATGGTATAGTTTCTGTTTTAAAAAAAAAAAGAGAAGAGGAGAAAGTGGTGTTATTTCATTATTTTAGTTTGCTTATTATTACAATATTCCCAGTCGTGGAATAAACCAGTTGTTGTTGGAATAAACAAGGTTTTTGAGTAACCAGAAGTTACCGGTACTCATTGCTCCCATTTTCGGTGCAAACAGAAGTTAAAGTTTGTACATGGTTAATTGTTTTATTGTTGACAATAAAAAACGAGAAAATAAATAAAGGAAAATAAACACAAGAAGATTTAGGACCAAGGAACAAGATTAGTACCTTACCGGCTCGTCGAGATGGAGAGAATACCGATCAACTCCTGTTCTTACCGAGACCTGATGTCCGTCCCTGGTGTGGGAGATGCTCTGGCAAATATCATCATAGATTTGAGAAGTGCCCATGGTAACATGACAGCGGAGCTACTGGCAACTATTCCGTATGTGAGGAACATGTCCGAACTGTTGCAAGTGTTCGACTTCAAGCCCTACGTTCCATTCTCGGAGGGGAGACAGTCTGTCAACAAAGCACCCAGTAAGCTACACCAATTTAGACAAACGCCGCCAGTGATGACCACTGCACCTGACCAGTCAGCCTCCTTTGAAGATTCATGGGGAAGTTCTCGTATGGGGACTCCTAAGTCCGAACCTTTGATGTCAAAGCTGCCAGGGTCACCTTACCCCTTTGATAGCTACTTACCCTGTCCACCGTCTCCCTATCCACCAGCTGCTTATGCATATCAAGCACAGCCACGAGATGCACGTTACCACGAGGAAGAGCAGCCAACTCATTTTGGTCGTGATGCTCCCAATTGGTCGAGCAAACCTGCGTTCTCCAAGTGGAGGGGTGGCGCATCAACCCAGAAACACCCAACTCTGCCGAAGACCATAAGCTTTGATGGTAAGAGTAGTTGGCAGGCATTCTTTGCAAAGTTTTCGACATACGCCGATGAATGCAACTGGTCGGCAAAGCAGAGGAAGAATAACTTGTGCTGGTGTCTGGTAGCCAAGGCTAGTGAATTTTATGCCATGCTGACTGAGCGAGATCCCAGCCTGGAGTACTTCGATCTGATAAAGAAATTGGAGAAGAGGTTTGGTTTGCGTGACTTGCCAGAGGCTACCCAGATGCAGTTCAACTATGCACGACAATCAGCTGATGAGACCATCTTGGATTGGGCAGACCGTGTGCTCTACTTAGCAACGCATGCCTTTCCAGATCTCCCTGAATTGCATGTACAGAAGCAGGTAGTGCTGAAGTTTTGTCAAAGCTGCTCAGACCATGAAGCTGGCCAATATGCGATCAACTCGAGACCGGCCACCATTGAAGCAGCGATCGACTATGTCAAGTGGTTTAAGCACACACAACGGGCCATCTATGGAAAGTCCAGACGTGAAGTGAAGCAGATATCATTCACCCAGGACATGAAGGAGATAGACGCGGAACTTTGCAAAGTAGATGTAAACACCAACGCACCTTTCAGGCACCAGAGCCAAGGCGACAGCCCAGCCTTAGAGAAGAGGATGACTGTCATGGAGGAGAAGTTCAGCTCCATCCAGGGATCTCTAGACAAGTTAACAGAGGCCCTTGCAACTCGCCATTTACGTGACAGATCCAGATCTCCAGGCTCAGACCCTTCCAAGAGTCCTTGCTTCAAGTGTGGAAAATTGGGACACTTTAAGCGCGAGTGTCCTGGCTTCAAGACCGAGAAGACGGTATCATTTGTCAACGATGATCTGTTAAACTACAGCGGGTCGGAGAGCGAGGCCGATCTTCGTCCCGAGCAGTTAGCGGCCAACCACCAACAGTAGAGACACCAGTAGGGGCAGACCCTCTAGTTTATTCGAGTGCAGAGGCCGGGGCCCTGCTTAATCCAGATATCACTGAACAGTCATCGCAGCATTCCAGTCCAGTTGTTGCCGACCCTGGGGATTAGACTGTACACATGCACCCTACACCTGTCGATGTAGTAGCGTTGTCGGATCCCGGTCCTCCTGACTTGGAACCAGATACAGGTCAACTTAACGACATGCCCAATCACATGCAGCAGTTTCAGGAAAACATCGATGACTGGAAAACTGACTCTCCACTACAAGGCAGCGTCGGAGAAGAGGAGCTGCACCCCAACTCTTATAATTCCGAGAAGGAAGGGGAGGAAGTAATTGTGTGTCAACTCCGGTCGCGCTCTATGTTTAGCGTGCGTGTGGGTCTAGGCAGCATGACGCTTGGAGCCATCATCGACACCGCTGCAGAGGTCACCATCATTTCAGATTTCATATACGACTCTCTCAAGTTCCGACCCCCCAAGATCAAGGATGTCACTTTGAATACAGCAGGCCGAAACTTAAAGATGTAAGGCATGATCGCAGGCCCATTCGACATACGACTAGGCAGCAAGAGCTTCGAGGAAAACATATATGTGGCCCCGATCGAGGACGATATGCTGTTGGGAATTGACCTCCTGCGACGTCACAAAATCGACATCCATATCCAAGACTCGACACTAGTCCTCGAGGATGAAAAGATTCCTATGGTGTTTGGAGCAGGCATGCAACCGCCTAGAGTGGCTCGAGTATACATCAGAAAGACGACCATCATTCCACCGAATTCTGTGAAGAAGGTTCCATGTAAGTTGAACATATCACTGGAACAATTCATGTTTGAACCATCACAGAGTCTAAGAGTCCTAGTACCCCGAACCGTTCACGACTCAGGGCAAGAAACGGATCTCTACATGATAAACCCCACCGACCAACTGGTGCGACTAAAGCGGAATCGCGAAATTGGGAACGCCGAAGAAATAGCTGCGGTTATGGACGTTCCAGTCGTACCCATATACGACATGTCAATCAACAAGGTCATTGTTGCGACGGATGCCGAAGTACCTAAACACTTGGTGGAATTGTTGAATCGGTCAGCAGAATACTTGGACCCAGATGAGCAGAGTCAACTGAGAAACCTGCTGGTAGAGTTTGAAAGCGTCTTTGCCAGGGACGAGTATGATCTGGGAAACTTCACTACCATCGAGCATAAGATTGATACCGAAGGAGCCAGGCCAGTAAAGCATAAGATGAGGCGCACTCCGATGAGCTTCGCCAGTGAAGAGAAAGCACATCTAGACAAGATGGAAGCTGCTGGGGTAATTCGGCCGTCAGTGTCTGAATGGGCCTCCGCACCTGTTCTTGTGAGGAAGCGCGACGGCAATGTCCGTTGGTGCGTGGACTATAGGGGTCTCAACGCTGTTACCCAGAAGGATGTGTATCCCTTGCCTAATATTGAGGAGTGCCTGGACACCTTGGCTGGGAATACGTGGTTCTCCAAACTAGACGCCAACTCCGCCTACTGGCAGGTGAAGATTGATCAACATGACCGAAAGAAGACAGCATTCATCACAAAGTACGGCCTCTACGAGTTCGTGAGAATGGGATTCGGATTATGTAATGCTCCCGCAACCTACTCTAGGGTGATGAATCTTGTTCTTACAGGTCTCAACTGGAACGTTGTCCTAGCATTCTTGGACGATGTTGTGGTATTAGGGAAGTCTTTCTTTGACCACATCGCAAGCCTTCGGCAAGTGTTGCAACGGTTCAAGGACTTCCAACTCAAGTTGAAGCCCAAGAAATGTGCTTTGTTCCAGCGTAAAGTGGAATTCCTCGGTAGAGAAATTGATGAAACTGGCATGCAACTGCGAGAGGAACATGTGAAAGCCGTGAGGGATTGGCCAGTTCCTAAGAACACCAAGCAGGTGGAACAGTTTTTGGGACTGGTGAACTATCACCGGGTTTTCCTGAAAGACTATGCTTCAGTGGCCGTGCCCCTCTACCACATCACCGGTAAACACAAGTTCACGTGGGATGCTGAACAGCAACAGGCTTTTGAAGCTATCAAGGTGCTCTTGACATCTGCTCATGTTCTCGCATTGCCAAATGCAGATGACTCCTTCATTTTAGATACGGATGCGTCCAACACCGCTATCGGAGCAGAACTCATTCAAGTTCAAGTTGGTCAGGAGAGAGTAGTGGCGTATGGCAGCATTTCATTATCCCCAGAGCAGCGTCGATACTGTGTCACTAGGCGTGAGCTGCTGGCAGTGGTTAAATTTGCACGACAGTATCGCCATTACTTGTTGGGCAAGCCGTTCACCGTCCGAACCGATCACAGCAGCCTCACTTGGCTGCTCAACTTCAGAGAACCCCAGGGTCAGATTGCACGCTGGCTTGAGGAGCTCAGCCAGTACGACATGACGGTGGAGCACCGAGCAGGAAAAAAGCATCTGAATGCAGACGCCCTCTCACGCATACCAGAAACTGCCAGCCCCTGTGAAAGTTTTAGGTTAGGATCTACACTGGAGTGCCTCCCATGCAAAGGCTGCAACTACTGTCGGAAAGCTCACGAAAATTGGGCCCACTTTGTGTCTAAGGTTGATGATGTTGTCCCCCTGTCAGTCAAACCCAAGCAAGTCAACACTACTAAGCTAGGTGATCAATCTACATCGGATGAATATGTTGTCACTAGCATGGACATAGTGAACACCTACAGTGGCACCCTGCTGTCGGTGGACGGATTTATAAGTTCAGTCACTGAGGAATCAGAGGAACTGGTTTCGACCAAGCTCCTGCAGGAGGAACAGGAAAAGGATGTCGAGTTGGCCCATTTGCGACACTGGCTAGTATCCAAAGAGGAGCCAGGAGAGGGCACCGTCATGCTATGGGGTCCAGCTAAGAAATTTCTTTGGATCAACAGAGAACAATTTCACATCGACAAGGGGACTCTCTGGAGGAGAATTGTTGACCGAGAAGTGTTAGTGGTACCATCTACCCTTCAGATTCGGGTTCTTGAGCTAAACCATGACCTACCCTCTGCCGGACATGCAGGAGTTGACAGGACCATCGCCAGAGTCAAGGTTAAATACTTCTGGTATGGCATGACAAAGTATATTCGCAACTATATCAGGTCTTGTTCAGTCTGCAACCAGAACAAGAAGTCTGCAAAACAAGGTAGATATCCATTGACCAATTACCACGCTGGGGTACCCATGGAGAAGGTACATCTTGACTTCATCGGGCCGTTACCCAAGACTAGCAGCGGTAACGAACACATCCTCATGATGGTAGATCAGTTTACCAAATGGGTGGAATGTATACCGTTACCTTCACAGACAGCCGAAGTTACTGCACGAGCTGCGGTGGGGGAGTTCTTCTGCAGATTTGGCTGCCCACTTCAAATTGTGACAGATCAAGGCAGGAACTTTGAGAGCAAGCTGTTCTCCAATGTGTGCAAAGTCCTGCACATCCACAAGTCTAAGACCACGCCGTACCGACCGTCGGCTAACGGCCAGGTAGAACGGTTCAATCGAACGCTGATGGACGCAGTAAGGTGTTACATCGGAAAGAACCAGAACCAGTGGGATAAGTTCTTACCACAGATTGCTGGAGCTATGCGGTCAACGGTGAACCGAAGCACTGGGTTTACACCCAATATGCTTATGCTGGGTCGGGAGATTAATCAACCAGCTGATCTCATGTTTCCCCTGCCTCCGTCAGCCAGACAACAGAGCTTACCCGATGAGTATTGTGCCGAACTGGCCCAAGCAATTACAAAGGCACACGAGACTGCCCTGACAACCCTGAGGTCGACCCAGAGGCGTATGAAGCGAGACTATGACGTGAAGGTCCTGAAAAGGGAATTTAATGAAGGCGACATGGTCTACCTGTTAGATACAGCCTCAATCAAGGGCAAGTGCAAGAAATTAAAGCCGCCTTGGAAAGGTCCTGCCCGGGTTGTCAAGAAGTTGTCCCCCTACCTGTATAGAGTAGAGTTCCGAAATACGATTTTCACCACGAATCACGACAGGTTGAAGAAATGTAATGACAGGAATGTACCCGAGCAAGCTAGAAAGCCACCGGGCAGTAAGAGTAAGGAAGCTTACTGCCTATGCAGGAAACCCGACGACGGCGATTTCATGATACAGTGCGACACCTGTGACGAATGGTACCACGGAAGGTGTGTACACATTCCTCCAGAGGAAGGCCTGGACATGGACAAGTATACTTGTCCAGTGTGCCAGGCCAGACAGTAAATTCAATGGGTTCACATACCGTTCCGCATCCGTACAATCACCTCCTACCGGGAGTAGGAGTAATTTTGGGTAGAATACCTGATAACATTTCTTGTTGGGTGGGACTTATTCCATAAAACGGGGGGGAGTGTAGTCGGAACGGTATTCACATAGCACCCCTATTTAGTATACAATTGGTATGACCCGGTCAGAGCATGCGCGCTAAAGTCCTCTATTGCCCTTTGACCCCTCAACTCGCGCGCTTTCTACACTTGTGATAACTGAATGGAAGAACTAACCAGAACCGGAAAACTGACCGACAACTCAGCTGTTTTCGGGACCAGATTTAGTGCCTAATTAACCGCTAGTAATTCCCCGAGGCACACAAGAACCTTTGACGACCCTTCGGAGGACGACCAGGTCGAAGATTAGGGTGAGTACGTGACCACGGAAATTACTACAATAATATAAGTTTATATGTTATTTCCATTGTACTTGCATAATTATCTGGACGACACTTTACTAAGTATTAAACACATTCATATTTAATACTTTAGACAGTGTGAAGCTGTGTTTAGTTTATTGCATATATCTAAACATTTTTGGATGAAACTGACCACGTACGTACAACTTGTCGCAATTAATTACTGTCCTCCCTAGAACTGAGTAGAACTACAAGTACTACCGGTAGTATGACGCTCCCGACGCCTAGCGTCGGGAGCCCCATAGTTCTAGGGGTATGTCCTCCCCTGAACGTGTATACACCGCCACGCTTTGATGAATTTCAAACATCTATTTCCATCTATTTATACGCTACATGTATGTCCTTTGCACTTGCAGCCTAAATTTCTTCCTATTTTATTATTTAGTGATACACATTGCTGATTTACACTAAAAGCCGCAAAAATAGCACCTTCCGTTCCCCAAAAAAATTGATGACAAAAGGTGGAGTCCGTTACAAAAGTGTTGCTTTTTTGGTTTGCCACTTTTGCTGGAAGATCTTCGCACGGTGCCCCGAATCTTTTACGTGGAAAAAGCAACACTTTTGTATCGGACTCAACTTTTTTTCATCAAATTTGTTGGGGAACAAAAGGTGCTATTTTCGTTGCTGTGTAGAAGAGCAATATGTATCACTTAAGAGTAAAATGGGAAGAACATTTTGCTGCAAAGGACATAGGTTTTTTTCTCGGAAAATAGATAGTGTTTGAAATCCATCAAAGCGTGGCGGTGTATACCTCCAGGTTCACGGGTCTAGGCCTCCCCCTGCATCTACAGTAACACACCGATTGTGCTCAAATAATTTTGCCAAACGATTTACTTTCTTAATTTAACATCTAGACTGCCTTCCTATTTATGCCTGCTATAGACTCTAACACCAGCACTGCAACACAAATCAAAGGTGATGATACATGACCTCGAAGCAAATCTTTCTGACAAAAGCACTATAAATTTCGCCTGAATATTACATAATGTTCAAAAACAACTTGCATGGCTTTCAAGATAGGACGAAAGGTACTTCTGAAATTCTCAGCCTTCTTGCAAATTTACATCTAGAGCTCTGGCTATCGATCCATATTAATAAATACATGAACACATTATTCTTCTTTTTCCCAGACAAAACAAAATGGCAACTGGACCGGTAGTAAGTTCAGCTCTGGAGACGATTGGCAGACATCTTGAATGCTGCATTTGCCAAGATAGATATCAACAGCCAAAGATATTAGAATGCCTGCACAACTTCTGTGAGCAATGTCTGCTGAAATACTACAGGACGAAGCACCAGGGCTGTACGGAGATTCCTTGCCCCGTGTGTCGACAGGAGACGAAACTTCCAGAGGCGGGGCTGCAGGGTCTGAAAACCAACTTTCATCTAATCGGTTTGGTTGAGGAGATTGAACTTCAGGAGAAGGTAGTGAGCTTGGGTGATGCTGGTATTTTGTGTGGTATTTGTAAGGAAACCAATGAGGCAACACATAGATGTCTGGACTGCGACCAGAATTTGTGCTCAGCCTGTAGCGAAATGCATCTTCGATTCGCAGCAACATCTAATCACAAGGTGACTCCACTGAAGGACATTCGAGAGGGAAGAGTTACCCTGAAAAAGAAACATCCGAAACAACATCCAAAATGTCCGATCCATGAGGGCGAAGGGTGGTTCTTTTGTACCACGTGTGAAGTGCTCATCTGCCGAGATTGCACCGTCCTTGACCACCGCATGCCAGAACACGTGTATATTGACAGAAATCTAGCAACATCAACATACAAGGAGTCGTTGGGTGAACTGTTTTCTCCACTTGAAAACGCCTTAAAAGAACTAAAGAAATCACAAAAGAAAGTCTCAAGACTGAAAGAAGATTTGAGTGTCACAGCCAAGAGGGTCACGACAGAAGTGCAAGACAGAGCAGCTAAGATACGAGCAGAGGTAACGGCTCAGGAGAATCGCATCCTTGACGACATCAAAAACATCCAAACAGATCGTGAGCAAAAACTGGAAGAGTTTGAGAAAACCGCGAGCTTGGCTGTGGAGAGGTTTCAGTTTGCACTAGATACAGCTATAGAGGTGACAAGGACTGCATCGGATAGTGACTTCCTGTCACTCTATCTTACAATCAGCAAAGACTTGAAACTGTTGGCCGGTCAGGCTATTCCTAGAGTTAATGACAGGCTGGCATTTATGAAGTTCAAGCAGAGTGGGGGAATTGGTGACATCAATCTGGGTGAGGTGGTGGTGATGGAAGGCAAGCGGGAGCTGTGTGGTGAGTTTGGTAGACAGGGAAGCGGTCCAGGAGAGTTCTATGGGGCTTGTGGCATTGCTGCTCGTCAACCTGATGAGATTGCAGTGACTGACTACATCAACAAACGAGTTGTGATCTGCAGCATCGATGGCAACCAGAAAAGCACAATCCCGATGCAAGGATGTAAGTTAAAATGACATGCCATCTGCGAAATTATGGACTTGAACAATTTGCCTTCGGTATCACTAATATTCTCTGTATTTAAAGTGTTAACAAATAAGGTAAATAAGGTAAAAAAAATTAAAACAAATGTATCTATTGAATAAGTTGGTATTCAAGACAAGGGAATGATTTACTATCTCAATGTACAATGTATTCCATAAAAGAATAAAACGTCAAAAGTGGACAAACCAAAAATGGAATTTGCTTTATTCCTGAAGCTTTTTGAAAAAGTCTAAGAAAAATACATCTGATAGTTACACTGTACAGTAAAAAAAGCATTAATACTATGGATGAAAAATATGTTTGCGTAAACATCAGTATTTGCGGGTTTACTCTCCAAAACCTGTATTTACCAAGTAAACAGTTACAGTTAACAATAACATGTTTAGCAGCTAAGCACCCATGTCCTACAAACATCAATGTTCAATAACTAAACATTATTCATCCACATGTTTAGCATGTACCGGTGAACATATTTACAAACTGATAACAAGAAAGTGTATAAAAAGTGCTTAATTACTCGCTAAACACAGTTTTTGCAGTGTATGTTTATCACTCGTTGGCATATCGCCCATTATTCACAAAGAAAGATAAATATCACAGTGAAGCATTTTATGCCCCACAATCTGGGGCATAAAATAGATAAACACCAAACCTAACAAGATCATGCAAAATGAATTATAAAATCCAGTGATTTCTCAAGCGTGTTTACCAAACATTAACAATGTATTCATTGACAGACATTATTTTCTACTGCAGTTTTCACTCTTTCAAGAATGTCTGTATTGAAAGGATTGTGTAATAACTGCATAATGTCGTTTGTTTTGACATCATGACTCCTACAGATCCCCGCGGCATCGCAGCTACCAAACCAACAATCGTTTGGTGGTCGTCGAGGACGACGCGTCCCATGTGAAGGTGTTCAACAGCGACAACACGCTGGCCTACGAGTTCCTAACAGTGCCACCGAGTGAGGTCGGTAAGACCGCAGTTAACCTCCAGAGTGTAGCTGTCAAGAATGATGGTACCATCGTAGTAGGTGATATCGAGAGGCTGGTGTTGACTGAACACAGCCCAACTGATGGTGAGCTCCTACGTACCATACCAGTCAAGGTTAAACCTTACTATCTGGCTGTAGACAGCAATGATAGAATTGTCTTCAGTTCACAATCACAGACAGTAAATGTTGCTGATGGCAATGGTACTACACGGAGCACCATCAAACCCACCATCAATGGTCAACCAGTACAAGACTGCAAAGGTGTGTACACTGAGAGCTCAGGAATCTATGTTGCAATGAATAATGATGTTGATAACACGGGTCATATCCACCACTATGACCCACAAGGTGGCTTTCTCAAGTGCATTGCCCAGGGTCTGTACTGTCCCTGCGGAATCACATTCACATCAGATGGGCAGCTGGCAGTGGCTGACTGCAACTCAGTCAAGATGTATCACCAGGTGTGACGCGACATTGCAATCAAACATGCTGCTTTTAACGTTGTGTCACAAAAACCGATAGTAAATATGTTTCACCTTAAAATTACTGGTGAAAGCTCTTATATCGGCGAATCGATTTCTTTCGAACCGAATGTATGGATGAATGATACATTTAGAAGCGTTTTTGTTTATAGGCCTATATATAAATCAATGAATAATAATAAACATATAAATCAATCTGGTATGGATGTAAATTATTACAATAAATTAATTTAGACTTCCAGCTTTAATTTTAACGGCCAGAGTGATGACCTGTAATTATGAAGATTGGAAATGCCGAGTTGACCTATGAAAACAAGAATTCCTTTTTGTTTTTTTACAAAACCGACTGCCGACTGCAGCAGCCATCTTAGAATTGTATAAAATAATTTAAATTCCTGGGTCAGAGTGACCCAAAATCTGCATCCACATTTGCTCAGTCATATTGCTGGTCAAAAAGAACCCTTTTGGGGATCAAATTTACCTAGAAAAAAAAGTAAATTTAACCCGAAAAACGGCGTTAAATGACTGTGCAAATTTGGATGCAGGGGTTATTTTAGAGTGTGGACTGCGTCTTGCACGAAAAGTGTTGTTGTAAAGGGCCACTATTTTTGTGGTATGTTCCAACAGCTAAATATAACACCAAACAAACAAAATAACAAACAAACTATAAAGAAAGAACAAAATTCGCAGGCATAATACCTATGCTACAAACGGTACATGTGTATTTAAAATTAAAATTGATTTTGTAAACACCTCTTACATCAACCTCTTTGAGCAAAGGACTGCACTGCTAAGATGGCTGGCATGCAAAGGGTCTGTAATAAAGGCCGTCAAGGGTTACATCTCTGTAAATTGTGTCTGCCAACAAGTGTCGTACGAGTACAACCTACTACAGTGTGTCCACAAAAATGTGAACAAAAATAATTGAGTGTTACACACATAATGTACAATCAACATAGATAATATAGGTATGGTATGGTATGAAAGATGCACCTTTCCACTTTACAATTAGATATCAAATCTGATAGATATTGACAGAGCTATGAGTAATTTCCCAAAAGACGTCAAATTGACCATGGGGCCTTGTTTTCAATTGTAGGCATTGGGACAAAGGTAGCCTTCTAGCCTCTGTGTGGATAATTGCCTGACCTATCCTTCAAAAACTGTCTTTAGCGAGTAAACAAAATTCATATTTTGTAAACTTGTTTAGCATCAGGATGGATAGGAATTAGACACATCCGTTTAGCTGCCAACCACCAACAGCTTGTCCACATTGCAACACACACACAGTATCCTAACAACAATCGAACAACTTAGTCCCATGTCAATTTGACCTCTCTTGGGAAATTACTCGTTACTCTGTCAAACATTATCAGATTGGGACAATGTCTCATTTTTAAAGAAAAAGGTGTATCTTTCAAACCATAACAAACTAGACATTCCATTCGATAATTACATTGTTGTTAATGCTAGACACACCGATGTTGTGAAGTTTCATCACCGTGGTTTGCAACATAGCCACGTATGATAATTGTATGACGTCGGGATACATTTTCACGTATAAACATAAAATTGGTATGGTTTGTGAAGCTTTGTAAAAGTAGAATATAAATATTCACCAACTATTCTTTCAAATTGCGTGGTTTTGGTTTAGAACCAAATGTTTGAACCAAAATGACGGACCGCGTCATCTAATATAATATAACTTATGGACCGCGATCACTTGTCGTATTTCCAGTCACACCTGTCCTTTGAAAACCTGTGTGCCTACTACAGTTTACCACCAGTCGCAGACAATATAGACAATGATAAAACCTAGACAAGCGTTATTGTTCTAGAACACACACAGTCTGAATTGTATTTCTATGACGCCCGGAAATGCGTCTACGTATATAACCCTAAACTGCAGCGTCAAATGTAAACAACTTTTTGTTTCTTTTCTCGGGAACCGACGATAAGACATTAGGTTGGTTTTCTTGCAACAGGATGTTTAAAATAGAATAAGTGAGCAATCTAAAACATACAATTGTTTAATATTTCAGGGCAATGTGCCCCTTTAACCAATTAAGGTGTGGTGGACACTCCACATCTCTTAGCCCCGCCTATACTCCGCCCATGACTCCGCATATACTTATTTGTATTCGCATACGAGGTCCTGCGCTAGAAATTTAGCGCAAAAAAGGACAAACCTAATATGTGATGGATGTTTGAAACACGGCGATCAGTCGTCTTCAGTTGAGCAAATAGTGGTCATGTGAGGTCGCTGTTGGCGCTGTATTTTGTGCACTTCTAACATCCACCCATTCATCACTATTCAAGCAATTACTAATGTGTAGCGGGACATTCCATGTGACTACATGTCCTTTTGGGTTCACCATAGATTACGCAGTGCATTATGGGAAGTTGCTAGAGCAAGCTATGGCGGCCATGCTGGGCCTTATCTAAAGTTATCTCGACTAATACAAAGTAGTGAATAAACCAATCACAATGTAGTCAATCGTCATATATAATCATTATCGCCTTCCATCCGAACTTGAAGTGACGGTTTCGACCGTTACACTGGCGTAGTCGGCAGGATGGGGGCGATATTCTCCGATTGTATTTTGCGATGACTGTGGTGAATTGAGCAACGTGATGTAGACCTATTCTACGTACACAAGGACACGCGACTGGTGCTTTCGCAGGGGACAGATCATCAACCTGTTCTGTAATTAAATATGTTGCTGTTCTGCTGTTATTCCTTTTGACTGATCATTACCGATTCTAGTTATTGAACTGATCATGAATCTGCGTGTCGTTTGACGTTCATTTCGTGTCTGCTGTCGATCATTCGTCCGATCGCCGTCCTTACCTACATACATCATGTATTTAACTGTTACTGTGTAACCAATGTAAGAGGGAAATTCCCGATATTTCCTGCTAAACCTGATGTTACGAGTCTACCTTGACTTCGTTTGGCTGTAACCAGAGCTGATGGGAGGAGTTCCTGATCTCCTTGGCCGTACTACCCAGAGTACTGGCATTAACCTGATGCTTGTGAAGTTGTGGGGAGCACCCAGTCTCCTGAAGCCTTCCTCAAGTTCCTGTTTTGATTCACATCCCCGTGTGTGATGGAGCAACCTGTTTTCTCCTGACTGTCTGTCGATGTCCATCAAATGTCAATGTAAACCAGTTGGGCGATAACCCTTCGCCCAGGGGAGAAGAACCCATCTCCTCGAGCATCGTTGCGACAACCTTGACCTCACCAAGTTTGGTCTGGGGAAGAGTGCTGATCTCTTCGTGCACATTTGCGACAACCCTTCGCCCAGGGGAAGAGTGCTGATCTCTTCGAGCCATTGGTTAATCATCTGCCGTCAATCGTCTGACCAGTTGACTGTTTTGTCTATCATTCAAGTTATGTGACTCTCTTCACTGTCGTGATCGTACACATGTCAACTGTGATTGTGAACTTTGACTGTAACGTTTATTGTTCATATTGTGAATTGTAAATGATTCATGCGTTATTTGCTGATTAACATGCCAAATTTGTTTTGTGCCACTTTAAAGCATATTCTGCTTCATTATTTTACTTAAACTTCGTTTATCTCGTCAGGTGAACTATAATTAGTGTGTAATCTCACGAATTTGACACAAAGTAGAGCTTTAGTTTTAATGCTGGAGTATCATCATGATGAGCGAGTTCCTGGCTGAGTCTACTTCGTCAGTTGGCAGTAAACCCGAGTGGAGGGGAGGAGCACCCAAAGTCTCCTTGTGCCTATTCACCAGGAATATGGCGATAACCCAAAGCAGAGGGGGAGTACCCAAAGTCTCCTGTAGCCTTCTTGATTTGCAGTGTTTGACCCAAGTGATGGAACCTGTCTGTTCATGACTGACTGTAGTGTTACTTGAACATCATTGATCAATCATCTCGATCTGATTTGTTGTTTGTATTCGATTCATTTCAGATGTGCGTAGTTTATCATTCTCTGATCATTTAGAGTGTATTCAAGTCTATTTTTTAGTTGCGCAGATCGCAATACATGTTTAACTTAGTAATGCTATGCTATGTTATAGTTAAAACCTGTTAACAAAGTTGATTCAGACTTAAACTTAATCTAGTCACCCCTGGCTGTGGAAATTAAGAGATTTGCAATAATTTCGGAAACTGTTATTCTTTAACTTACAGAAGTATAATCTAAGCTTATTCATCAATCTACTTTATCGTAAACCTCATCTTAGGAGGGGGGAGTGTAGCGGGACATTCCATGTGACTACATGTCCTTTTGGGTTCACCATAGATTACGCAGTGCATTATGGGAAGTTGCTAGAGCAAGCTATGGCGGCCATGCTGGGCCTTATCTAAAGTTATCTCGACTAATACAAAGTAGTGAATAAACCAATCACAATGTAGTCAATCGTCATATATAATCATTATCGCCTTCCATCCGAACTTGAAGTGACGGTTTCGACCGTTACAATGGTGTATCCTACCTTTACCTCCACCCATTCAATGTCTTGCGTGCATTATACTGCCGTCTTGGCAACTATTATTAAACTGTTTAAGATTTCCGCAAACGGAATAGTGCTGTTTAGGAACGCAAGAAAACCTGGAATAATTTCGTTGTCGGTGTCCTGTAAAATTCATGAGACGAGGTTTTATCAAAGGTTTAATACTGGGAAATATAAGAAGAGTTAGTAATGCTATTTAGAGGTGGTTTAATCCAATTATTTTGTTTTAAGTCACGGAGAATATCATATAATATAAATATATAATTTAAAGATATTTTCTTTAAGCCCTGATTCAATCGGAGGTGCCAAGTATTGTGAAATTGTAACACATTTTGTTTGATAATCACAAAGAGGGCGCCATTTATTTTTAATTAATGTTATGCTGCCCTCGCTGGGCTAGGTACTTGCAGCTTTTGCTGTGTTGATTTTTAGTTGCTGCCCCGCCTCGATCCAAGAATGTTGTGTTTTTTTCGTTTGTGTCTTATTATGTGTAATGTTAGCTGTTTTTTTTGTTGGAGAGTTGCCTCGTCTAAAATTATCTTCTTTGTCGTCATGTATTTGGAGTTGCAATATGGCATTTTTGTAGTCACCTTTAAGGTATATTTTGTGAAATTTTGAGGGGAATTTTGGCTGGAAATTACTGTGGGCTTTGACTTGAGAGAAGCCAGGTATGTTAGGTGCATGTTGGCCATGTGCTGAGTTCAAATTTCCCCAACATTTTCTTGAATAATGGGACAAATGTTAGTTTAAAAACAAATCTCCTTTACAACTCTCAAAGCCAGGAATTCCACAAATTTACGAGTTTGTATTCCACATTGCCAACCATTTTTATTAACTTCTAATATTTAGACAAATTATTACTATTGTCATCTCTATCTACGTGTTTTATGAATATTGAAATAATGATAAATACATACATATTTAATTGTTGTAATGTCTAAGAGTATCGCTATTTATATTTGTTTATATAATTTTTGACGAACCTCTCCTTTTAGTAAAGGCCAGTTCATACTCTGCACAGAAGCAAATGCAAACGTGGATTTGTTACATCACGACAAGTATTCGTAAAAGGGGAACATAATTTGGGCGAATTTTGCAGCGAATGAATTGCATGGCCTTCAATATAGACCTTATTCACGAGTCGGCCATATTGAATTGAAAGTGAGGCAACATTTTCCTTTTTGCAACTTGGGGATATAAATGACCTAAAGTTTGATTACAAATTCGCCTTCTCAGATAAATAATTACATTTTGTTGATTAAACAATAACCCTAATGTTTTATGCCACATTAAACAACAAATATTTTTTCACAAAATTAAAGTACATTGCTATTGTAACTTTGAATGTGCTAAATAGTCAATTTAATCATATTAAGTACCACAGCTATTAATATTTGTGCATAAATTGAAGATGAACTGGTATAGAAGTGCAAAGAAAAATGTTAAAGATAAATATGATTTGTTTACACGGCAGAAGTATTTACATAATATGTATTTAGATAAGCAAGGATAATAATGAACTACTGAGTAAGACGATAACATTTTAAACTAAAATGGTTTTAAAGTAACCATTACTCCCAAATTTACTAGAACGACGATCATAATCAAAATATAATTTAGAAGTCTTGTACGGAAATTTACGTTTTAGAAAATTAATTCATAAATATGTTCATTTTCTTCTTACAAGATATATAAGCACATAACAAAACCATGTTTGAGGGCAGTTATTTTTACCGCAACAAATAACATACTTTAGTTTTAGTCATATCCTATTCAGTGCCACAATTCGGTAAATTTCGGCAAATAAGAAGTAATATTTAATCACCGCATCGTTCGGTTTCGCGCGAATTTGAGTGCTGTTCTAAATATTGTTCAATTTCGTTTTCTGATTACGCCAACACAAATACTCTTGCTTTATGCAATTTCAACAAAACAATCATCCAAATTATTATCCGCTCAAACAGCATTCAAATTCAAATTTCTGGGGAATTTTGGCTGGAAATGACTGTGGGCTGTGAGAGAAGCCAGGTGTGTTAGGTGCATAGTGTGGCATGTTGGCCATGTGCTGAGTTCAAATTTCCCTAACATTTTCTTGAATAATGGGACAAATGTTAGTTTAAAAACAAATCTCCTTTACAACTCTCAAAGCCAGGAATTCCACAAATTTACGAGTTTGTATTCCACATTGCCAACCATTTTTATTAACTTCTAATATTTAGACAAATTATTACTAGTGTCATCTCTATCTACGTGTGTTATGAATATTGAAATAATGATAAATACATACATATTTAATTGTTGTAATGTCTAAGAGTATCACTATTTATATTTTGTTATATAATTTGTGACGAACCTCTTCTTTTAGTAAAGGCCAGTTCATACTCTGCACAGGAGCGAATGCAAACGTGGATTTGTGACATCACGAAAAGTATTCGTAAAAGGGGAACATAATTCGGGCGAATTTTGCAGCGAATGAATTGCATAACCTTCAATATAGCCTTTATTCACGAGTCGGCCATATTGAATTAAAAGCGAGGCAAAAATTATCTTTTTGCAACTTGGGAATATAAATGAACTAAAGTTTAATTACACATTCGTCTTCTCAGATGAATAATTACATTTTGTTGATTAATTGAAAGTTGAGGCTAGAATTCAAAAATATTCTTGGACTTCTGCGAAAATGAACGTTTTTTCAAACGCTTTATACAAATTAGTACAGTACACTGTTCTTGTAACTTTGACTGTGCTAAATTTAATCATATTAAGTACCACAACTATTAATATGTGTGCATAAATTGAAGATGAACTGATATAGACGTGCAGAGAAAGATGTTAAAGTTAAATATGATTTGTTTACACGGTACAAGTATTTACATATTATGTATTTAGATAAACAAGGATCAAAATGAACTACTGAGTAAGACGATAACATGTTAACCTCAAATGGTTTTAAAGTAACCATTACTCCCAAATGATCATAATCAAAGTATAATTTAGACGTCTTGTACGGAAAGTAACGTTTTCAAAATTAATACATGAATGTGTTTCTTTTCTCACAAGCTATAAGCACACAGCAAAACCATGTTTAGGGGCAAATTGTTTGACCGCACTAAATAGTTCATTTAAGTTTTAGTCATATTTATTGCCACAACTTGGTCAATTTCGGCAAATAATGCGTCTAATATTTAATCACCGCATCGTTCGGTTTGGCGCGAATGTTAGTGCTGGTCTAAATATCGTTGAATTTAGTTTTCTGATTACGCCAACAAAAAATCTCTTGCGTCATGCAATTTTAACAAAACCACCAAAATTAATTATCCGCTCGAACAGCATTCAAATTCGAAAGGAGAATCGATGCTAATCTGAAACTGAGTGCTTGCCTTTTGTATTAAAATGAGGCCTACAAGTCCATTACCAAATAAGCCAGAAATAGATCGACTCTGTGCGTTAAAGGGCGGAGCCAGAGGGCAATGTTTTGTATCGCCCGGATAAACAATAGTAAACATCCTGTGCGTTCATCGTGGCTGAAAAGCAAAACAAAAAACACCTCTGAAATACACTATAAAAAGTCCTTGGTCAGATTTGATCCGGATCGGGGTCCCATGAGCCCGACACTCTTCCGGGTCAGAATGACTCTTCGGGGTTATTTTAGGGGTTATTTTGACCCGGAAAAGTGTCATTCTAACCGGGAAAAGTGGCAGGCTCTTAATGAACCCTGATCCGGATCAAATCTGACCCGGGACGTTGGAGCAGTGACGTAACTACGTTTGTTGCCAACGATACGTAGTCATGCATTACAAAATTACAATGTTGGAAATAATAGGCCACCATTCATTAAAACAAAATCTTCTTTACAACTTTCAAAGCCAGGAATTCCACAAATTTACGACTTAGTATTCCACATTGCCAACAATGTTATTAACTTCTAACATCTACATGTTTTATGAATATCCATATTTAATTTGTTGAATGTCTAAGAGTATCATTATTTTTATTTTCTTATAAAATGCTATATAATTTTTGACGAACCTCTTCTTTTTTGTAAAGGCCAATTCATACTCTGCATAGAAGCGAATGCAAACGTGGATTCGTGACATCACGAAAAGTATTCGTAAAAGTTGAACATAATTCGGACGAATTTTGCAGCGAATGAATTGCATAACCTTTATTCACGTGTCGGCCATATTGAATTAAAAGTGAGGCAAAATGTTCCTTTTTGCGACTTGGGAATATAAATGAACTAAAGTTGAATTACAAATTTGTCTTCTCAGATGAATAATTACATTTTGTTGATTAAACATTAACCTTAATTGAAAGTTGAGGCTAGAATTCAAAAATATTCTTGGACTTCTTCGAAAATGAACGTTTTTTTCAAACGCTTTATACAAATTAGAGTACACTGTTCTTGTAACGTTGACTGTGCTAAATTTAATCATATTAAGTACCACAACTATTAATATGTGTGCATAAATTAAAGATGAACTGATATAGACGTGCAGAGAAAGATGTTAAAGTTAAATATGATTTGTTTACACGGTACAAGTATTTACATAATATGTATTTAGATAAACAAGGATAATAATGAACCACTAAGTAAGACGATAACATTCTAAACTAAAATGGTTTTAAAGTAACCATTACTCCCAAATGATCATAAACAAAGTATAATTTAGACGTCTTGTACGGAAAGTAACGTTTTCAAAATTAATACATAAATGTGTTTCTTTTCTCACAAGCTATAAGCACACAGCAAAACCATGTTTAGGGGCAAATTGTTTGACCGCACTGAATAGTTCATTTAAGTTTTAGTCATATTTATTGCCACAACTTGGTCAATTTCGGCAAATAATGCGTCTAATATTTAATCACCGCATCGTTCGGTTTTGCGCGAATGTTAGTGCTGGTCTAAATATCGTTGAATTTAGTTTTCTGATTACGCCAAAACAAAATCTCTTGCGTCATGCAATTTTAACAAAACCACCAACATTTATTATCCGCTCGAACAGGATTCAAATTCGAAAGGAGAATCGATGCTATTCTGAAACTGAGTGCTTGCCTATTGCATTAAAATGAGGCCTACAAGTCCATTACCAAATTAGTGTAAATGTTAGTTAAAACCTCATTTTAATGCAATTTGCAAATAGTACTTAGTTTCTGAACATCGTCTATTTAGCCAAATTAAGTAGGGCGACATCCCAGCAACTCCAATTGCAGAACAACAAATACATTCCAATCAGTAGGCTCAATGCGCACCACAGTCACCAAGATGCTTTCTTCAAAAATATTAGTGACAGCGTTGGTGTTATCGGTGTTACCAATGAACTCCTGCAAAAAAAGCAAAGATTACACGTTTTATTTTTTTGTATAAGCGAGACAATACTGGTAGAGGGGAAGTAATTCCTCGAAATTATAGATTTTCCCGGCTATTTTAAAACATTTGAAATTCAAATTCACTAAATCTCACACTCAATTTTCGCCACAGAAAAAACATCCACACGCTTTAACCAAACCAATGCAGTCATTTATCATTCAATTTTGTAACACCATGTTGATCATATTTGTCATTACAAATCGAATTGTCTAAGCAACAGCTTAGACGAAATTGATCTGTAATGACGAATATTCCATTTTATCGCAAATTGGCGATAAAATATATTATACTCGGCACACGGGCAGCAATCGCTCTGGGAATACCCAAGTACTGGTATTCAGGTCATGGGGGGGCAGGACTTAACGTGACATGCTAGGGTGACAATGCTGAGGTTTTCACGCGCTTGGCAACGATTGGCCAGAATATTGTAGGCGTACTTGCCTGTACGCAGAATGGTCAATCAGTAGCCAGCATTGGTAGCAGGAGCGCAAGCGAAAATCTCAGAATGTAAACTTAATCACTTTTGCTGCAGCTTGCATTGAAGAAGGAAATTAAATATCCTTCAGCAAATAAACACATCGGGATAAAAATATTATCTTGGAGTACTTTTGTACTTTTGTTTTAATATTATCTTGGAGAATTTTTGTTTCGATATTATCTTGGAGTACTTTTGTACTTTTGTTTCGATATTATCTTGGAGTACTTTTGTTTCAATATTATCTTGGAGTATTTTTGTTTCTATATTATCTCGGATAATTTTTGTTTCGCGGAAATAGAACATTTTTATTTCGCGTGGAAAGGATTACATATTGAGGTCTGCGTCGTGGAGCGGAGCTATTCCGGGACATTGTTATCGGTACGGGACTACCGAGATTCAAGCCGGAGAAACTGCAAAGGAGGACCAGACATCCGTCGGACATTCCAATTAAGAATGCCTCGCTCTAAGCGCCGCGCCCAGCCCCCGGCACGACTGCAGGACGGTGCTGTGGACATCCCGCCTCCACCAAGACAGCCGGCGGCGCGAGGACGACCACGCGGGCGGCCAGCAAAGCCAACCACCCCAACTGCCGTTCCGCGTGGAAGGACCACAAGCAGGATGAGGACACCAGCAGCCGTCACGATAGTGCCCATTGACCAGGCCAGCTCCGCGAAGTCAGCGGCGGTGAGCCGGCAGGCGCCTGCAACGGTAACAGCTCCACCCGACGTGACGTCCGTCAGCAGTCCGGCTGAGGGTGAGCCACAAGACGTAGCAAATAAGCCATGTAGTAGTTGTATTGGTAGAAATTGTAACTACACTAGTAGTAGTACTGTTGGTACGGGTTCTGGGGTAGCTTCGTTAGCTATAAACGCGCCAGCCCTTTCCTTTGACCCAACGCCGTTGCCGTCCGTCAATAAAGTAGATTTAGGGTCCCATATCGCTCTCTCTGTGAAGGAGAAGATATGGAACAGCGAATACGTAGACTTTGCTACCCTCTATAATGACAACGCAGTTGCCGCATTGGCAACTGCTGACAGCAAGCAATTGACACTGGCCGTTGAGGGCAACACTGTGGTATTCCGCCCGGTGTCAACCCATAGAAAAAAGATCGACGCAATTGAGAAATGGATGACGGCCTTTCATACTTTTATGACGGTATACATAGGCCGTCATCCAGCTCGCTGCGGCGAGCTGCTCAAATACGCTGAAACAATCAGGACGGCCGCTGCGCAATTCCCGGGTTGGGGCTGGCGTTCGTATGACGAACAGTTTAGATTGAGGCAGCAGCAAAATCCAATGCGGTCATGGGCACAGATAGACATCGATCTATGGGTGACAGTTGCTGCTGCATCTGCCCTGTCCCCTGGTATGAACACGGCCTTTTCCGCCGGTAGCAATACGCGCGGCGGCCCACCAAGGGCCACTAATTACCAAGGGGCTGCCGCCCAAGTGTGTTATGCATTTAACAATGATAAGGGTTGTCGCTGGCAGAGCTGCAAATTTGCACACAAATGTCGGCGCTGTGCCGCACCTGGGCACGGGGCTACAAATTGTAGGGTTAATTCGAGCGTTGCCCGGCCACGGGCCAATACCTGGACCCCGCGTAGTGGTGCCGCTGGCACAAGTCTAAAACGGGGTAATACTGGCCAGTATCACCCCAACGAACCGTCCACCAAGTCTAACACTAGTGGTAACAAAGCTCCCAACAATTTTCGTGCCCCCAACACCAATTAAAGTGGACATTCTGCAGAATTGGCTGTCGGAATACCCCAACAGGGCGGCGGCTACCCTTTTGTTAGATGGGTTTACTCATGGGTTTAAACTTAGTTACGAGGGGCCTAGGGTGGGTAGGGATGCAGATTGTCTGTCTTCGGCTTTGCAACGCCCATTAGTGGTTACTGAGAAAATACGTAAGGAAATCACTTTAGGCAGGATCGCCGGCCCCTTTGATTCTCCCCCACTCCCAAATTTCCAATGTTCACCGATTGGTCTAGTGCCCAAACATGAGCCTAATTCGTTCAGATTAATTCAACATCTATCCTTTCCTGCGGGAGATTCAATCAACGATTTCATCGACAGAGAAAAATGTGCAGTTCGCTATTCGTCGTTTGACACGGCGGTCGATTTGGTTATGGGGGCAGGGCAGGGGGCTTGGATGGCAAAGTCGGACATAAAATCTGCATTCCGATTACTTCCCGTGGCCCCGTCGGATTATGAACTGCTAGGTTTTAAGTTTAATGGACAGTATTTTTATGATCGATGTCTGCCAATGGGGTGTTCGATTTCTTGTTCTCATTTCGAGACATTTAGCACGTTCTTAGATTTTCATGTTCGTTGCGTGTCACAGTCACGCTTTATAACCCACTACTTGGATGATTTTCTATTTGTGGGGTCGACAGAGCAGAAATGTTATCACCTGCTGAATACATTTAAGGAGGAGTGTTCCACGTTGGGGGTGCCACTTGCAGTGGAAAAAACTACTAACCCAAGTCAGTCCATTGTTTTTCTGGGGTTGGAAATTGACTCAGTGCAACGGCAGGTTAGGGTGCCGGATGAAAAGGTGCAGGCGTTATGTGAACAAATCACACACACTCTACGAAAACCTAAGATTTCGCTACGGGCGCTTCAATCCCTACTGGGTTCCCTACATTTTGTGTGTCGGGCGATTGCCCCGGGTAGGGCGTTTACTAGGAGACTCATTGCATTAACCGTTGGAGTACGGAGGCCGTCCTATAAAATCCGCCTTTCGGCCGGGGCAAAACGGGATTTATCGACATGGTTAGAATTCCTTACCCATTTCAATGGGGTGTCCCCGTTTCGTCATGGGCATTGGGATGACAACGATACGCTCGAGCTATTCACAGATGCGGCAGCAAGCATCGGTTATGGGGGGTTCTTTGCGGGTATGTGGTTTCAGGGGAAATGGCCTAAGACAATATTAGATAACCCACCCTCAATCGCCTTTTTGGAATTTTACCCGATAGTTGTAGCCGTTCATTGCTGGGGCACAGTTTTGGCAAACAGAAACGTTCGATTCCGTACCGATAATACCGCCGTAGTGCACATTATCAATAACCAGACCTCCCGTTGCGACAAAATCATGCAGTTAGTGCGGAACTTTGTCTGTCAGTGCCTCGTGCACAATGTGGTTTTTAAGGCGGTTCACGTGCCTGGCGCTTGTAACGACATTGCGGATTCACTGTCTCGGTTTCAGGTCGAACGTTTCAGGTCGGTGGCTCCACGGGCGGATCCCACAATGACCCCCATTCCGGAACAGCTTCTCATGCTCTAGCAGGTGAGATAGACCGGCTCTTGTCAGTATCATTGGCCAAGAATAGTCACAAAACGTATCAAACTGGGTGGAGAGCTTTTTGCCAGTTCCGGCACCTCCAATTAGATTGTACTTTCAGAGCGTCAGTCCACGACTTACGGGAATTTGTAGCTTGGTTGTCGTTGCGGCAGTTATCCCCCGCAACAATAGCCACTTGTGTTTCGGGAGTCGGGTTTCATTTTAAGGTTCAAGGTTTACCGAACCCGACCAAGGATTTCATTATTACTAAGTTGTTAGAAGGATGTAGAAAGGATCGCCCTTCAGCAGATGCCCGTTTGCCCATTTCCCCACAAATTTTGTCACGGATGTTAGGTACATTAACGCACATTTGCTCTAGCCAGTATGAGGTAACATTATTCAGAGCAGCAATGCTGGGTGCATTTTTTGGGTTTATGCGAATTGCTGAATTTACAGCAGACTCACGACATCGATTGCAAGATTCGCTGTTGAGAATTACAGATGTTGAATTTCAGGATGCCGGCACTGCAGCGGCCACGATAGCGATTTATTTTCGCTATACGAAAACTGACAAAACAGGCGCTCCGCAGGTAATCAGGTTGGTTAATTCAGTTAACAGCGAACTTTGCCCTGTCCGGGCGCTGTCCCTATTCGCTGCGGCACGACCCAATTCAGGGTCCACCGCGTTCTTTAATCATTTCGATGGCAGTCCCCTGACACGTTACCAGTTCAATTCAGTCCTCCATAAAACTACCAACTTAATGGGTTTGGGCGACAGTAATTACAGTGCGCATTCCTTTCGCATTGGGGCGGCCACAACGGCATTTCACTTAGGAGTCTCTCCAGAGAATATTAAGCCCATGGGTCGCTGGCGTTCCGAGGCAGTCCTGTCTTACACCCGCCCAGAGGTTCACTGTCATTTACCAGGGTTGTAAATCGCTATAACAAGGCTTTGTTTTCGCGTTATTGAACAGGTGACATCTGGATTGTCGGAGATTCCATCATCCGACAGTCTCAACAAGATTTCAATTTTACACACCCAGTTCGGTGGAATTCTGAGGGTGGGGCACAGCTGTTTGACCTTAACAATTTGTTGTCAGAATTGGCCACAACTGGGCCTCCGCCCGCATTTATTTTGGTCCATCTTGGTACAAACGATCTTGTGCCTTTGGATGCCTTTTGTATTCGCCAAAGCATCCGCATATTCATGGCGGAGTGTCGCGCCCGATTTCCTGAAGCACAGTTAGTGTGGTCAGATATTTTACCTCGGGCCTGTTTTTATGGGGCTTTTTCTCAGTCAAAAATTGAAATGAAGCGGCGGGCAATAAATAGATGGGCGCGATCGGTCGCACGCAGGTTGGGCGTAACAGTAGTGCACCACCCACAGTTTAAATGGTCGTTTTTTCATCTTTATCGATTCGATGGGGTACACCTCTCTGCTGAAGGGCTCACTCTATTTCGGCAAAATATTTTCGATGGCATCATTTCATATTTTATGTGAACTTAAGTGTTGCCGATGAGGAAGCAACATGAGTCATCGTGTCAGTTCCTTCTTCCCAGGGGTCGCTTTTGGTGGCGCGAGTGGCATTTTTGCTGGGGGAAGGACTGACACAGACTCATTTTGCTTTAGTTAACCTGTAAATTAAGAAGTAGATATAAACAATTGTAAGCATAGTCTGCACCCACGTCAAGTTCAGCGGGGGCAATTCATTTCCAACTGCCAGTTCAGGCGGTGGAAAGCACTATGCAGTAAAATTATACGGTTAACTTTTAATAAATCACCATTAGGGTTTTTAGAAACTCCTAATCATTAAGAAGACGATTGGGGTTCTTAATAGGAGGAAAACGTATAACCATAGTAGTGGCATTTTATATTACCCTAAAACTTGTAATCGTTTTAAAGGCTCGTATCGTATTTGCATTTACTGGGCTGTGTTAGGGCAGTCTTTATTGATATTCTACATAGTAATGCATTGTGGTTACTGGACTTGTTGGCAAGCTGCCATGGGGGTGTGATTAGCCCATACAAGTCTAATGCAAGTTTATTGTAGAATGCTTATTATCTTTTTGTGTAATCGATTGTAGATTCATTATTACCAATACGGTTTGATAAAAATCGTTCATTGCAATCGACTTTTGGCAAGCTGCCATGGGGGTCTAATCAGCCCATAAGTCAATTGCAACTGGGGCAAGCTGCCCATTCATTCATGGTCTAGGCCACAAGCTGTGGCCTATCTTGCAAGCTGTCATCACGTGCTTGTATGAAAGTGGTTTATAATGGATTTAATAGATTGATAATTACCAGGTGCAGTGGTCAAGCCTGACCTCTGCTAACTTTTCTTATTTGCCGTCGGTGGCCGATTGACCCCCGTCAGGGCACGGTACCATTTAGCGAACATTAATAAATTTGCAAGCTGCAGCAAAATAGCAAAACTAAATTCGTTCTCCTTTGTCCTTTATTGCGTGTATCCGAGTGTAATCCATTTTATCGCAAATTGGCGATAAAATATATTATACTCGGCACACGGGCAGCAATCGCTCTGGGAATACCCAAGTACTGGTATTCAGGTCATGGGGGGGGGGGGGGGGGGGCAGGACTTAACGTGACATGCTAGGGTGACAATGCTGAGGTTTTCACGCGCTTGGCAACGATTGGCCAGAATATTGTAGGCGTACTTGCCTGTACGCAGAATGGTCAATCAGTAGCCAGCATTGGTAGCAGGAGCGCAAGCGAAAATCTCAGAATGTAAACTTAATCACTTTTGCTGCAGCTTGCATTGAAGAAGGAAATTAAATACCCGCCTCCTCCCCTAGCCTCCTCTTGGGGGTGCACGGGACCTTTTGGGTCACGTGCGGATTTATGGGGCATTTTTGCTGGGGGAAGGACTGACACAGACTCATTTTGCTTTAGTTAACCTGTAAATTAAGAAGTAGATATAAACAATTGTAAGCATAGTCTGCACCCACGTCAAGTTCAGCGGGGGCAATTCATTTCCAACTGCCAGTTCAGGCGGTGGAAAGCACTATGCAGTAAAATTATACGGTTAACTTTTAATAAATCACCATTAGGGTTTTTAGAAACTCCTAATCATTAAGAAGACGATTGGGGTTCTTAATAGGAGGAAAACGTATAACCATAGTAGTGGCATTTTATATTACCCTAAAACTTGTAATCGTTTTAAAGGCTCGTATCGTATTTGCATTTACTGGGCTGTGTTAGGGCAGTCTTTATTGATATTCTACATAGTAATGCATTGTGGTTACTGGACTTGTTGGCAAGCTGCCATGGGGGTGTGATTAGCCCATACAAGTCTAATGCAAGTTTATTGTAGAATGCTTATTATCTTTTTGTGTAATCGATTGTAGATTCATTATTACCAATACGGTTTGATAAAAATCGTTCATTGCAATCGACTTTTGGCAAGCTGCCATGGGGGTCTAATCAGCCCATAAGTCAATTGCAACTGGGGCAAGCTGCCCATTCATTCATGGTCTAGGCCACAAGCTGTGGCCTATCTTGCAAGCTGTCATCACGTGCTTGTATGAAAGTGGTTTATAATGGATTTAATAGATTGATAATTACCAGGTGCAGTGGTCAAGCCTGACCTCTGCTAACTTTTCTTATTTGCCGTCGGTGGCCGATTGACCCCCGTCAGGGCACGGTACCATTTAGCGAACATTAATAAATTTGCAAGCTGCAGCAAAATAGCAAAACTAAATTCGTTCTCCTTTGTCCTTTATTGCGTGTATCCGAGTGTAATGCCCGAGTAATTGTTTAATTGAAGTGACCCAACTTTGAAATTCAAATTACTAAATTGAATTGGTGAATAAAAAGCGTGTGAAAAATGTCCTTGGACAAAATGAATTGTGATAGTTCGTGAATTTGAATAAAATTCAAAATTTGGTCACTCTATTTAAACATTGTCTCAGAAATATTTATAATTATAGATCAAATTTATATAAGGTGTTGCAGAAAGGCAGCATTCACAGATCGATTTTGTCTGAAATCAATCAATTTCAAACTTAATGTTAACTGAATTAGTCTGATGTGTGCTTGACTCAATCACACACTAGACTTATTTAGTTAGAATACACTTTTGAAATTGATTGATATAAGGCAAATTTTGTTGACGGCCTCCCAAATGGTTCGAGGGGCCTACTCACCGCATCATGGTGTTTATGACTTTCGACTAGCGCCCTCAAACAAAGATACTGACAATTTGGGAGACCGCAAACATAGGGCAAAATAGCTTGGTAGGGCGCTGGTTCGGTATTCAGGAGGTCGCAGGTTCGAGTCCGGCCTTGCCAATTTCTTTTGTTCACTTGGAAATTTCAAGTAAACATTCTTGGTAGTTTTTCCTCATTGGTCAAACTTGATAAAGGCGGAAACTGTTGTGAGGTACACCGATGCCTTTATTTTCTGATACAAATAAAAGGCAAAATGTTGTGGGTCGAGGCAGCAACAGAAAAAGAACATTACCTTGACGTTTCCGATTGCATCGTTCACGTGTTCAAGTGAAGATGTGGCATCTTTCTGATAGGCCGCCTTGTACTTCTTTACGTATGCCTTGTAGAACACGTAGCCTTTTGTGATGACACCGGACACCACTGTACTTTCTATCAGGTTCACCTGGATCCAGGAATCGTCGTCACTGTGCACCAATAGTGAAGGGAGATAAAAACAATGACGTGAACACGCTCCGCAATCAAACCCACGTTGATCAGGAGAGAATTATAAATTGGCAACAAATTAGAACGAATTCATAGTCAAGGAAAAATATTTAATTTTGTTTTGTTGACCTCACACAAATTGCAATATAATATTTGTCACCACAGTGCACTTCTTTAACATCCCTAGAATGACATACTAATAATCTCAAAAAATCTAAGTGGTTAAAATATAACTAATTTGCTTAAATCATTAATCCCTGCTGCGTAATATATTTATTCCTGTATTTGGGTATATTATTATTATTGTTTTTGAAAAGTTTATTTTGGTGATTCTACTTACACATCTTTACTTCACTAACATTTTCTAAAGCTTGTAAGTGACTGAATAACTATGAAAATATAGTAATGGTCCAAAATGACTACAATTATACCCTATAACTTGCACGCATTTACCTTGTCTCCAGATATCATCAAGTCGTCAGTATTGACAAGCTTCAAATTCACCAAGTTGCCTACTGGCACAGTTATCCTATTAAAACCAAACTGAAAATCATATGAACAATGATAACACTGTGATATTTAGCCCAGCAAACAAAAACTAGGGGGAAATGGTGTGTCCATAAATTAGGTTAAAAGATAAGTGAATTAGGGTTGCCAAAGGTGAGAGACTTGAACAAGTTCAAGGAAACCCCCTAAATTAAAGAATTGTGTTGCTTACAATACATATCTACTTTAAAATGTATTTTGGGGATTTTCTTGAACTTGTTCAAGTCTCCCATGTTTGGCAACCCTTTAACTACTTTTTAGCCCAATTTATAGACACACCATTTTTCCCAAGTTTTTGTTTTCTGGGCTAAATATCACAATGTTATTATTGTTCATATGATTTTTCATAAGGTTTTAATATGATAACTGTGCCAGTAAGCAACTTGGTGAATTTGAAGCTCACCAATACTGACTATACTTGATGATATCTGGAGACAGTGTAATGTGCGCACATTTATAGGGTCACGAAGTTGTCATTTTGGATAATTACTGTGTTCTCATAATTAGTCAGTCACTTATATGCTTTAGAAAATGTTATTGAAGTAAGGATATTTAAGTAGAATCACCAAAATAAACTTTTCAAAAAATAAAAATAAAATATATACCCAAATATGGGAATAAACATATTACACAGCAGGGATTAACGATTTATGCAAATTTAACATTTTTCCACCAAATATATTTCGGTATACTTTTAGTATGGTTTTAAGGGGACATTTCTCAAATGCATAGTAGTGAACAAAATTATGTTGCAATTAGTGGTGGGTTGAGCCACTAATTTGGTTAGATTGACTGAAACTTGGAACCAACAACTGTTATTTTGGATTTTGAAAACTTGTGAAGTGTCAAAAGTTTAGCGGTGACAGTTGGCGTGCGGTGCGTTTTTGCCATAGCACATCGTTGTACAATGTGTACGTGCTGTATGAGGTGATTTGTGGAAGCAGTTATCATAATCATAATCATGTAATTATATTGTGTATTACATTGCTGGTTGTGGCGGGTTGCATGGTTGTCGCTAGTGCGCTGGACTTTGGACTGGAGGAATGGGCGTGTACTTTCTGTGTATGAGTGTATATGCACCTGGGCCTAGCGATGTGTGTATAGTGTGTCCTATATCCCTTCTGCCCTAGCGTTTCTGTGGCATCTTTGCAGCTTAAACAATCTGGGTTATCTAATGATGGTGAAATTAATAGATCTAGATGATTGATGGTGACATTTATTGGAAGGAATAACTTTTGGAAAAAGGGGACATGTTGAGACAAATTAAGGTACAATGTACAATAATTTGGATACAGTAATACTAGTCACTCTTATTTGTAATAATGTGCATTTGAAGTATAAATCATGCATTCACTTTTAGTTTGTTGATTGATATTCTTTTAGATGTCAGTCATATTTGTACATGTATAACAATTTGTCTACTTAATGATCTTGTTTGACTGCCTGCACAATCTTTCACAGTTTGTGCAGGTATCCTGCAGGCAGTTGGCGGCAATAGACCCAGCCCTGGCTGGAGAGAGACCCTAGAATAACCTGAGTTTTGTTTACCCTCTCACCGGGATAGGAGTAATCTCGGATCGACCCCCCCCCCCCCCCCCCCCCCGTCCTCTTACAGTTGTACCATTTGCCTTTTGTTTAAAATTTCGGAAATGTAGGCCTATGGGTTTTAAATATAATTGTTTGTTGGTGAATACTGTGACCATAATCTTATTTTTTCAGTTTTGCGTTAATAGATGCTGGAAAACCCAAGAACATGAATGCCTTTTTAGTCAGGTTCCTTGATTTTGTTCAGACAAAACGGAGTAATTTATAGATGCCGGATAATTATCAGGTTAGGAAACCAGACCTAGTTGGCTGGCACCCATGCACAGATGTGCAACAGTACTGCCAAAAAAGAGGACTTTGACTAACTAAATTAAACAAATTGAAGGAAGTGTTTAAATAAAAATAGTCGGGTATTTTCAACGATTGCCGAAATCTCAGTTTTTCCTTTAAGATATCTAGGGGGATGTGTTTATACCCAGCACAATATAAGACAGAGGGCCCCCCACAATCTCCGCCCACAAATAAGGGCGGTTTAAGGTATGAAGGAAAGCATGCCCCGGGCAGGGCTGGGTGTGAGGAGATACAGGGGGTACCCAGGAATGGAAAAATTAATAATTTGACCCGGGGCATGGTTATCTAGTATAGTATTTCGAATTTGTTAAAGTTTCGTAACCGTTTTTAGGATCCACTATTTCGAATTTTAGTTATTCTGCCGGAATACTACTTATTATAAACCGTATCACCCAATAACCTACACCAAGTAGGCTTTGTTCCTGTAGTTTACAATCCTGCTATTATCTTGTACTATTAGTATTTTGTTAATATCATCGTTGTAATATTAATGCAAATCATGCCATCTTCAAAGTTAACCCAATTTTTTCCTTATAGACTTGTTTTGTCATCCAAAATATGTTGCTAATGTATACATAAAGACGGTTTCATCTACAACAATATTTTTTGAAACAGACATTTCTAACTAGCATATAAAATATACATGGGGTGTAAACTCCTTTTTTTTTCAATTTGAACAAGGGTTTTGTCACGGTCACTGTTTAAAAAATCACGTTTTCGCATGCGGAAATTGACGCCTAATTGAACACGAAACCAACCCATTTCGTTGCTATATCCGGCCGTCTCCGGCGATCATTTTCATTTCTAGTTCCAGATAGCTTCCACACTAAGTAAGTGCACCCTTCGCCTCCGCAATTTCCGAATACCGAAACCATAACCCCCGAAACCAGATTTCAGCTTTCCTTGTTTTATGTTAGACTATAATTCGCGGAAATTCATGTGCGTGCTTATGGTCAATAGGTTGTACGTTCAGCCATAATTATTGAACAAAATTACCAGCTTCAAGGTTTCAAATGCTTCCCCTGCAATTTATTGACTTAGTCACTTATTTTATCTCCCCCTATCGTATTCACCCCCCCCCCCCCCTCCCCCATTCCCCCCCCCCCCCCAAACCCTCCTCCCCAACACAAATCCACTAACACAAATCCACCAACAACCTGTACACCCCCCCCCCCCCCCCACCCTCTTGTGACACATTTAACAACAAACATTCAATAACACATTTTTGAAGGAGGTAAAATATTTATTCTCAATCACATGTTTTACATCATTATTCAAAAGTCTGACAGTGCGGCCCGACAGTCAACTTAAAGAAAACACAATATTTTTGTTTCAGTAATAGTGGACAACTCAACGAGCATGCGTGTGAATAAAGTATTAATCTTGTGGTATGAATTTAAATAACAATATTTTCTTCTGTTTAAAAAAAATAACCGACAGTCCACATAAAGAAAAAACAAAATGTTTGTTCAAAAGACACAAAACTAATTAAACAACACGTGCTACATAACTAATGTATACATTTCAAAGCATGAATCTGTCATAATGTGGAGATATACGGTGTTTTGTATCAATATGAAATCTACATTCTGAAAAAAAAACCTTTAAGTTTTAACATATTTTACTGGATTCATAGTTTTAACTTCAATGACGCTGAGCGCTTATCATTGATAAAAACGTGGGCCCGTTAGAGAATTCCCGCCAAATTTCAAGCAGATGTCATCAATTGAGCTAGCGAGCCTCCAGTCTCATGGGCTTCGCTAGCCCTATCCAACTCTGTGTGGTTCGACACGACAAGGCCGTGAAAGTTCAAGTTTCACTTTACAAATAATAAACAAGGGTTAGGATGTACACTTTTAAAAAATATCCTCTATTACAAAGAAAAATTAAACAAAGTATTTGCTTTTTACCCATCAAATAATCTTACAGAAAATGTGCGAGAAGCAGCAACGTTTTTATAAAAAATAACAGTGGACAACTCAACGAGCTTGCCTGTGAATAAAGTATACATCTTGTTGTATGAAGTTAAACAACAATATTTTCTTCTTTTGTAAAATAATAAATAGACTACACATTTTAAACAAAAACAGGACTGCCAAAATCAACTTGCAAAAATAATAAAATATTTTACTGAATCCATAGTTTTAGCTTCACTGACGCTGAGCGCTTATATTTATTGATAAAAAACGTGGGCCCGATAGAGAATTCCCGCCAAATTTCAAGCAGATGTCATCAATTGAGCTAGCGAGCCTCCAGTCTCATGGGCTTTGCTATCCAACTCTGTGTGGTTCGACACGACAAGGCCGTGAAAGTTCAAGCTTCACTTTACAAATAATAAACAAGGGTTAGGATGTACACTTTAAAAAAATATTCTCCATTACAAAAGTAAATAAAACGAAGGTTTTGCTTTTTTACCCATCAAATAATCTTACAGGAAATGTGCGAGAAGCAGCAACGTTTTAAAACAAAAAAATAGTGGAAAACTCAACGAGCATGCGTTGTGCGGGTTAACGTATGCTTCTTTTCTTTTTAATTTCAAAAGAGAACAGAAGAAACGGATGCATTTATGTTGTTTTGTGCGACAAATATTGTGTATCCAGCACGCACTCCTGTGGATGACATTCCAAGATCGAACTATGAAAGCCATCACCCACTGCCACCACAGAATTCCACGATTTAGAAACACTGCTAAAATATGCCTTCTTTTTGGTTTTCGGAATTTGTTTTTCAACTTTTGAGGAAAACAGTTTGTCTATAATTATGTTTGTAACAGTCACCAATACGTGTACTGGATTAAACAAAATACACGTGTAACTATCCAATATTGAACTATATGTGAACATTGATGCTTTTGATGGCCCTTCAAAACAAAGTTCCAAACTCTCCAAGAACATGCTTGTTGTTATCGTGAAGAAATATACATTATAAATGTAATTAACATAGTTCCAAGAAAAGAAACAAACAAGGACTTTGGTTGTAGTAAAAGTTTGTCAGTCCTGGAGCCGGGAGGTCTGGTGATCTAAACATTACATTCAAAACTCTTCCTTTCTAACAATCATCTAATTAACACCCAAAAAGGTTTCAATGGTTAAATTGTTTTGTACATTATGAGTTTTGTTTACTACACCTATAGTTTTCTCTCCGCCCATCCCAGTACAGATTGATTGGGGGTTCATGCCTTTTTATAAAAAGGTCACCCCGTTACAGCAATGCCCCCCCCCCCCCCCCCCCCCCTCCACCCCCCGATGTTCAGGCGCAATAATCATTTGCGGTCAAATTGAGCTTGTTCGCCGTTCTCATACCTCCATGGTAGGCCTATATCTCAAGTGTTTTATGAACAGAACTACACTTGGTTTGACCATGGTTTCACCTATGGTTTGACAAATTGACAGTCCAATGCTACCAAGGTTAAAGTTGATATTCGAACAAATCAATGCTGTTCTCAACCACTTGATTTAAGATTTCACAGTAAGATTTTCAAGTAATTCACAATGTCTCTTCAAACAAATCTACTATCAAAAATAATCACGTACTGGTAAGTCATATTCTTGATAATCTTGTATAGAACTGTATAGATCAAAGTAAATATAAGAACATTTCACCATACAAAATGGCATATATTATACAGATAAAAACAAATGGTCGGCCGATATTAGAAAAACAAAATCAAAGAGCATGCATGTAAATAGAACAGTACTTTGTTTGTCCTGGGCTAACCTGAGTATGGCTTCTTCTCTTTAAATTCAAAAAAGAACAGAAGAAACGGTTGCATTTATGTTGGTTTGTGCGAAAAATAATGTGTATCCATCACGCACTTCTGTTGATGACATTCCAGGATCGAACTATAAAAGCCATCACCCACTGCCACCACAGAATTCCACGATTTAGAAACACTGCTAAAAAAAACCTTCTTTTTGGTTTTTGGAATTTGTTTTTCAACTTTTGGGGAAAACAAAGTCTATGTATATATTTGTAAGAGTCAGCAATACGTGTACTGGATTAAACAAAATCCAACATAAAACTGTAGTAAATTGATGCCAAAGTTAGCCCTCGAAAACAAAGTTCCAAAGTTGTCACACACACTCAATACGACAGCAGCAAGACTACAATTTTAAATAAAAACGTAATCAGTATACATGTATAGGTCTATAGTTTGAAGAAAAAAAGGTTGTTTTGATTTTAGTAAACGTTTTTCTTATAATATTTATACGATTGTATGGCCTTTTGACTTTGTCAGTGTTATTAGATACATCATTTGCAGATATCGAAAATATTTACTACCGAATTATTAAGAAATATCTTACTCATCTAAAAGTAAATAATGATGTTAGGCATCCAGCAAAATTATTGCGCTAGATATCTTGTAATTATTCTGTACAAAAATATTTTATAAAGACAAATTCGCGATCGCCAGACGGCGATCGCGAAAAAAACAAATTACATAAGAATAACTGCTCGACGCCGGTTGCAAACAAACGCTGTTTTTCGTGCCTTTCTCGGCATCCATGAGTTTTAGCTCCGCCTATTCAAAGACTGATTGATTAGGGTCCATGTCATTAAGAAAAAAAGGTCGGCCTGTTAAGTGAGGCACAATCAAGTTTTTGGTTGTAAATTGAGCTGGGGCCAGGCGCCCAGGTCGCGCAGGGTGAACCGAACCACATGTGGTTTAACAGGCAATGCCATCAAGGTTAAGTTTTTCAAACAAAACATAAAGCATAAAGCTAGCAATGCTGGTCTCAAACGCTTGATAAAGAATTTAACAGTAATATTGTTTAAGTATTTCACAGAAACCTTTTAACAAATCTAGACTATACTGAAAAACTACGACAAATCAAACTAGAAATGTATTCGTATTTATATTCATCGTGGAAAATTGCATGTGAGCATAGATTATACCTTCATTGTGGGGGTAATGATATTCCATAATAGAGCAGACAAAATAAACAGGCAATTAATAGTTTTAGAACGTGTGTGAGTATTACAGAATTTGGCAGCCGAGGGTTCAAGTTGAAAACAACATATTTATGTTGCTTTATACAAGCCCGCTTTCAATGCATTTTGAAATATGACCGGGATTCCTATTGTGTTCCAAAAACTAAACGTGTTTTCACCACCTATCTATATGCACCGAGACCCCAGGATTGGACTATTGAAGCCATCACTATACTAGAACCCCAGGATCGGTAAACTTTAAAAGTAATAAAATGAAAAACAAACCCTCAAATGACGTATTCAAAATATTCACACACATGCATCATATTGTATAATAGTCAATACATTTCATCGTTCAATGCTATTATTATTTGTATTATTGTTATAATTATTATTATTAATACGTATCTTGTTGACCTACCATAGTTTTTGTTTTGGGGGATCTTGCTCCTCTTTGTTATACGCGGAAAACCTCGAAAGCGGCGAAGTCTGGCAACTGAAGTAACTCAAAGTCGAAAGCCTCACTGCCTGTGCAGAAGCCGCAGAAGTATGTTGTCTCGTACGCGTATTAGCGCAATGATCGGTGAATGTTGCACACAATTTCCGTTGAAGTTAGCGGATTT
Organism: Crossaster papposus; assembly: GCA_037893245.1. Lineage (NCBI taxonomy): Eukaryota > Metazoa > Echinodermata > Asteroidea > Velatida > Solasteridae > Crossaster > Crossaster papposus. The sequence continues at coordinate 60,920 of JBAIAA010000091.1, read as the reverse complement.
TCAATGAATACACCTTTTGTAATGTGAACAGAAAGATAAAGTGTAAAAAAGGAAGTTTAGAAAATGACGAGACTTGCGAGAGACCTATAGTATACCTGACACAAAACACGTAATCAATGACAGGCACCAGTTATTTGCAAAGTCATTCATTAGATTGCTAGAGCTATACTGATTGAGACGTGTGAAGAGCGATTCTGACTCGTCCCATGCTTGTCCTCAGCCCGTTTGGTAATGAGTTTCACTTCCGGTGGATTAAAACTGATCGGTTAGCAGCAACAAATACTTCAGCAAACAATGTTTTTCTAACATTCATTTTGAGTTCCCTAGTAGTAGTACTAGTACTACGCTGATACAGTCGTTTTCCTAGTTCGAGATGGCAACAATTATTCAGACTGCGTTCGGCTAGACCAATCCTCAACATTCAAGTGAAATGGGTTTAGTATCATTTACTTTGGGTGGTGGAGATACTATTGTTTTTGTTTCAATATTGCTCTTCTAATTTTAAAAATACAACGTCAAAACGACATTTACATTTATATTTCATATAGGCCTATTTGTTATATACAATCTCTCTGGGGGAGATTGTGTGTATGTTTATCTCATTCCGGTAATTGGCGGTTCTTTCGCTGTTTGAAGTGGTTAATAAATAAATAAAATAAATATATAAAAGTGCCGACATCCTTTTGCTGTAGTTGCGAATCGACTTAACAAATTCCGGATCGGTTAAAACTGCTTCGTACATAAACAAATAATCGCGCGAGAAAATACATGTTAGCTAGAACCAACTCGAGTCAAGCCGATTTTAATATTTAAATATTAAAAAAAAAAAACATTTTAAATACTTCCAATACAGTTTTAAAAAGACGACTTGGGTAAGACATTGATTTTGAAATTTTCGTTTGTGTAGCGCAGTGCGACCATACCGTGGTGCGCGCGGGAACGGGCCGATAAACTGACTTATAGAACATGTCACATAAAATTGCTTGTGGGCGTGCAGTCGATGCACGTATTTTAAGCGCGATCTGAAACTATGAAAAAGTACAAGTTCACTCTTTGTAAGATGTTTTAATACTAGAGATTTTTCTACTGATTTTGACTCAACAAATAATCGATGCATGAGTTAATACAACTGTAGATTACAAAAAGGCATAATCGAAATCACACGTTGTGAGTGACATATTGTGGTTTTGCGACTCTTGTGATTTTCTACAAACCGTCCAAACATGTCAAAGTGCGAGTCAAAAATGTAGCCGCAATTCCTTTATGGATAATTTATTAAAAAAATATTTGTGTATCAAGAAGCTTACATGTTTCTTTTAAAAATGCACCGAGATTTTTGTTTCGGGGCACGAGCCATAAGAAGAGGGGAGTTTTTATTGAAAGCGATCCGGAACTAGGAAAACAGCTGTAACATGGATAAAAACCGAAAGGTAAAATCTTAATTAATATAATCATGGCCAGGATTGCTGATTGTGCTTTTATGTGTTTCAACCGTCGAGGTTTATTGTTCTTTTTGTGAGTAAGCGTGAGTAAAAGGGTATGCAGTGAGCTCATTAATTTTGTCAGGAGAGATAAAGGTTATCATTAAATTTAAAACAATAGCCAGTGGGCATGGTGGGTACAAACAATTGAATTGTGCAACATCAAAGGTATATTTGTTTTTATAGTCCAAGGGATATGTGCACACGACGAACAGTAATAATATTAAAATTTAATATCGCTTTGCAGGTTTCCTTGAATTTTCCCCCAAATGTTCCAATAATGATCGATTAATCTTGAAATTTGAGTTACTGACCTCCATGGTTTCCTCAAAATAATAGTCTATCCTCCTGAAAGAGTAGCCCTCCGCCCATCCGGGTAGTCTCACCAAATGAATGGTCACAAGGAGACGGTTTCGGCGAACCCTGAAAAGTGTGAAAAGACATAATTTCACGCACCAGGACTTCAATTTAATATCGAACAATATAAATACGAGGTTATCAAGGGTTTTGTTAAACACGAACAATTGTATACTGTTCCCTCTATCATTTCCAGCATGTGTCTAGGCTTTATACAGGGAAAACCCTGCATGTGTTTCAGAGTTTGTCTGCATTCGAATAGTACTAATAATAATAATAATAATATAAAGCATTTATAATGCGCCATCTATCTAGAGAAAACCTATTCCGAGGCGCAACATAAAACACAAACATGACAAAGGAAAAATAATGAACCAAAATAAAATGCAACAATAAATAAAACATAAAGGCAATTCAAGATCAATAATGTGACCCTACAAGATCAAAGAGGATATCACAGTACCAACACACCCTGCCCAGCTGCACATGGCAAACAAGCAAAGAGAGGAGAAGACCAGAATTAGCAGTTACAACAACTTAACAGCAATAACTGATTCCTGCCCGACCAAAATGAGAAAAAGAAAAGAAAAATGGCCGAACATACACATGTATTAAGGTATGTGTCAGCAATGCGATACCAGAAATCACATTAAAGACATCAAGTAAAAGCTCAAAATGAGTACATAAATCACAATAAAATGTTTTGCAAAAACAATCAAATATTATAAGCAGTTTCAAATAAATGAGTTTTTAACAACTTTTTGAAAACATTGATGGAACTACAACTGCGAAGTTCGAATGGCAAGGCATTCCAAAGCTTGGGAGCAGCTGCATAAAATCCACGATCACCATACGACGAAACAGTTCTAGGGACAGTCAGAAGAATTTTGTCAGCAGATCTCAAAGTGCGTTTTGGAATATACGGAGAAAGAAGTTCAATATACACTGGTGCCACTAGTACTAGTAGTAGCAGACGTAGAACAATAAAGAACAGTAGGGTCTACGAATCTAAGTTCAAACTCAAAATAGTCCTGACTAACAAGCCCAACAAACAACATGACCAAGTTGTAAGACCATGCATAGTAAAACAAAATAATACAGCAAAATGCATAGAGGAAAGACAGGTTATCACTGAAACTAGTTATACTAGTATTACTATGCGACAAAAATATTACGTGGTTGCCTAAATCCCTCTTTAAACTGTTTACAGTACTCAGTGGTATTTATTTTGGACGATTAACAAATTAACTTACCCCCATTTAGTTCAAAATCCATAGCACTCCATTATACAGCAACACCGACCGTTTGGTCATGCACTGTTCCTTGCTCTGTGGTCATAATAATTCCATGGTGGTGTCAAGCTCAGTCAGAATAACTCGACGGACAACTTCGTCAACGGCTAAATCATAACCTACTGTTATGGCTACCATGGCAAGGAAGTGTTATTTGATGGTTTCAGGAATATCTATTTTCAGGGGATGTTGTGCAAACGTTGTTGCAGTACAGCGAGATAGTACAGGCTTAGCAAAATCCGTTATGGCGTTAGAATTATCCCGCGCAGCAAGTGTCTGTGACTGTCATTTGACCTTATAAATCGGGTAGCACAACAGGTGGAGATCCTCTGTGGCTAGAAAAGCCAAGCCTTCTACTTGACCCTGGTGACCTCAGCAGGCTAAATCTACTCAGTGGTATTAGTATATAATAAATTGGGGTTTTTTTAAATTTCTTTCGAATAGAGAGTACGTTCAGAGAAATTCTCAAGCTGTTTTGTCTAGTACTTTTGATACCTTGATGCAGACGTCTCTGCATGCATGAACTAAGAAAATTTAGCTCCCAGTATTCACGTGTGGTTCATTTTCAACTACATGTAAGCATAACTTTGGTGTTTTTTATATGAAATATATTTTGTTTTGTGTCGGGGTTTCACTTTTTGTTTACTCGCCCTGTACTATTCCCCTCGTTTCTTTATTACTATTTTTTTCCTGTGTTGAACCTCTTTACCACGGGTATTATAAAACATTTTCTATTTAAATTTACCAATTTTCAGATTTCATTTCGTCCGAGAAAAAACCCACACGTTTTTACCAAACTAATTTAGTCAGATACCGTTCAATTTAAATTTTGTGTCACTCTGTTTAAACATTGTCTTGGAAATATTCCTCATTACGAATCAAATTTGTCTAAGATCTTGCTGTCTAAGTTGTTGGGGATCGAGCTTTTCTTATAATAATAAATTTCAAACTTATATTAAGAAATTAGTCTGGTGTGTGATTGAGTCAAGCACATATGACTAATTTATTATATAATATTGTTAATTGTTTTACTTTTTATTTACAAATGTATATTTTGGGTGTAAAGTTTTGTTCTTACGTTTGAACCCCGACTTAATGTTTTATTTTGTTTTATATGTGATTTAATTTATTCAATTTGTGGTGCCCCATACAAAAAAACCACCCTTGGTTGAATGGTTACCATGTATAATAATGAAACATAAATAATATCCCTTAGTTGAGAATACAAGTTGCCTAAAGAGTCTGATCATCCCAGCACAAGTCTAATGCAAGTTTATTTTGTAATTATTAAGCTTGTTTTACTATTAAAGCAAGTTTATGTGTGTTTTTGTTGGTCCCCAGCTGAATTTTCGCAGCTACTGTACATCCCATTCAGCTGACGATAGTACGAGAAATTGGTTTAGCAGGCGATGTACATGTATTGATATGCTGGTTGGTGCTTATTTACGGGAAAACAAACACACATACATACAACTTTATGGAGTACGTATACCCGGGCATCAATATTGGTATGTACCTAGTGTACCGACATAGAATATCGTACGGTGTGGTTTAGCGGTTCACACTCGTCTAAAACGTAAAGGGCCAGTTTGGGTCGAATGCATGTGGGGTAAGGTAATTCGAATCAGTACGGAAAAAGACAAAAGTTCACAACTCGCTGTGATAGATCTCACAGTATAGCGCTGCGATTATTGCGTCCTTTACAACATGGATATGCTGCACGCCTGTGTCAGCTACTGTATGGCCTGTACTATAAAGTCACTGTGTAATTTATAAACCAGTGATAAAACTTAGCGTTGTGTGTACATCTTACACAACTCTAGCACTGTATGCGGACTGAAAGCGGCTTTACGCTTGATTCCATGTGCATAGAATTATGTAAACTGAACTAGTGCACGAAAAATTTCCAATTAACGTGTTCTGCTCGTCGTAAAGCATGCAAACTTGGCGTTACATTTTCATAACCCCGCACTCTGTGGGTAAACTGTTAGCCGAAACGGGGGGGTGCACCTCCATCGTTGGGTCATGATTCGGTACAAAAAATCGCAAATGAACCATGATCCTGGCTTTAATTTCTAAACCTTTATTAACTTGCTGTGTAATACGTTTATTCCAACCTGATGAGTTAAATCTAGAATGGTGTTTCTTGTTTTATTCTAAATTTATTATTTTTATGACGCTTGCATGGCGTACGGTCAAAGGATGATGATGGCTAGCTACGATGTCCAGTCATTTTTTTTTAGATTCTGAGATGCAGTAATTCGTCAATGGTGATGGAGCCAGAGTTGAGCCTAATTAAGCTGAGGTTTGGAAAACGGCCAGAGTCAGAACGTTGGGCGTGTTGTCTATTGGGGGCGCTCTTCATGTTGCATTTCTATGTCGAAGTTGTACTTCCGTGTTTGCTTCGCCTTTGAGGAAATTGCAGTGAAACTTAAGGTTTGCTTATTTCAACCAGCGTCGGCAGGGTGACGTAGTGCAGACGTGTCTCTGTGTGGCGCGAAATTCAAAATTTGTGTTTTGCCCCTCACCAGTGATCGATCTCTTGATCGCTCGGATTGCAGTCTTGGACTAATCAGGTAAGCAATATCAGTTAATCGCGAGGTGTATCTTTAGTCACAATATAATTACCCATACCCAGAAAATCGGCCATGGCCGATTCTTCTGTGGAAATAGATTCATGGGATCAGATGTCGCAACAAGCCCCAATGGACATACAAAATCAAGATCCTAATCAACCTCGATCAACCTTTGATGCCATTTACAGTCAAGCCCAAAATGAGTCTCACCAGTTCCAAACCAACACCAGAAAACGCTCAAAACCCAGTATAAGTCACAGCGACGTATATACCGACTCGGAATGTGACTCCCCAAATGAACATCCAACAAAACGTAGAAATACACAAAATACCTGCCGGATTCAACCTACTTTGGTCATCATCAACTCCCCTGATGTTAAACTAGCCAGGATTAACCCGATTAAGATCGCTAAGGCCCTTAATATTGTGGGCAAAGACTACATCAAAAACGTCAACAGAAATAATCAAGGGGGGATAACTGTACGTTGCCATACTCCTGCTCAAGCTAGAAAACTAAAAACAATAACCCGACTAGACCAATGGACCGTCACAACAGATTTCGCTAAATCTGAAACACAAAGCAAAGGGGTAATCACCGGAATAGAAACCGACATAACAGATAGCGAAATGTTAACTACCCTAAAGAAACACGGAGTTACTGAAGTGAAACGTCTCATGCGTAGACGAGACGGGAAGCTGGAGAAAAGCCTTTCACTGTGCTTAACCTTCAACACACCGAACCAACCAACCAAAATACAAATAGGCTACGAATACTTCACTGTCAAACCATTCATTCCACCTGTGATAAGATGCTTCAATTGCCAAAGACTAGGACACACGGCCAACAATTGTCGCAGTTCCACTCGCTGCGTTCGGTGTGGGGGCCCCCACACATACGAACAATGCAAGCAAAAAGAGAACGTGAAATGCTGCAGATGCGGAGAAAATCACTCGTCCGCTTATGGGGGTTGTAACACAATCAAGAATGAAAGGAAAATCCAAGGTTTCAGAGTTACATACCACGTATCCTATGCCGAAGCAGCGAAATCAATTAAGACTGATATATCTATACGCCCCGATGACATGCCTACCCAACCAACACCTACCCAACCAACACCTACTGTCCAACCCAGAATAAGCAAGGAATACATACATAAGGATTGGCGAACTAATACAAATGAAGCTACAGCCAACAGTAGACAAACTACCACCCCAGCCACCATAGAACACACAAAAACCTCTAAAGAAGTCAGCACTCAAACCGAAACAGTCGAAGCACAAACACAAACTGAACAATGCATATACAATGACCAACATCTAGCCGAGATACTAACAGGTACTATGCAAATATGGGAAACGATCAAGAACAAGACGGAGAGAATCACGGCAGTTAAGGACCTCATCAGTCACATCACCCACTCCGTCACAACCCCCACACAAGCCAAAGACACACAAGCGAAACCAAAGACACCCTCACAGTCACAGACAAGAGCTCAGTCTAGTATAAAGAAAGGCGAATCGAGTCGAAAATCGACCCAAAACCCTAAGGCCAAATCTGCTTCCCTAACAAACTTGGCAAAACCGGACACCCAACACCCAAACCCCAGCCAGACATCTAAAGGAAAATCAAACAAAACCTCATCATGAATATTCTCATTATGGTATTAATTCTACAATGGAACGCCCAGTCATATGTAGCTCATAATAAGGAATTTAAAGCTTCCATCAATTCTTGGTCTCCCAAACCAGATCTCATCTGTATTCAAGAAACCTGGCTCCAAGAAGGAAAAAATATCACCCTACCCGGCTATGACATATACCGTAATGACAGACAGAATACAGGGAGTAAAAAAAGAGGAGGCGGCTGTGCCTTTTTTGTTAAACGCGGCCTAGCATTTAAATACCTTATGGGTTCTAACACCCCAATCGAATTTCAAATAGGTGAACTTTATGATACTAATAAAAACAAAATTAGCATCATCAACATGTACAATCCTTGTAACACTTTAGATGACATTTCTTTTAGAGAGATCCTTAATAAAACTGATAAACCCTGCATTATTTGCGGAGATCTTAACAGCCATAATCCCTTATGGGGCAGCTCCAAATTGGATCACAACGGCAAGATTGTTGATGATGTTATGACGGATTTTGACATGGTCTGTATTAATTCTGGTGAGGGCACAAGAATTAACACTTACCATGGCACTCTGTCTTGTATAGATGTCACGTTTGCATCACCTAATGTAGCCTCTAAAAGTATTTGGACTGTTCTTGATGATACCTGGGGCAGCGATCATTGTCCTATTATTATTGATTATAATCACCCTATTCACATAAACAAAACAAACAGTACTCCTAAATGGTCTTACAAAAAAGCCGATTGGAACAAATTTCAGGTAGCTTGCAACCAGTACATTAATGAACCCAACACTTCAGATAACATTGATGGTGTATATGACAAATTCATTCAAGAACTTGAGTCAACCATGACCTGCTCTATCCCCAAAACCAACCCCAATCATCATAAAACCCCCACCTCCTGGTGGAATGATGACTGTAAGCAAGCTATTTGTAACAAGAAGAAGGCTTTAAAAACCCTCAGAAAAACCCGTCTTCCTTCGGATCTCATAAATTATAAAAAGACTTGTGCCATAGCCAAGAAAACTATCAATAGTGCTAAAAGGAAAGATTGGGAAGATTTTTGCAGTGAAATTAATCCTAAAACCAACACCAACATTATCTGGAATAAAATTAAAAGAATTAGCAAAACTCGCAGTGCTAATAGCATCCCTGTCCTAAATCTCAATGGCTCAGATGCTATCACTGATAAAGACAAGGTTGAGGCTCTTGTCGATAGTTTTGCGAAAGTTAGCAGCACTAAAAATTACAGTCCTTCCTTTATTCCAATTAAAGATAAAGCTGAGCATGACTTATGCATCGATAAGAGCAGTGATGGTGTTATTAATGAACCCTTCAATATGGAAGAATTAAATCATGCTATTGATTCAGCTAAATGTACCTCTCCTGGTAAAGATGGTATAAGTAGTATTGTCATCAAACATTTTCCTATAAGTATTCGTAAGTACTTACTTATCATCTTCAATATGATATGGTATACATCTCAGTGCCCCAAACAATGGAAAGATGCCATCCTTATTCCACTCCTTAAACCTGGGAAACCCTCCACCAACCCCCTCTCATACAGACCGATTGCCCTCACTTCTACTCTCTGCAAAACTATGGAACGAATGGTTAATTCTCGGCTCCTCTGGTACTTAGAAACCCACAATCTACTCTCTAACCGTCAAAGTGGCTTCAGGAAAGGTAGAAGTACCAAAGATCATATTCTTAATTTAGAATCTTCTATTAATAAAGCTTTCGCCAATAAAGAAAGTACCCTAGCCGTATTTCTTGACATTGAAAAGGCTTACGATATGCTTTGGCGCAAAGGAATTATCATTAAATTATATACCATGGGCGTTTATGGTCGGATTGCTAAATGGATCGATAATTTTCTAACCGACAGAAAAATTCAAGTTAAAATCAATAATTGTTTGTCTAAAGAGAGGACTCTGGATAACGGTGTTCCCCAGGGTAGCGTAATTAGTCCACTTCTGTTTAACATTGCTGTCGATGATCTCTCCCATCATTTGACTGATGTCAATATCTCACAATATGCGGACGACATAGCTCTTTGGAAATCCAACCGAAACATTTCCTATATAGAAAAGAAAATTCAACAAAATTTAAATAATATCAACTCATGGTGTGAAAAATGGGGGTTCAAATTGTCCGCTCCCAAAACTACTGCGGTTCTGTTCACCAATAAAAAACAGGCCAACATTTCTTTGGACATTCAAAACATTAAAGTGCAAATATGCCCCTCAGCCAAATTCCTGGGAGTTATTTTCGATAGCAAATTAACATGGAAAGAACACATTGACAGTGTCATTACGAAATGCAAAAAGAGACTTAATATTCTTCGATGTATTACTGGTATTTCTTGGGGGGCTGATTGTAAAACGCTTCATCAGCTCTACACTGCTCTTATAAGACCTATCCTTGAATATGGATGCGAAGCCTTCGACTCGGCGTCCTCTACAATCAAACAAAAATTAGATAGTATCCAGTACCAAGCTTTAAAAATATGTACAGGGGCTATACACAGCTCACCCCTCTATAGGCTACAGACTGAATGTGGTGACCCTCCTCTAGAACTACGTCGTCAATTACTTTGCAATTTATATGGAGTTAAAATAAATACCCACAATACTCACCCAAATGAATATATACATTCTGATAACTGGCAAAAACATTATTTTGCTGATAAATGGTCATCCACAGCTCACAAAACCCCCTTTGAAGCCAGGATATCACACTACCCCTATGCAGTCTTCCCTCTAAATGACCCCCATCCTTTCTGGCATTACAGCAAACCCTCTGTCTCCACTGAGATCATCTCTCGAGTGGCAAATGCTACAAACACCTGTGAAAAAAGAAATATCAGTGCCGAGATTATCAATACAACTTGGATGAACTCTCTTCACATTTACACTGATGGATCCCGAAGTCCCACCCTAGACACGGTTGGATGTGGAGTATACATTCCCCAACTTAAATATACTAAAGCTACCCGCCTCAACAATGAAGTTTCTATCTTCACTGCAGAATTGTTTGCTATACTTCTTGCAGTAGAATGGATCGAAGAAGTCAAGCCTCTTCATACCTGCATTTTTAGTGATTGTTTGAGTGCCATCCAGGCTATTTCCAAACCTTTTCCCCAACATAAAATTGTCTGCGATATTCGCCACACCATTAACAACATCCGCTACCAAGGCAATATTGTCAACTTTGAATGGATACCTAGCCACTGTGGTATACATGGAAACGAAATAGCAGATCAAATTGCCAAGTCAGCCACTCACAAAAATAACATCGACCACTGTATCCCTTTATTAGACAGTGAAATCAAGCATATCCTTAAAGAACAAATTAAGAAAACATGGGCTAATACTATTCCCAAAACTAACCTGGCAAATGACATGAAATACGAGGCCTCATTCACTTTCTCAAAATGGGGAATGAAACGCTCCCAAGAAGTAATTCTACACAGACTACGACTCGGCACATGTAAAGGTTTAAACAACTTTCTTCATAAAATTGGTAAACATCCTAATGGACTTTGTGAAACTTGCTTATGCACAGATGACGTCAAACACTTCCTCCTGAATTGCCATAAATACAACTCACAGAGGAATATCCTCATGAAATCTCTCGACATCCTCAATAACACACAACTGACTCTTCAACAACTTCTTGGGCCTAAGCAAAACAGCTACCATATCATCAAATATGTCCATAACTGTAATGTGAATATTTAATCCTTTGATACACCTCAGCGATTTTCTGTATATTGCGCTAGTTTTTGGGATGGGGAGTTGTGAGTGGTCGACTGGACACTTAGTTTAGCTCTTCTTCACCCTGGAGGCGTGGCGGACCTGCGAATCTAAACCGGCGGGGCCCGGGCCCTTAAATTGCAAGGGACACGGTCCGGTCTTACAGGGATACCAGTGGAAATCCACACCAGCGACTTTGTGTCCAGGGGATCATCACCAATTTCCTGCCCCATTAACTACCTGTATTGTCTATAATACGCAATTGTCTTGGCCCGCTAACATTCGTTTGTAGTATCGATTCTTTCAGTTTCCTTTAGCCCACAGAGTTAGTCATCACTACAGATCCTGCTAGTCGATAACCTACGTGCTTTGTAACTACCTGCGTATACGTGAATCTAGTTAATGGCGCAAAGGGCATACAAATGCCGCACGCGCCATAAATCCACATCAACAACAACAACAGCGTCGGCAGAAACTTTAACGGTTTTACCATCCACACAAAATGTGAGCAAAGATATTATTATCGGTCCATGCGACATTTTCCAAATCAATGCAGGTCAATCAATCAGTGAGTCGGTGCAAAAATGCTGAAAAAACCCCGTCCGAAGTGCTTATATAAGTTATGTTATTTTCATTGTACTTGCATAATTATCTGGACGGCACTTTACTAAGTATTAAAACACATTCATATTTAATACTTTAGACAGTGTGAAGCTGTGTTTAGTTTATTGCATGTATCTAAACATTTTTGGATGAAACTGACCACGTACGTACAACTTGTCGCAATTAATTACTGTCCTCCCTAGAACTAAGTAGAACTACAAGTACTACCAGTAGTATATTGTAACGAAGATTTCTCTCTGGGGTCGACTACACACACAAGAAGGACTCCTGACACAAGTGTTCCTTTATTTCCGGTGATTCTCAGCCGTTTATTGTGGACTCTCGCCTACCAAAACTGGACAACAGGCTCACACAATCACGCGGTCTCAGAACTGGTCAGAACCAGTTCGGCGCTTGCGCAATCCAAGGCGGGTTTCCGGGGCGATCCCACCACCGTGGAATCGCTCCAGCGCCCTCTACCGCCCAACCGGCACGGGCGTTACACAGCCCCCCACGAAGACCTTGTTTGCCCCCAAACAAGACCATGGGCGCTGCTGCCGCACCCCGGCCAACCGCCCTGGAAAACGCATAACGCCAACATTACACAACAATTTACATTCCAACAATTTACATTACAACAATTTACATTACAACAATTTTCATTACAACAATTTTCATTACAACAATTTGGGGTAAGCCCCTGGCCCCAGGACACACCCCTGGCCCCGGCACACCCCGGCTACACGACTGCACGACTGCACGACTGCACGACTGCACGACTGCACGACTGCACGACTGCACGACTGCACGACTGCACGACTGCACGACTGCACGACTGCACGACTGCACGACTGCACGACTGCACGACTGCACGACTGCACGACTGCACGACTGCACGACTGCACGACTGCACGACTGCACGACTGCACGACTGCACGACTGCACGACTGCACGACTGCACGACTGCACGACTGCACGACTGCACGACTGCACGACTGCACGACTGCACGACTGCACGACTGCACGACTGCACGACTGCACGACTGCACGACTGCACGACTGCACGACTGCACGACTGCACGACTGCACGACTGCACGACTGCACGACTGCACGACTGCACGACTGCACGACTGCACGACTGCACGACTGCACGACTGCACGACTGCACGACTGCACGACTGCACGACTGCACGACTGCACGACTGCACGACTGCACGACTGCACGACTGCACGACTGCACGACTGCACGACTGCACGACTGCACGACTGCACGACTGCACGACTGCACGACTGCACGACTGCACGACTGCACGACTGCACGACTGCACGACTGCACGACTGCACGACTGCACGACTGCACGACTGCACGACTGCACGACTGCACGACTGCACGACTGCACGACTGCACGACTGCACGACTGCACGACTGCACGACTGCACGACTGCACGACTGCACGACTGCACGACTGCACGACTGCACGACTGCACGACTGCACGACTGCACGACTGCACGACTGCACGACTGCACGACTGCACGACTGCACGACTGCACGACTGCACGACTGCACGACTGCACGACTGCACGACTGCACGACTGCACGACTGCACGACTGCACGACTGCACGACTGCACGACTGCACGACTGCACGACTGCACGACTGCAACTGATTCTTGCGACTGCGACTGATTCTTCTGACTGGCTCTTGTGACTGGCTCCTGTGACTGATGCCTTCGACCGCGGCTGGCTCTTGCGACTGCGACTGTGGTTCCTGCGACTGCGTCTGCGGCTGGCTCCCGCGACAGCGACTGGCTCCTGCGACTGCGACTGGCTCCTGTAGCTGGTGCCTGCGACTGCGACTGGCTCTTGCGACTGCGACTGCGACTGCGCTTGGCTCCTGCGACTGCGACTGGCTCCTCCGACTGCGACTGGCTCCTGTGGCCGCGACTGTGACTGCCTCTTGCGACTGCGACTGATTCTTGCGACTGCGACTGATTCTTGCGACTGCGACTGATTCTTGCGACTGGCTTAGAGAGCGTGGGCGTCCCGGCGAGGCCCCGCCCCCGCTGCGCCGACGGGCACGGCTCGGGCTCGCTCCGAGTGTTGCGAGCCGTCTGCCGCGCCGCCGTCTACAGCATGGGCCGGGCCCCCCCGACTCGGTTTCATTCCTGCAGAAGATCCAGAGAATGTCTCGACGAGGCCCCGCCCCCCACTGCATCCACGGGCACAGCTTTGGATTGTTCCGCGTGGAACCATCCGTCTGCTGCGCCGCCGTCTACAGCATGGGGCGGCCCCCCGACAGACCTGGTAGCGGACCCGGACAAATATGGAGAAGGGCGCCCTCTCTCCAAATCGGAGTGGACGCACTGAAGCCCCCAGCCATTGGCGCATGTCCCGAAATTCCCCGCTATCCTTCTCCAACTCCTCCCCCAGGAAACTCCAGACTCCCAAGTCCCCATAACCTCCCTAGAGTTCCCCTGGCGTCATGCACGGAGTGCCTGAAAGCCTCCCGGACTGGTCCCCGCTCCCCGGGCCCACGCCCCGGCCTGCCCTCTCGCCGTGGGGCGAGTTGGCTGCCGTGTTATCGTGGTTTCCAGAAAACATGAACACTTCACCTGGTCTTTTCCCGTCCTTCTGTATCCCACCGCTGCCACCAATGTAACGAAGATTTCTCTCTGGGGTCGACTACACACACAAGAAGGACTCCTGACACAAGTGTTCCTTTATTTCCGGTGATTCTCAGCCGTTTATTGTGGACTCTCGCCTACCAAAACTGGACAACAGGCTCACACAATCACGCGGTCTCAGAACTGGTCAGAACCAGTTCGGCGCTTGCGCAATCCAAGGCGGGTTTCCGGGGCGATCCCACCACCGTGGAATCGCTCCAGCGCCCTCTACCGCCCAACCGGCACGGGCGTTACAATATGACGCTCCCGACGCCTAGCGTCGGAAGCCCCATAGTTCTAGGGGTATGTCCTCCCCTGAACGTGTATACACCGCCACGCTTTGATGAATTTCAAACATCTATTTTCCGATAAAAAACGCTACATGTATGTCCTTTGCACTTGCAGCCTAAATTCTTTCTATTTTATTTTTTAGTGATACACATTGCTGTTTTACATCAAAAGCCGCAAGAATAGCACCTTCCGTTCCCAACAAAATTGATGACAAAAGGTGGAGTCCGTTAAAAAAAGTGTTGCTTTTTTTGGTTTGCCACTTTTCCCGGAAGATCTTCGCACGGTGCCCCGAATCTTTTACGTGGAAAAGGCAACACTTTTGTATCGGACTCAACTTTTTTTCATCAAATTTTTTGGGGAACGAAAGGTGCTATTTTCGTTGCTGTGTAGAAGAGCAATATGTATCACTTAAGAGTAAAATGGGAAGAACATTTTGCTGCAAAGGACATAGGTTTTTGTTCTCGGAAAATAGATAGTGTTTGAAATCCATCAAAGCGTGGCGGTGTATACCTCCACGTTCACGGGTCTAGGCCTCCCCCTGCATCTACAGTAACACACCGATTGTGCTCAAATAATTTTGCCAAATGATGTGCTTTCTCAATTTAACATCTAGACTGCCTTCCTATTTATGCCTGCTATAGACTCTAACACCAGCACTGCAACACAAATCAAAGGTGCATGATACATGACCTCGAAGCAAATCTTTCTGACAAAAGCACTATAAATTTCGCCTGAATATTACATAATGTTCGAAAACAACTTGCATGGCTTTCAAGATAGGACGAAAGGTACTTCTGAAATTCGCAGCCTTCTTTCAAATTTACATCTAGAGCTCTGGCTATCGATCCATATTAATAAATACATAAACACATTATTCTTCTTTTTCCCAGACAAAAAAAATGGCAACTGGACCGGTAGTAAGTTCAGCTCTAGAGACGATTGGCAGACATCTTGAGTGCTGCGTATGTCAAGAGAGATATCAACAGCCAAAGATATTAGAATGCCTGCACAGTTTCTGTGAGCAATGTCTGCTGAAATACTACAGCACGAAGCACCAGGGCTGTACGGAGATTCCTTGCCCCGTGTGTCGACAGGAGACGAAACTTCCAGAGGCGGGGGTGCAGGGTCTGAAAACCAACTTTCATCTAATCGGTTTGGTTGAGGAGATTGAACTTCAGGAGAAGGTAGTGAGCTTGGGTGATGGTGGTATTTTGTGTGGTATTTGTGAGGAAGCCAATGAGGCAACACATAGATGTCTGGATTGCAACCAGAATGTGTGCTCAGCCTGTAGCAAAATGCATCTTAGATTCGCAGCAACATCTAATCACAAGGTGACTCCACTGAAGGACATTCGTGAGGGAAAGGTTACACTGACAAAGAAACATCAGAAACAACATCCAAAATGTCCAATCCACGAGGGCGAAGGGTGGTTCTTTTGTACGACGTGTGAAGTGCTCATCTGCCGAGATTGTACCGTCCTTGACCACCGTATGCCAGAACACGTGTACATTGCCAGAGATCTAGCCACATCAACATACAAGGAGTCGTTGGGTGAACTGTTTTCTCCACTTGAAAACGCCTTAAAAGAACTGCAGAAATCACAAGAGAAAGCCTCAAGACTGAAAGAAGATTTGAGTGTCACAGCCAAGAGGGTCACGACAGAAGTGCAAGACAGAGCAGCTAAGATACGAGCAGAGGTAACGGCTCAGGAGAATCGCATCCTTGACGACATCAAAAACATCCGAACGGATCGTGAGCAAAAACTGGAAGAATGTGAGAAAACCACGAGCTTGGCTGTGGAGAGGTTTCAGTTTTCACTAGATACAGCTAGAGAGGTGACAAGGACTGCATCGGATAGTGACTTCCTGTCACTCTATCCTACAATCAGCAAAGACTTGAAACTGTTGGCCGGTCAGGCTATTCCTAGAGTTGATGACAGGCTGGCATTTCTGAAGTTCAAGCAGAGTGGGGGGATTGGTGACATGAATCTGGGTGAGGTGGTGGTGGTGATAGAAGGCAAGTGGGAGCTGTGTGGTGAGTTTGGTAGATGGGGAAGCGGTCCAGGAAAGTTCAAAGGGGCTTTGGGAATCGCTGCTCGTCAACCTAATGAGATTGCAGTGACTGACTACAGCAACCAACGAGTTGTGATCTGCGGCATCGATGGCAACCAGAAAAGCACAATCCCGATGCAAGGATGTAAGTTAAATTTACATGCCATCCGCAAAATTTTACACTCTTAACAATTTGCCTTCGGTCTACACTAATACTTTTTAATAAATAAAAAACAGTAGATAAAACTCCATTGAAACTGTAAATTTGAAACAGAAAACAAAATGTCAAAAGTAGACAAACCAAAAATGAAAATTTGATTTGCTTTATTCCTGAAGCTCTTTGAAAAAGATGGTAAGTCCACGAAAAATACATTTTTTGTTTCAGAGAAAAATACTGTAGATTTTATGCAAGAAATATTTGTGCGTAAACATCGGTATAAGCGGGTTTACTCTCAAAAACCTTTATTTACCAAGTAAACAGACTTTTTTTTTTTAACAGTAACAGTTCACATGTTTAGCAGCTAAACACCCGTGTCCAATAAACATCAATGTTCAATGACTGAACATATCCATCCACATGCTAAACATGTTTAGCATGTAAAAATATTTACAAACTGATAGCAAGAAAGTGTATATAAAGTGCTTACTCGCTAAACACAGTTTTTGCAGTGTATATTTATCACTCGTTGGCATATCGCCCATTATTCACAAAGAAAGATAAATCAACGTGAAGCATTTTATGCCCCACAATCTGAGGCATAAAATAGATAAACACCAAACATAACAAGATCATGCAAAATGAATTATAAAACGCAGTGATTTTTCAAGCGTGTATACCAAACATTAACAATGTATTCATTGACCGACATTATTTTCTACTGCAGTTTTCACTCTTTTAAGAATGTCTGTATTGAAAGGATTGTGCAATAACTGCATAATGTCGTTTGTTTTGACATCATGACTTCTACAGGTCCATGCCGCATCGCAGCTACACGCACCAACAATCGTTTGGTGGTCGTCGAGGTAGGCGCATCCCATGTGAAGGTGTTCAACAGCAACAACACGCTGGCCTACGAGTTCCCAACAGTGCCACCGAGTGAGGTCGGTAAGACCGCAGTTGACCTCTGGGGTGTAGCTGTCAAGAATGATGGTACCATCGTAGTAGGTGATGTCAAGAGGCTGGTGTTGACTGAACACAGCCCCACTGATGGTGAGCTCCTACGTACCATACCAGTCAAGGTTGAACCTTACTATCTGGCTGTAGACAGCAATGATAGAATTGTCATCAGTTCACATTCACAGACAGTAAATGTTGCTGATGGCAATGATACTACACGGCGCACCATCAAACCCACCATCAATGGTCAACCAGTACAGCACTGCACCGGTGTGTACACTGATAGCTCAGGTATCTATGTTGCAATGCGTAATGGTGCTAACACCGGTCGAATCCACCACTATGACCCTCAAGGTGGCTTTCTCAAGTGCATTGCACAGGGTCTGTACTGGCCCAACGGAATCACATTCACATCAGATGGGCAGCTGGCAGTGGCTGACCGCAACTCAGTCAAGATGTATCACCAGGGGCCAATTTCATAGAGCTGCTAAGCAAACAAATTTGCTTAGCACAAAAAGTCTTGCTCATTAAAAACAGGTTACTAGCCAAAATTATACATGTTTTTCATGCTAAGCAAGAAAACAGCTGATTATCAATCCAGAACAATAAAGATCAGGTAAAAATTTGGTCTGTAACCTTGTTTTTGCCAAGGACAAATTGTCATGCTAAGCAAATTGTTGTGCTTAGCAGCTCTATGAAATTGGCCCCTGGTGTGATGCGACATTGCAATCAAACATGCTGCTTTTAACGTTGTGACACAAAAACCGATAGTAAATATGTTTCACCTTAAAATTACCGGTGAAAGCTCTTATATCAGCGAATCGATTTCTTTCGAACCGAATGTATGGATGAATGATACATTTAAAAGCGTTTTTGTTTATAGACCTATATATAAATCAATGAATAATAATAAACATATAAATCAATCTGGTATGGATGTAAATTATTACAATAAATTAATTTAGACTTCCAGCTTTAATTTTAACTGCCAGAGTGATGACCTGTAATTATGAAGATTGGAAATGCCGAGTTGACCTATGAAAACAAGAATTCATTTTTAAATTTTTTTTAAACCAACTGCCGACTGCAGCAGCTATCTTGGAATTGTATAAAATAATTTAAATTCCTGGGTCAGAGTGACCCAAAATCTGCATCCACATTTGCTCAGTCATATTGCTGGTCAAATAGAAACCTTTTGGGGATCAAATTTACCTAGAAAAAAAGTAAATTTAACCTCAAAAAAGTGCGTTAAATGACTGTGCAAATTTGGATGCAGGAGTTATTTTAGAGTGTGGACTGCGTCTTTCACGAAAAGTGTTGTCGTTAAAGGGCCACTGTTTTTGTGGTATGTTCAAACAGCTAAATATAACGCCAAACAAACAAAATAATGTATGTTTAGAGTCATCGGTGAAAGGTCATAACATTAACACAGTCATGCTCAAAATATCGGTGATATAAAGTTGTAATCGTTTAAGTTTTGTATGTGTCAATTTAGCTTTTGTTCTAACTGTCAACTGTTATCTTAGTCGCTAAGTGTTTGTATCATAGGAATGTGAGTGTTTTGTTTTTGTACTTGGTAGCATTTCAGGAGAGCCACTAGATAGTGATTAATTAGTTCGCTTTTGACAATCCTTCAGTTGTGTTATCAATATTGTTTGTGTTCAATCATCATTTTGTTTATTGTACTATTCTTTGTGACTTAAATATGTATGTATTTTTACCTGAGAAATAATAAATGAATAAAATGAAATTGTGACCACGAAGAAATGATTCTGAGGCCTTCCAATGCTTGGGTTGAAAATCTTCGATAAAAAATGTATCTGCTGCAGAATTTAAACAACACGACAGATCTTTGGACGACAAAACGACGCTGAATCTTCGCCATTGTGTCGTTGTTTGCATGTAACGTAGCTACGTATAATTTCATGACGTCGGGATACATTTTCATGTATAAACATAAAATGGATATGTTTGAGACGCTTTTTAAAATTGTCCTTTAATATGCGTGGTTTTGGTTAAATGTAGTGTGACAAATAACGGTCCGCCATTTTATAGAACCACATTTTTGACTCTACAAAATGACGTACCGCGTCATCTACTATAGGCCATGTTACGTGACCCAAAGGTATACTCAAAAAATGAAATTCGTGGTACCAGTTGGGGAACAAAACAAAATGTGTGTGGTTCTACTTAGTTTGATGTCCTGGGTTCTTATTAACCTCCAGACGTCCCGCAAACATCCTGCAACCTACGTGGAGTGTCCCGAGCGCCAAAATAGCGGCACATAATCATGTAGCGGTATTTTTGAATCGGGAATTGAACAACGTGCTCTTCGGCGCCAGCGGGTTTTCCGTGACCGGTTTCAGCCAATAGATTCTAACGACGATAAAGAACTAATTAAAAGGTATAGATTGTCTCGGCATGTTATCTTACAAGAAGTCGACCTAATCAACGATGCTGTAGC
Source organism: Crossaster papposus (assembly GCA_037893245.1). Lineage (NCBI taxonomy): Eukaryota > Metazoa > Echinodermata > Asteroidea > Velatida > Solasteridae > Crossaster > Crossaster papposus. The sequence goes on along the minus strand of JBAIAA010000091.1, from coordinate 40,624 downwards.
ACATTCCACCCGGAGATCGCAGGCCATACCGGCATCCTTGCAGGATCTGTGAGCATTGAGATACTTTGCCACCGGAGATGTTCAACTTGTCTGTATGTAGGGACTTGAGTGGAATCAGCCAATCATCGGTTTCAAGAATTGTAATACGTGTAGCAACTGCACTCTCATAAGGGAATTGTTTGCGGAAATTATTACTTTCCCATAAGATTTAGAAAGTCAGGACATACTAAAGGAAGGCTTTTACTAAAATCGTCATAGGTGGCTAGGCTCTGTCTGCACAAGTTTGGTAAGATTTCATTTTGAGTCTTAATTTTACTTGAACAGTTATAACAGTTATACAAAGCATTAAAAACGTTAATTATTTCAATTTTGTTGGATTGTTGAGCATCGTTATTGTGCCTGACCACACTTTCTTTCACTTTCAGCAGTAATATAATTGTCACTCCGCGTGCATTTTGGTGTACATGTATACTAAACGCTGTGTACAGTACACATGTCGTTGTATTAAATTATCACCTGACTTGTCGCCACACTTTCACTTGCGGCTGCCCGCGGAATGCGAGTCCGCTAAGGGAACTCTAAGGGTGTTTTGTGAATACCACTTAACGCAAATCTTACGTGCCCGTAACATTCATTTACGGTTCCCGCAAGGCAGTTTGTGCCTTATTCACAATGGGGACAATGGGAATCAAAGTGTCTCTACTGGGTACATTTCTATAGATTAATAGGTCTCCACAAGGTTTTCACGAAATAGATTCATAAATTTACCTTAAAAACTAGGGTTAGGGCTAGGGTCAGGTTTTGGGTTAGGGTATAATATAGGGCGTATTTGGTCCAAATGTCAACCACGGAAATTACCCGTGGTTGAAATAAGAGTATTTTGAAGAGAACTGTTGCCAGTCAAAAAATCCTGTCTACTGGTCAAATACTTTGTTCCATAGTAGGTCACATATTTATTGCAATAAATATGTGACCAACTCTTTGTATATCGCTAAAAATTTAAATAGAGTTATATTTGGAAAGTCCAGGATATAAGTTTTATTTTGTTACATAGGATAGCTCCACTTTTGAATATTAATAGCTTCCATGGTTTTCAAATTTACAACTAGGAAAACAGGCTTCGAGACTTAACACAAGAAATAGCAGTGCATCAGAACAATGCACTCTCAATGAATTTGTTTTCACTTTATTAATTAAAATTATCATGTTTGTTATTTTTGTAATTAAACCTGAAACTTTAGATATTAACAAGTTTGCGTCGTATGCCATGTATACACGCAAAGTTGTTTCGAGGGTTCAAAACATGACAACAAAAATACGCTTGAAATATGGTAGAATACACCATTGGTAATTGCTTGAATTATCAAGAATGGGTGGATGTAAAGGTAGGATACACCATTGGTAATTGCTTGAATTATCAAGAATGGGTGGATGTAAAGGTAGGATACACCATTGGTAATTGCTTGAATTATCAAGAATGGGTGGATGTAAAGGTAGGATACACTATTGGTAATTGCTTGAATTATCATGAATGAGTGGATGTAAAGGTAGGATACACTATTGGTAATTGCTTGAATTATTAAGAATGGGTGGATGTAAAGGTAGGATACACCATTGGTAATTGCTTGAATTATCAGGAATGGGTGGATGTAAAGGTAGGATACACCATTGGTAATTGCTTTAATTGTCAGGATTTGGGGGGTTGTATTTCATAGTAAATATTGTTTTAAACAATATTTACTATAAAATACAACCACCAAACATTGACGAACAGAACCAGGTCTACTACTAGCACAGTAAACAGCCGTCCACAACTCCAACCAATTCAGGCGCGGGAAACTTGTTGTGGTTTTTCTTATACAAAAATTCCCCCAAAGGTTCAAACTCCAGCTATGCCTAGCCTGTCCCTCAAAACGTCAAATTGCCAGGGGTCTCAGAATATTTTCCTTTTGAATTTGATTATAGCCAACATTGGTCTTTTTATATCTGGTAGGAAAAGTTTGGGGGATTGTGTCCTCTTAAGGCAGTACTGCATCAAAAATGGTCATTTTTCAAAATAAATAAACAAATGAAATTGGAGATTGTTCTTTAGTTTAAAGGTATAATACACACAGAAAGGAATATTTGTATAAATCTGGCGCCTTTTTTATAATCATAAATAAGCAGCATTTTTGACGCCGAAAATCTAGATTAATCCTTTTCCCAACATTTCTTACATACCATTTTCGGATAACATTTTATTAGTGGCATATAATACTAATATAATACTTGTTTCTTTTTATTTTATAAGCATTATTATACACAACGCAAAAACTCCTTTAAGCATGACGCCCCTCAGATGCCACTAATGAAATATTTATCAGAAAATGGTATGTACAATATATTCTGAGACCTCTGGCAAGTAGAGACCCCTAGAAAAAAATAGGTTAAAAATTACAATTGTTCAAGTTCTGACAACATGCCTTAATGCATGTTATATAAATAGCAGTAATGGCCTGTTACCATGGCAACGGGCAATAGAACAAAACAAATATTTCAATTTTGGTTACTTGCTTACCAAGTCCTTTCATATTAAAAAATAGAAAGAAAACAAGACCGAGGACACTTATATGAAATATTTACGTGGACCCACTCCTAAGTGCTTACAAGTGCGTTTACACCCTGAGTTAGACCCAGACAGAATGTGATTTGTTCAGACTATTATTTCAACTCGCGTTGGAGCAGTGACGTAAAATCAAACTACGTTTGTTGCCAAGGATACGTAGTCATGCATTACAAAAATACAATGTTGGAAATAATAGGCCACCATTCATTAATGGTAAGATACACCATTGGTAATTGTTTGAATTATCATGAATGGGTGGCTTTGGGAGGTTGTATTTTATAGTAAATACCGTTAAACTGACCTGTCCGAAGTGTTACAGTCATTGATGCCGAGAAAAGCACGAAAAGCAGCGTTTGTTTTCAACCGGCGTCGAGCAGTTATTCTTATGTTTTGGATGTCTTTTCGCGATCGCCGTCCGGCGATCGCGAATTTTTCATTATAAAATTATATGTTTTGGAATAATTACAAAATATCTAGCGCAATAATTTTGCTGGATGCCCAGAATCAACATTTACTTTCAGATGAGTAGGATATTCACTTTTAAGCCAAATAAGGCTTCAAAGAATTTATTAACCTCGAGACAGATTGGTATGCCGGGATCTAGACCAATGTCCATTTCCCACGCCACATGGAGGTCACTGGGGAATTAGACCATGGGACGAGTGCGATTATTGTGTTCGTTCGTGTTCCCCATTTTGGTACAAAATGAAAACATCGAAGTTCATTCAAGTTGTTGTTGCTAAATACAAAAATGACTGTTCATTTTTGCAAAAGTGGCACTTTTGGTGTATTTTTGGCGAAAATATGGACCGATTTTTATTTTTTTTACAAAACTTGCCCTTACATGAACCTAGGCTTTGGCCCGTACGTGGCTCCAGCGTTATTGCCAAACTGCATAACTGAAGCCAAAACTGAACCAAAGTTTCATTCAACAAAACGGCACTCACGTGACAAAACCTAAATTGTGACCAATCGGAAATACTGTGTTGTGAATCTCCGTCGGCATCCAATCAGCGCTCTCGTTACGCACAGTTTCTGACCCGGTGTACAGCAATCCAACATGGCGGCTTCTAAAGACGACGCCGAGCCTTTATTTATGTGCATTCTGCACTGTGATTCTGGAGCCAAAGGCAGGGTTTCACCTTTTTCTAATCAAAGCTGGTCTCGCTTCCTCGAGTTTGCTGACAAATGGAAGAGTTTGAAGGGAAAACAGGCAGATATAGCGAGAGAATTACTGGCCAAACATGACTCCGCGTTGCAGAGAGCAGATAGGTTTAGCATCGGCAGGCGGACCACCAAAACATGTTAGATTTTATCGATCTTGCTACGCCCGGTTTACGGACATCAATAAGATAGAGCAAGTCACAGCTGTCCAAGAGAAACGACAAAGGAAAATCGTTGGAACCAGTAGGTGTTGCAGTAACGTTCAGGCCTATACTTCAGACTTCGTTCAGGGTGAAGCTTATAGTGTTTGTTTGTGGTTCCGAAAAAGATTCTGATGCTCTTAAATGACATTTACGCCAACAGGCCACATTCTCTTAACTATGATATTGACCTTATATACGGGGCCACACATTCGAACACGCTTTATGTTATTATAGTTCTGTAACTCTTTCTTGTACCGGTATCTCAGGAAAATGCATTGTACGGCAAGTTTGCATTTCAAATCGTAAAAATTCCGTTCAACTAAAGACATTTTATTTCAATTAATTTTGTTGTGGGGGGGGGGGGGGGGGGGGGGGGGGGAAGCGTGTGCAACTTTGGCTCCATATTTTTGTGTAGAACATTTAAAAAGAAAAGAAAATAGGGACAAGTGACAAACTAAATTTCTTTTCTTGTAACAAGTCATTTCCAAATTCCATCATTGATTGTATTTTTCTCTTCTTTTTTCTCTCTAGATTTAACCTTATATGCAGTTGCTAATCAGGAGACGAACAGTGATAATGACAGACCTCCAAAGAAGACTTGTGTAGTTGTGTTTACTCAGATCCAGTGCCAGCCTACTATCTAAGCCCCAACATTAGAAGCATGTCGTACCGGCTATGTGCATTATCTGCCCAAAATCGCATGGGTTGTGAATAAATGTAACATTAATGTGCCCACTTCAGTGATTTTGTGATTGTTATAATTCTTAATTTTATAGGGAAAAGCTGAGAGAATTATGGTGGAACTGGTTTTTGTGTACTAAATGACTAAATATTTAAGACAAGTCAGGAGCATTTTTCTGACATGTTTCATTCAGTTAACTTTCACTATCTCTGTTCCAATGAGGGCAACTATTTTCAAGGCTTTTTCTAATTGAAAAGTGTAACCTAGTTAAAACTTATTAGAGCTACATACCAAAACATCCATGATGGAGTATGAATATCCCTCTTACTGAGAAAATATGGTACTCAAATCGGCATTTACACAAATTTAAATGTAATTATTATTTGCAAATGGTGCACACAATTCACCATTTCTGTAATTTTAAATGTTATTACAACCATGACTTTAATCACAAACAATTCAGCTTCCCAGTAATGTTACAGGTCCATTGTAAAATAAAACTGTAGGGTTGGGTCAGGCACTATCACTCTTGGACCACAGCCACCAAAACGTGGGTACAGGGCCACAAATTGTGAACATTTATTTGTTAATTCTTAATTTTCATGTGATTCTATTTATTTTAATGTCACTTTGCAAGTTATGTTCCATAAAAAAAGTAGTACTGAAGTTTATGTACTAGTGCTGACAAGAATAAATTGACAAACAATAAATATTGTGCGAATCTTATCTTTTGATGTATTTCATTATTATGTATTTCATTACAAGCTCGCCTTGCATAAAACCCATTAAAATTCCCGTCGCAAAACACTCAGCTAAATAGATAGATAAAAAACATTGCAGATTGAAATTGAATATAAGCCATTTTATTTATCAATCAATTATATAATAACGCACTTAAATGGATCCATCTGGGAACCCATCAAGAGTGATTTACATTTAAACGGTGGTAATAGTTCATGTTTGTCACTGGCAACTTGTTCCTGTTATGTACATGCTCTATGAGGCGAGTTGGCTTGAGTCAATACAATAGGTTAACAAAAGTATGGGGCGAAATGGCTTTGGGGCGAATTTGTTATGAAAACTAGGCGAGAAAAACCAACTCGCCCCATGTTATTTTCGCCCCATCAAATTTTGTACGTGAAATAACTCTCCAAAGTGCCACTTTTGCAAAAATGAACACCCCAAATGTTGTTAGGTATGCCCTAAAGATCAATTTGTGAAAGCTTTATCATGTACCAAGTTGGGGATCACGAAAATGTCTTTCTGAAAGGATTTTGTGACTTCGTCCCATGGTCTAAATAGGGACGCTATTTTTATGGCCCTGTGGTTAAAACAGACAAGGCCTGGTATACCGCCATAATCTTGACGACTGGTCAGCGATCACTTTGTCACAGCAGTTTAAGCCAGGAGGTCGTTTGTTTGCTATTCAGCAGAGTAGATATAGGTTCTTGTGATAACTTCGAAGTTTCGAAGTTCTACATACATTTTTCACAGTAAGAATAATCGTGTTTCGCAGTTCGTCGACCGTAGCCAAATCTCAATTTTCGAGTTTAGAGTTTTTCACGCTCTTGTCGAGTTCAATTAACTGACCCGCATCCTACCTCCATGCCGAAAACAATGCCTAAATCCAAGAAGACAGCGGTTGCATCTACATCTGGACACGCTTCGGAGGGGAGAAAGCCACGCGGACGACCCCGTTCGTCTCGGTCTAATCAAAACCTGGAGGCTGGTGTTGGATCAACACGACCAGTGACAGCTGTGGAGACGACGCCGGCTGTTGTCGTGCCCACATACCCCAACCGACCGCCGGGGTTCGCTGCCCCTCGCCCTGACGCTGCCGCCCCCGTACCTGACACTGCCGCTCCCGTACCTGACGCTGCCGCCCCCGTACCTGGAAGCCTACGGAATGCTGCTGCACCGCTCATAACTTCGGAGTTTGGTGAGTCCACCGTTAATAATATCGTTCAGATGCCGGTAAATTTACCACCCGCTCCCAACGTGATTTCCGTTACCTGTCCCAATACGGCCAATGATAACACTCATTTCTCTAGTCTTGTGCCTGTTCAAGACTACACAGCGCTGACTAGCGTTTGTGAAGATCTGGGGATGGGGGTTCCTAAACATATTCAGGACAAGATTTGGAATGGGGAGTTTGTTGAATTTGGTTCTCTATTGCGGCCGGGCCATAGCGATACTGGCACCCCAAATGATTGCGTGTTTATGGTCGGCTCGCCCGATTCACCCGCTTGGCAAATTCGCCCCCACGCTGCCCAAAATGTGCGTATAACGTCCATTGAGCAATGGACCTCGGCATTCTTGATTTTTGCGTCGATCTATTTGATGCGTCATGGAAAACGTGCTAGGCAACTTCTGAAGTTTGCAGATACTATCCGCTCGGCCGCATTTCGTCGCGTAGGTTTTGGCTGGCGCGATTATGATATTCAATTTCGCCTGCGACAAGCGCGCCTGCCGGCACGCTCCTGGGCCAGCATCGATGCTGAATTGTGGCTCACGCTAGTGGGTGCCTCGACCCAGACAAATTTTCGTCCCTTTCCCAATACCACCTCACAGCAGCGCGTATCTGGATATTCCAGTGCCGGAGCGGGTCGTCCCGCACAAACCCAGCGAGCCGCTGCTAGCGGTATCTGTTTTGCCTTCAACCGAGGCCAATGTTTCCGGGCTGGGTGTCGAGTTGCCCACAAGTGCTCCGCTTGTTTGTCCCTTGGCCACTCGGCCGACAATTGCCGAGGTAATTCCCGCACCGCACGGGGTGCAGCCAACCCAACCACTATTGCCAACCCCAGTAAACCTAACTAGTATGCGCCCGTTTCTCAACACATACCCAGACCGACAGGATGCGCATATATTGGTAGATGGTTTTACTTTTGGTTTTCGATTGGGATATTCCGGACCGCGTGTTAGTTCTTCTGCCCGGAATTTTGTATCCGTCCGTGAAAATCAGGCATTGTTACATGACAAAATTGCCCGCGAGGTGCAGTTGGACCGTGTTGCCGGTCCTTATTTAACCCCTCCTTTGCCCAATTTACGCTGTTCCCCAATCGGTCTGGTACCTAAACAAACCCCAGGTCAATTTCGTTTGATTCACAATCTGTCATCTCCTATAGGTGACTCCGTCAACGATTACATTGACCCGTCTATTGCGACTGTTAGTTACACAAGTTTCGATGATGCTGTTACTTTGGTTTCTAGTTTAGGTCCCGGTGCCCTTATGGCCAAATCAGATATAAAATCGGCATTTCGCTTACTACCAGTTCTCCCGGATGACTTTGATTTGTTAGGGTTTTACTTTAATGGGTCATATTACTATGATAAGTGCATGCCCATGGGCTGTTCAATATCATGTGTAACCTTTGAGAGATTTAGCACCTTTCTTGAATATTGTTCCCGCAAAGTAGCAGCCACTGATAATATCCTTCACTACCTTGACGATTTCTTTTTCGTCGGGAGTACAAATTCCGAGGAATGCGCACGCGCCCTTAACTCCTTTACAGTAGTTTGTACGAAGTTTGGGGTTCCCTTAGCGGTGGACAAAACCGAGGGGCCGACCACTTATATCACTTTCCTAGGCTTAGCAATCGACACTATCGCGCAGGAGATTCAAGTCCCATCGGAAAAAATTGTTTCGATCATTGCAAAACTAGATAATGCATTGGGCAGACAGAAACTTACTCTGCGGGAGCTTCAGTCATTGTTGGGGAGTTTGAATTTTATCTGTAAGGCCGTTCGCCCAGGCCGCGCGTTTTTGCGTCGTTTGTTTGACTTAACTAGTGGCGTTCAAAGACCACATCATCGTGTCCGTATTTCATCGGAGGCACGAGCTGACATGTTTGCATGGAAGCAGTTTTTGACACATTTTAACGGTTCAGTCATATTCCCCGACCAAGTTTGGCACTCGAGCGATAATCTGCATTTGTACACGGACGCTTCATCAGAGATAGGTTTTGGTGCATTCTTTGGTGGTAATTGGACACACGGACGATGGCCCTTGTCAGTGCGTTTCATGAAGTTATCCATTGCTTTCCTCGAGCTTTTCCCCATTGTAATAGCGCTGCGTGTATGGGGACCGGCATTAAGGACTAAGCGGGTGGTATTCTGGTCTGATAACGCGGCAGTCGTGGCCATAATCAATCGGCAAACTTCCCGCTGTCCCAAGATAATGAAATTGGTCCGCATGCTTGTTGTGTGTTGTTTAGATTTGAATATTCATTTCAAAGCACGGCACGTTCCCGGCATTGATAACGGTATTGCCGATGCTCTTTCCCGCTTTCAGATGACTAGGTTCCGGCAGCTAGCGCCCGGTGCATACCCCATTATCACTCCCTTGCCTGCCGACCTTTGGTGCAATTTCATATAAACATGCCGGTGTTTATAAAGAGATTATGTCGCCCCCAGTACGCATTCGGTTACCGGCGCGCTTAGCAATCATTCCCCCTACCCACCCACTTTTTGCCCACTTTTGATGAATATAGTTTGTACACTTCATTGTTCTTTCTAGTGAGTAATTTGATTATTTCCTATATATGTTATGTGCGCCTACTATTTAGTCGTTTTTGTGTGTTTTTCTTCCTTTCACGAGCCATGGTGCTACGGGCGCACAAGCCTTTAATGTGGATTGTGGGTGACGTTGTCGTCATTGGACCTGCCGAATTGACGTTATTACCACGCATTGAGAAGCTCTGCACGCATTAGCAACGTCCAGTGGCTACACCTGGGAGATACAGCCATCGAACCCGGACTATAACATTTAATGTCGGCTCTAATGACCCGGGAGTTATTGCCGCACACACGCAGAACTGATGAATGCTACCTGAATCACTATTAATAATTTGTGCCACTTCTCTCATGCTTTTATTATTTGACAACATTTGGGCCTAATTGGCGGCGGTCATGAATGACCGTTTGGCGGAATTGCATTCGGAACGCCGTCATAGGCCCCAATAACCTAACTTTACACCAACTTAAGCCATGCCAAGTATACGAATTTTAAGACCAAATGTAATGATAAATGTTTGCGGCTTCATGTTTAACCTTAATGGTAATTTACAGCTATGTTGAGGCGGCTGTGTTAACGGTACGTTTTTAGTTTTGCTATAGCGTTATCACTGTTATCGGGTTCTATGTTATTTTGGTAAATAACTAGAACATGATGGTGATGCGTTTTAATTTCGCGATCGGTATACTGGTAGTCTGGACATTATTATTGGGTTTACCGTAAAGTGCGGAGACATGATAATGTTGGCATCGCCATTATCGGGTTTGAGTTATTTTGGTAAATAACAAGAACATGATGGTGATGCGTTTTAATTATTGTTGGCATCCTGTTATTGGTTTTATGGTATTTTGGTAAATAACTGAAACATGAGAGTGATACTCGCGCACCGATCGGAAGCAAACTTATATACTAGGTAATATGCTATTGTAAAATACTGTTAGTTGGAAATAATAATAAGTTGTGAGATCAACCTGGCATTAAACTGCTTCGGCCTTACGATACAACGAGAAATTGAACTCCTTAGGCCAATGTACGAATATTTTGTCATGTGTCCTGTCGCATGGGGTAATAATCACTTTTAAGCCAAATAAGGCTTCAAAGAATTTATTAACCTCGAGACAGATTGGTATGCCGGGATCTAGACCAATGTCCATTTCCCACGCCACATGGAGGTCACTGGGGAATGGGGACGCTATTTTTATGGCCCTGTGGTTAAAACAGACAAGGCCTGGTATACCGCCATAATCTTGACGACTGATCAGCGATCACTTTGTCACAGCAGTTTAAGCCAGGAGGTCGTTTGTTTGCTATTCAGCAGAGTAGATATAGATTCTTGTATTAACTTCGAAGCCCGCCGCCTACCCCCTGTACTGCCACCTGTTTAATAAATAAGTTTAATTACTTGTGGTTTATCTGCCATTAGGACCCAATTCTGGAGTTACACAATACTCGGTTGCCGTTAGGAGCCGGAGGGGAATTTCCTCCTGTTTTCCTCTTTAAGAGTGTCGAAGCAAGTCTAGAGGTTTTGCAGGAGTTTTTCGCCCTTCCCTGAATTGAGTCCTTGGCGGAATTGCATTCGGAACGCCGTCATAGGCCCCAATAACCTAACTTTACACCAACTTAAGCCGTGCCAAGTATACGAATTTTAAGACCAAATGTAATGATAAATGTTTGCGGCTTCATGTTTAACCTTAATGGTAATTTACAGCTATGTTGAGGCGGCTGTGTTAACGGTACGTTTTTAGTTTTGCTATAGCGTTATCACTGTTATCGGGTTCTATGTTATTTTGGTAAATAACTAGAACATGATGGTGATGCGTTTTAATTTCGCGATCGGTGCACTGGTAGTCTGGACATTATTATTGGGTTTACCGTAAAGTGCGGAGACATGATAATGTTGGCATCGCCATTATCGGGTTTGTGTTATTTTGGTAAATAACAAGAACATGATGGTGATGCGTTTTAATTATTGTTGGCATCCTGTTATTGGTTTTATGGTATTTTGGTAAATAACATGAGAGTGATACTCGCGCACCGATCGGAAGCAAACTTATATACTAGGTAATATGCTATTGTAAAATACTGTTAGTTGGAAATAATAATAAGTTGTGAGATCAACCTGACATTAAACTGCTTCGGCCTTACGATACAACGAGAAATTGAACTCCTTAGGCCAATGTACGAATATTTTGTCATGTGTCCTGTCGCATGGGGTAATAATTCTTAATAATTCGGTAATAAATATTTTCGATATCTGCAAATGGTGTAAACTAACTTTAAAACAAAATCTTCCTTACAACTCTCAAAGCCAGGAATTCCACAAATTTACGACTTAGTATTCCACATTGCCAACAATCTACATGTTTTATGAATATTGAAATAATGAGCAATGCATACATATTTAATTGTTTGAATGTCTAAGAGTATCATTATTTTTATTTTGTTATAAAATGCTATATAATTTTTGACGAACCTCTTCTTTTTGTAAAGGCCAATTCATACTCTGCATAGAAGCGAATGCAAACGTGGATTTATGACATCACGAAAAGTATTCGTAAAAGTTGAACATAATTCGGGCGAATGAATTGCATACCCTTCAATATAGCCTTTATTCACGAGTCGGCCATATTGAATTAAAAGTGAGGCAAACATTTTCTTTTTGCAACTTGGGAATATAAATGAACTAAAGTTTAATTACACATTCGTCTTCTCAGATGAATAATTACATTTTGTTGATTAAACATTAACCTTAATTGAAAGTTGAGGCTAGAATTCAAAAATATTCTTGGACTTCTTCGAAAATGAACGTTTTTTTCAAACGCTTTATACAAATTAGAGTACACTGTTCTTGTAACTTTGACTGTGCTAAATTTAATCATATTAAGTACCACAACTATTAATATGTGTGCATAAATTGAAGATGAACTGATATAGACGTGCAGAGAAAAATGTTAAAGTTAAATATGATTTGTTTACACGGTACAAGTATTTACATATTATGTATTTAGATAAACAAAAATAAAAATGAACTACTGAGTAAGACGATAACATGTTAACCTCAAATGGTTTTAAAGTAACCATTACTCCCAAATGATCATAATCAAAGTATAATTTAGACGTCTTGTACGGAAAGTAACGTTTTCAAAATTAATACATAAATGTGTTTCTTTTCTCACAAAGCTATAAGCACACAGCAAAACCATGTTTAGGGGCAAATTGTTTGACCGCACTAAATAGTTCATTTAAGTTTTAGTCATATTTATTGCCACAAATTGGTCAATTTCGGCAAATAATGCGTCTAATATTTAATCACCGCATCGTTCGGTTTGGCGCGAATGTTGGTGCTGGTCTAAATATTGTTGAATTTAGTTTTCTGATTACCCCCCCAACAAATCTCTTGCGTCATGCAATTTTAACAAAACCACCAAAATTAATTATCCGCTCGAACGGCATTCAAATTCGAAAAGAGAATCGATGCTATTCTGAAACTGAGTGCTTGCATTTTGTATTAAAATGAGGCCTACAAGTCCATTACCAAATAAGCCAGAAATAGATCGACTCTGTGCGTTAAAGGGCGGAGCCAGAGGGCAATGTTTTGTATCGCCCGGATAAACAATAGTAAACATCCTGTGCGTTCATCGTGGCTGAAAAGCAAAACAAAGAACACCTCTGAAATACACTATAAAAAGTCCTTGGTCAGATTTGATCCGGATCGGGGTCCCATGAGCCCGACACTCTTCCGGGTCAGAATGACTTCTCGGTGTTATTTTAGGGGTTATTTTGACCCGGAAAAGTGTCATTCTAACCGGGAAAAGTGGCAGGCTCATAATTAACCCTGATCCGGATCAAATCTGACCCGGGACGTTGGAGCAGTGACGTAAAATCATACTACGTTTGTTGCCAACGATACGTAGTCATGCATTACAAAATTAAAATGTTGGAAATAATAGGCCACTATTCATTAAAACAAAATCTTCTTTACAACTCTCAAAGCCAGGAATTCCACAAATTTACGACTTAGTATTCCACATTGCCAACAATGTTATTAACTTTTAACATCTACATGTTTTATAAATATCCATATTTAATTTGTTGAATGTCTAAGACTAGTATCATTATTTTTATTTTCTTATAAAATGCTATATAATTTTTGACGAACCTCTTCTTTTTGTAAAGGCCAATTCATACTCTACACAGAAGCGAATGCAAACGTGGATTGGTGACATCACGAAAAGTATTCGTAAAAGTTGAACATAATTCGGGCGAATTTTGCAGCGAATGAATTGCATAACCTTCAATATGGTCTTTATTCACGAGTCGGCCATATTGAATTAAAAGTGAGGCAAAATGTTCCTTTTTGCAACTTGGGAATATAAATGAACTAAAGTTGAATTACAAATTCGTCTTCTCAGATGAATAATTACATTTTGTTGATTAAACATTAACCTTAATTGAAAGTTGAGGCTAGAATTCAAAAATATTCTTGGACTTCTTTGAAAATGAACGTTTTTTTCAAACGCTTTATACAAATTAGAGTACACTGTTCTTGTAACTTTGACTGTGCTAAATTTAATCATATTAAGTACCACAACTATTAATATGTGTGCATAAATTGAAGATGAACTGATATAGACGTGCAGAGAAAGATGTTAAAGTTAAATATGATTTGTTTACATGGTACAAGTATTTACATATTATGTATTTAGATAAACAATACAAATGAACTACTGAGTAAGACGATAACATGTTAACCTCAAATGGTTTTAAAGTAACCATTACTCCCAAATGATCATAATCAAAGTATAATTTAGACGTCTTGTACGGAAAGTAACGTTTTCAAAATTAGTACATAAATGTGTTTCTTTTCTCACAAGCTATAAGCACACAGCAAAACCATGTTTAGGGGCAAATTGTTTGACCGCACTAAATAGTTCATTTAAGTTTTAGTCATATTTATTGCCACAACTTGGTCAATTTCGGCAAATAATGCGTCTAATATTTAATCACCGCATCGTTCGGTTTGGCGCGAATGTTGGTGCTGGTCTAAATATCGTTGAATTTAGTTTTCTGATTACGCCAACAAAAATGTTCTTGCGTCGTGCAATTTTAACAAAATAACCACAAAAATGTATTATCCGATCGAACAGCATTCAAATTCGAAAAGAGAATCGATGCTATTCTGAAACTGAGTGCTTGCCTATTGCATTAAAATGAGGCCTACAAGTCCATTACCAAATTAGTGGAAATTTTGTTAAAACCTCATTTTAATGCAATTTGCAAATAGTACTTAGTTTCTGAACATCGTCTATTTAGCCAAATTAAGTAGGGCGACATCCAAGCAACTCCAATTGCAGATAAACAAAACCACTCCATTCAGTAGGCTCGATGCGCACTACAGTCACCAGGACGCTTTCTTCAAACATATTAGTTACAGCGTTGGTGTTACCGGTGTTACCAATGAACTCCTGCAACAAAAGCAAAGATTACACATTTTATTATTTTGTATAAGCGAGACAATACTGGTAGAGGAGAATTAATTCCTCGAAATTATAGATTGTCCCGGCTATTTTAAAACATTTGAAATTTAAATTCACTAAATCTCAATTATCAATTTCAAACTTTTAAAATGTTAACTGAATTAGTCTGATGTGTGCTTGACTCAATCACACACTAGACTAATTTAGTTAGCATAACGTTTGAAATTGATTGATATCAGACGAATTTTTTTGGCGGCCTCCGAAATGGTTCGAGGGTGCTACTCACGACATTCTGGTGTTTATGACTTTCGACTAGCGCCCTCAAACAAAGATACTGACAATTTGGGAGACCGCAAACATAGTGCAAAATAGCTAAGTTGGTAGAGCGTTGGTTCGGTATTCAGGAGGTCGCAGATTCGAGTCCCGCCTTGCCAATTTCTGTTGTTCACTTTGAAATTTCAAGTAAACATTCTTGGTAGTTTTTCCTCATTGCTCAAACTTGATAAAGGCGGAAACTGTTTTGAGGTCCGCCGATGCCTTCTTTTTCTGATACAAATAAAAGGCAAAATGTTGCGGGTCGAGGCAGCAACAGAAAAAGAACATTACCTTGACGTTTCCGATTGTATTGGTCACGTGTTCAAGTGAAGATGTGGCATCTGTCTGATAGGCCACCTTGTACTTCTTTACGTATGCCCAAACGTGGCCCTTTGTGATGACACCAGACACCACTGTACTTTCTATCAGGTTTACCTGGAACCAGGAATTGCCGTTACTGTGCACCAAGAGTGAAGGGAGATAAGAACAATGACGTGAACACGCTTCGCAATCAAACCCACGTTGATCAGGAGAGAATTAGAAATTGGCAACAAATTAGAAATTGGCAACAAATTAGAACGAATAAATAGTCAAGGGAAAATACTTAATTTTGTTTTGTTGACCTCACACAAATTGCAATAGAATATTTGTCACCACAGTGCACTTCTATAAGGTCCCTAGAATGACATACTAATAGTCTCTAAAAATACAAGTGGTTAAAATATAACTAATTTGCTTAAATCGTTAATCCCTGCAGCGTAATATATTTATTCCTATATTTGGGTATATTATTATTATTATTTTTTTAAAAGTTTATTTGGGTGATTATACACACACATCTTTACTTCACTAACATTTTCTAAAGCTTGTAAGTACTGAATAATTATGAAAATATAGTAATGGTCCAAAATGACTACAATTATACCCTATAACTTGCACGCATTTACCTTGTAATATCATTGTTATCATTGTTCATATGATTTCCCATAAGGTTTTAATGTGATGACTGTGCCAGTAAGCAACTTGGTGAATTTGAAGCTCACCAATACTGACTACTTGATGATATTTGGAGACAGTGTAATGTGCGCACATTGATGGGTTCACGAAGTTGTCATTTTGGATAATTACTATGTTCACATAATTATTCAGTCACTTATATGCTTTAGAAAATGTTATTAAAGTAAAAATATGTGAGTAGAATCACCAAAATAAACTTTTCAAAAAATAACAAAATTAATATGTAACCCAAATATAGGAATAAATACATTGCGCGGCAGGAATTAACGATTTATGCAAATTAGTCATATTTCCACCACTTGGAGTTTTTTAGATTTTTAGTATGTCATTCTAGGGACTTTATATAAGTGCACTGTGGTGAAACATATTCTAATGCAAATTGTGTGAGGTCAAACCCTATTTTTCCCTGGACTAAAAACTACTGAAGCCTCTAGAAGACTTTTGATCTTTCAAGTTTCAATACACTTTATATTATTGGTATGTATTTGTTTTCTAGATTTACTGTGAGTGCTAGTTTGACTTTCCTCCGTAAACAAGAAAAGAATTATATTTTCTATTTTGTCTCGGACTAAATTTAATGTGCCAGAGTTTTAAAAAATGTAATGAAAAATAATTGTGTATAAATAGCTGGGACAACCTATAATACAGCAATAGAATGGTACTAAAATAGGGTAGTCTTAAAAGTAAAACAAAAATGTGGGTGTATGCGTTTGTCATGCTTAGGCAGTACGGGGGTCTAAAGTATTGGCATTTAGTGCGTACATCATTGGCGACTCATTTAGTGATGGGTGTTAATAAGCGACGGCTAACTACAGTTCCCTTTGATACCTACCTCGATGGTCTCCATACACCGTCAAGGTTGAGTCGTCCCATCAAGGCAGAAAAACTTGAGCTATAACTACTGGACGCACTGATCTGATCATCGGTGATTGTCTTACTCTCCATTCCAAGAGGCTCTGGGTTCAGACACACAGCTGTTGCTGCCAAAAGAAAAAAGAAAATCATATCGATGTATAAATGTAAATTCGTTCTCCCCCATCCACCCACCTTCACGGACTCAATAATGGGCTCCTAAATTAATATATTATCAAATTGCCATAGGCAGATGAAGCGTTTCAGGGAATGTCCAGAACTCTACTAGAAGGGGTTGTTTGTGGCACCCCTGTCTCCCCTCGTTCCCCCACCCCCTCCTCACTTACACCCACACCGGAAAGCATGAGTATCATGGCAACATTTACTCCGGCCTGAAACGTAGTCATAATGCTGTAGTTTGTCTAACAAAAGAATAGGAATTTTTTTCTTAAATTGTATTAGATAACATCTTACTGATCGCTGGATTCGGAGTGGTCGCCGGATTCGGAGTGGTCGCCGGATTCGGAGTGGTCGCCGGATTTGGAGTGGTCGCCGGATTCGGAGTGGTCGCCGGATTCGGAGTGGTCGCCGGATTCGGAGTGGTCGCCGGATTCGGAGTGGTCGCCGGATTCGAAGTGGTCGCCGGATTCGGAGTGGTCGCTGGATTCTGAGTGGTCGCTGGATTCTGAGTGGTCGCCGGATTCTGAGTGGTCGCCGGATTCGGGGTGGTCGCCGGATTCGGGGTGGTCGCCGGATTCGGGGTGGTCGCCGGATTCGGGGTGGTCGCCGGATTCAGAGTGGTCGCCGGATTCAGAGTGGTCGCCGGACTCGCCGTGGTCGCCGGACTCGCCGTGGTCGCCGGATTCGAAGTGGTCGCCGGACTCGCCGTGGTCGCCGGACTCGCCGTGGTCGTTCGTCTACAGTTTAAGTTATCCGTGTGCGGTGGGAACCAACGGGGTGGGTTACCAGAGTATGGGCTGTACTCCGGTCCGATGAAAGAGACTTTGGGACATGATGATGCCAGCACTTACGTATGCAAAGAAATATGCAAAGAAATATAAAAAAAATCATTAACATTATGCTACTGGTATAAATAATCAGAGGAGCAATGCTCCTTGTTGGCAAGGTATGCACACCCAGAGTTGGAAAATGTGTGAAAGCATTGCAGCGTGGGCGGTGGCAGCTTTTTGGGTGTTTTCACTTCTTCCTTCTTCCTTTTACAATGGCCGCCACTATGATTGTTAGTAACAATCATAGTGGATTAATTATGTGGTAACAAGCATTATTGGCAGCCATTAAACAAAACAAAAACGATGATAAAAGCTGCCACTTTTGCATTGCTATCACATTATTTTCCAACGAGGGGCGAATACCTTTCCAACAATCATCATGAGCATTATTTTCATATTCTGATACCGACCCCCCACCCCCCCTTGCACACAGCTTACAATCGCTGGGGAAAATACAATTCACTGACTTGATCACTATGAAACGGGATTTGTTGCGTTATTAAAAATCGAAGCTACCTGCCAATGCCGATAGCCGCAGCACAACCCAAACAACTACTTCGTCAATTCAACGATGCAACGATCGGAAATCCGTGGATGAAATAATCATACAGCCATCACAAATTACGCCTACTCGCCTCTGGAGAGCTGCATACAGCACACCACAGACTATAAAGGCTAGGTAGGCGCTGGGCGCGGCCCTGAGAAAAGCTGATGAGCTTCGTGATCGGAAACGTTTCCATGAATTTTCACCTCAAGAAGTCGGGGAAAAGTGGCCAGGAAATGCCTCGGATTGAACCACAGGGCATCTATAGAATCTAAATATCCCCGGAGTCTGGTGCCGCCACTGCATTAAGGGCACATTATTTGTTGATTTTTAATAGTAAAATCACCTAGAGCATTTACATAAAAAAAAGTATACCTGCAAAACAAATTAAAACAAGTTCATTAAGTTAAAGTTTGAAGTTAATTTCCCTGACACTTGCAGTTGAAATGTAACCGGTCAGGTTTAACCGCAACACACAAACAAATCACACTTTTGGACCCATGTTATTTAACCCTAACCCCCTAGGCTCTCGCACTAGGAAGCATACCAATTACCAAACCTAACAAACTTCAACAGCTCACACATGTTCAGTAATTTTTGGTAAACTGTACTGAACCTAACAGTACTGAACCTGCCAAACTCCAACAGTTGAAGTTTTATTGACTTGGTGATAACTGGCCAGTGGTATTATGTGTTTTAGTGGGGACACACATACAAGGTGTAAGTGTACATACACTTAGAGTTGACCAGGAACTGTGCTGTGACAATGTGGGTCACTCACGTATAAATGCCTGTGCATTCTCCAAATTTCTAAAATTTTGACAAGTCTCATGCCTTACTGTCCTGAACCTTACAGAATTCAACAGGGTCTCCCTGGGCCTTTGGTACTGAGTCAAACAAAGTCTAACAACAAGTTGTTACGGTTTGGTACCAAACCTGCCAAAACCTAGCGAAAGCTGCAGTTGGAGTTTGATGGGTTTGGGGTAGTTAGGGTTAAAGGACTGACCCATCTGTGATTTATGTTAGTACATGTTCTTTATTATATAATTGGAATGGTATGAACTGGTTTCCATTCATCATTCCAATGGAGTCGATGGGGAACCAGAGCGTAGCTTCAACATTATTATTATTTCTAGGAATACATACCGAGCTATACCTGTTTTGGCCTCCAGTTAATTAAATTTGTTTGTTGTTTTTGTTTGTTGTTTTTGCAATGGATGAAAAGATGTCGTTGCTCTATACACTGTGCGAAAGGGATGAGTTTTCGAAAATTTCACGACGCATGAAACATATTGTCTTGTTAATACTGTCGAGTTTCCCTTGCCGCTCTCTAAATCACCTTGTGTTTGTTTTAGGAACACAGAATCTCTTGTTTTGTTTAATTTTAATGTTGTTTTTGTTCGTAAAGTCGCCTTCAGTCCGCATGACAGTGCTAGAGTTGTGTAAGATTGGTGCGCACAGCGCTAAGTTTATCACTCGTTTATAAATGTAGAGACAATTTAGAGATGAACATTTTAGAGACAACATACAGGCCCTACATTGTACTGACACAGGCGTGCAGCACAGCCATGCTGTAAAGGACGCAATACGTGCAGCGCTGTACTGTGATATTCTATCACAGCGAGTTGTGAACCTTTTCTTTTTTGCATTCGACCTAGCCTTGGTCAAAGCGTTCATCGTTACCCGTCCGTACGTACAGCACAGCGGTAATCGGAGCTCAAACAACGACCTCATCACGCGGCCACTATTATGCAAAGTAACTGAAGATAATTGAACGCCTTGGATCATTGGTTAAGTTGAGGTTTTGGGGGCGGTGCTCATTATGCTAATAGATTAAGCTGACCTTTATAGTCGTTTTCTTATGGGTCGATCGTTGCGTAGAAACTGCATAATTTGAGCTAGCGGTGAAAGGTCATAGCTAGCTCGCAAGTGTTTACGAACACCGCCATCGTTGACATATTTTATCGGAGAAAGTTGAGTGATTTTTACGAAGGCTTGCAGGAATTACACATGAAGATTTGAACTGTCTTGCTTGATTGGTGAGGGTCGCAGTTGTTTTGCTGGGTATTAATTGCTGGGTATTTTCTTGAATGTTGACAATGTTATGGTCAAAACTAGTTGTGTTTAGCTGCTTAGTTTTGAGTTTTCAATCGCGGTGACTGGAGAAGGCCGCGACTCTATTGAAACGTGTCGAACTCGGCCCTACATTATACCACACGCATCTAATCCAGCTGATCTGAAAACCGTGTCTCGGTAAAACGCGGAACTCTGATAATTAAATGCCTTGCCGGCTGAATTTTGCCAAGAAAATAATCTGAGAAGTTATTGAGGATTAAAGACACTTGTCCCTGTTTAAATTACGATATTGCGATCACTTTGAAGGTTGGTCCTGCAGCCGTAAACATGCCCCCTCCCCACAGCGTTGGACCATGCTTGAACCATACAATGTGGCGATAACGCACAGACCAGCATGCCTGGGTTAATGCCGATTATGCGACGATAAGAAACTGACCGAACACGCTGAAAACTGACGCTGAGTACCTGGCCGTACGTGCGAGCTCCGAGCAAAATGGGGCTCAGGCTGCCTGAAAAATGACGGATTTCCCATAACCTGTCGGCAAATTCACGAAAAAAAACCGTGACCACAAAAAAAGGATTCTAATGGCCTTTCGCTGCTCGGGTCTAAAATCTTCGAGGGATAATATTTTCGCTGCAAAATTCAAACAACATGACAGATCTTCGGACGACAGACGACGCTGGATATCTGCCATTTTGTCTTAAATGTCATGCTGCATCAAATTTGATGACGTCGGGATTCAACCACGTTGTGATTGGACACTTCACATCTTAGCCCCGCCTATACTTATCTGTATTCGCATACGAGGTCATGCGCCACAAAATGTGGCGCAAAATATAGGAAAAACATAAGATTTCAAAAACCCAATGATCCAAGGCGAAAAAGCAGCCTCGGTGGATTTGCATAAATAGTGGCCGTATGAGGTCGCTGTTCGCGCTGTATCTTTGCACGGGGCGCAAGCTAGCAGCATATGCGGGGCGCACGCACAGTGCATTTCTGGACGGATAACGACGAACTCGCCTTGTCCAAGGCTACATTCGACCCCAACTTGTCCTTCACGTTAGCAAATGTGAACATATAAACCACACCGTACTGTGTTGGTACACAAGGCGTTTACCAATGCGTGATTTTGTTGTTGATAATACTAGATTTGTTGGAACGGACATTGTGAATTACTTGAACATCTTACTGTTACATCCTCAACCAAGCGGTTGAAGACAGCATTGCTTTATGTTCGTATGTATAACCATGTCCAAATCATGCCCAAGTGTAGGGCGCCCTCAATAAGCCCAGATAACGGACGGCGCCCCCCGAATGAATAGCTCGATCTTGGAATCCAGACTGGCTTGTTAGGCCAATAACAGGGTGCAGAGAACACTCCTCGCAATTCCCGACTTGTGATTGGCCACCCCAAAATGTTATCAGATTAACCAGTTCGCGCCGGATGACGTATATAACGCAAAGTTTTCCCCAAATTCAAAACGGATGACGCATTTAAACACGCCAAGTTCAAGCTTGGAAATGTATGTCAGCAGCGAGCAAGGCCGGAAATGCAATGGTGTGCTTTCCAGCACTATCGGCCTGAACCCGGTTCGGTTCGAGTTTCGTTAAAAATAATCCCGCCCCTCGGCTCGGTGATGTTAAAATAATCCCGGTGCGAACTTTGTTAAGGGAGGGTTACGTCCTGAACAACCGGCTGGGGCGGCATGGCCGGTTTCTTTTGAGATTTTACTGTGTAAGCGGTTGTGATCTATAGCGACGGGCCGCGGGTGAAACACAAAGAACAACTTCACAACCGCAGTTGGTCGCCAAACGTAATTTATTTAATAAGTCTACTCAAATGTTTTAAGCTACAAATAAAGACGGCAGCTTTTTTTATATACTAAAGCCCTGAGATTTTCTGGATAATCTGACAATCTTTTGGTGTTTTCGATATCATTTAGGAACATCAAAATTTAGATACCAGCGATATCGATGTCAAAATAGTATCGAGTATTTGAGTAATATCGATATATCGTGTTGTTTGAATTTTGCAGCAAAAATATTATCCCTCGAATATTTTAGACCCGAGCAGCGAAAGGCCATTAGAATCGTTTCTTCGTGGTCACGGTGTTTTTGTGAATTTGCCGATAGGTTATGGGAAATCCGTCATTTTTCAGGCAGCCCCATTTTGCTCGGAGCTCGTACGTATGGCCAGGTACTCAGCGTCAGTTTTCAGCGTGTTCGGTCAGTTTTATTATTGCCGCCTAATCAGCATTAAGCCAGGCATGCTGGTCTGTGCGTTATCGCCACATTGTATGGTCCAAGCATGGTCCAACGCTGTGGGGAGGGGGCATGTTTACGGCTGCAGAACTAACCTTCAAAGTGATCGCAATATCGTAATTTAAACAGGGACAAGTGTCTTATATTCTCAATAACTCCTCAGATTGTTTTCTTGGCAAAATTCAGCCGGCAGCCCGGCAAGGCATTTTATTATCAGAGTTCCGCGTTTTACCGAGCCACGGTTTTCAGATCAGGGCCCAATTTCATGGCTCATAATTCCCCGCTTAAGGTCACTATTTTCTGGTAACCGCGCTAGCAGACAAATTATTTGCTCACCCGGTAAGCACAGAATCCTTAGTTACGGGATGTACGCATGCTCAGAGACCAAAATTCCTTGCTAACGCGTGAAATACGTTTACCGTAAGCACCTTCGAGGCTGTGATTGCGAAACGCTGTGGTACCGTCCATTCTCAAAATAGGGGGGAACAATTTTCTCACTCGAAAAATAAAGAGTTTTTGGCATCCAATCTTAACATCTTGTCTTTTGTAGTTGTAAAAGGTTGTTATTTACCTTAATGTTTATCATCCAATGACAAAAATTGTATTGAAAATGAAAAAAGCAGTCGAAAAAATTAAGCGTTGACGTACCGTTGATGCGCGTGGAGATTGTGCACAAATACTCAAACGACCTTAACAAATACCTCCCCTAAAAAGGGCAATAATAATCGATAAATTGTGAAAAATCGTGCTTTGACCCCACTCATTTTTTTCCATGGATACGTTAAAAAAGGATGTAGCAGTGATATACTGAATTTAAAAAAAAATCTGCCTGTGACCCCCTTGCGTTTTATCGTGTTGTTTTCGAACGAAAATGGCAGAAAATAACATCGCCCCAAACAAAATCCGTGTAGATCGTGCCTGTGTACCTGGCTTTGCGGACGTTGTATGAATCACTAAATGCGGAGAGCGATACACGGAGCAAATCTGTACGTGTTTCAATGGTGCGCTTCGCGGTAGCGATCTATACGTATTTACTGTGTGAGATGTGTGGCTCATGAGCGTGGAAGAACGAATGAGATACATTTCAACGTTGGTGGCGCACGTTCTTGGCCCCCCCCCCTCCGCCCTTGTTTTTGATACTTGGTACAACAGGATTTATACTTTATTCACACGCATGCTCGTTGAGTTTTCACTATTATTTTTATGAAATCGTTGCTGCTTCTCGCACATTTCCTGAAATATTTGTTGGTGGGTAAAAAGCAAATACTTATACATGTAGTTTCATTTTTCTTTGTGGGGGTGATTGTGTTGGTTGTGGTTGTTTTGGTTGTTGTTGTTGTTGTTGTTGTTGTTGTTGTTGTTGTTGTTGTTGTTGTTGTTGTTGTTCCTACTGTATTTATAAACTACCCGTTAATGCCATTCCGAAGCCGGGATTATGGAAAACGTAACGCATGAAACATATTGTCTTTGGTGTTTAAATTTGTGATGAGTGAAACCACGAAATGATAATGTTTCCTTTGATTTCAGGGAAACGTAGCCAAAATGACGTACGTTCGATCTGTTCCTTTCTCTATGGTTCCATACACTGGAATAAAAAAAAACCCGTCCCTTCTCCGCGGCACCACATTACTAACTCCTGAAGCGATGCTGCAGCGAGACTCGACAAGATCGGTACGGGTACAATGCGGCCAGGCCGTGCCGGTACGGTTGGCGGCTGCAGCTAGCTTGCACTAGTAGCACTGCCCCGGAAGATCGGCCACACAATGCTATTAAGTCTGCACATTTCGCGCGATGCATACTATACGTGCATACAGTCGCCATCACATACACTGTACATGTACAATGTACATTACATGTACACTGTCTTGTGTACACATACCAAGTCATATCCTGTATTTGTGTATAATGAATAATTCATGATGAGGCTCAAACTCGGTCGCTGATTGGATCCCTCGGAAAAGCGAGGGAGAATCGTCGAAAACTAAGGTTAAAGTTAACAATTGCTTGCCAACTAGTGCTAGGGGAATCCAAAATCATGTACGTTTGTCAAACGTCGGCTCCAGTGCGAACATGGATCCAGCCGCATTTTGTAAACTACGCATGCGTGAGACCAGAACGCACACAAGGCCGGGATTTGAAAAAGAGACAGCGTTAACGAATCTGCGCGCGTGGTGGGCGCCGAAATAACACAAGGGGTCTAGGGCTAGACTATTTCCACCCAGAGATAGAAAAGGGGTATATTAACTCTCACATCAGAACCAATAAACGTGCACCGTGACCCACCCCCAAACATAACGTAAAATGGGCCAACTTTGTCATACTGGGTAACTTTGGCTACTACATGCAAACAAAAATTTTTTGTTGATGATTTTACTTGTATTTTTGGACATTTGGTTTTTATTTTTTATGTAAATGATCAAGAAAGAGTTGAAAAATAACATTAAACTGGATTTTATGTGATATTTTAGAAATGTTTTTCCCCAAACGATCTGACCAAAGTTGCCCTATCCCTGAATTTCTTGTAATAAGTATAAAACGTACAATACGCTTCTGGAAACTTATTCAACTCATTGTGTTTATAGCGGGCCAGAAAATTTCGATTTTTATTTGTAGTTTTTTTGTGTGCAAACGGATTTTGTTTACGGTCAAAAATTTTTGTTGGCTCAAACCCAACTCTATTGTAAAACATAACACGGAAAATATAACATTATTGTTTAATATGCAGAAATATATTGTAAATTGTCTGAAAATATTGATTAAGGTTTCCCATTTTACGGTACAATGTCCACCACACTGACACTGCGTGAGCAACGAGCAGTCGTTCGTGTTCCCTGCATTTAAATGGTTTGATCCCGACAACCTGCATGTTGAAAATACCATTACAATTTCCGCTATTGTACATGTACATATCTGGCGTGTCAGTCACGCGACCAGCGGGGGCGGGGGGGGGGGGGGGGGGGGGGGTGTATACTAATGATTATAATAATCATGTAGATCGTATGCCAGACCTTATTATGAATAACAATAAACTACGGTACAGTCCCAATAGTTCATTGGATGGAACACAAGCACTGCTTACCTCACGAACACTCGCATGTGCTGATTGGCTAGTCTTGCGTACAACGGTAATTTACGGTCTAAAACGCACGAACTCTAGTTAAACGTAGTGGACCGTAGTTCTAAACGTATTTAGACTTTGAGGAAAGCCATGATTTGGCCGTAGTTAGTCCAAAAGTTGTCAACATGTTGAACATATTTCTACGGTCACATTGAATACCTATACCGTACTGTGAGCCTAGTATATACGTAGTTAACTCTAGTTGACCCTAATTGACCCTACTTGACCGTAGTGTGGGCCGTAGTTGACCTTACCTGACCATAGTAACCACGGCTATACGGTCGAAGTACGGCCTACTACGTTCAACTATACGTTCAACTACGTTCATGACCGTAAGATGCGACTACCGCTTAAAGACGAGATGCCAGAGTGACAACTTGTTGAGGGTTTCACGCGCTTGACAACGATTGGCCAGAATATTGCAGGCGTACTTGCCTAGGTGTACGCAGAATGGCCAATCAGTAGCCAGCATAGGGAGCAGGAGCGCAAGTGGAAATCCCAGAAAGCAAACTGTATCACTTTTGCTGCAGCTTGCATTGAAGAAGGAAATTAATTATCCTTCAGTGAATAAACACATTATTATAAACGTATTGATACAAATACTATCTTGTATAATTTGTTTGTTTCGCGGAGATAGAACAATTTACTTCGCAAAGATCGAGAATACATATTGAGCTCCGAGTGAAGTTGGGCTCTTTTGTCATTTTTACGGGACTACTTGTGAGGTTCAAGCCGGAAATCAAGCCACCACTGTAGATTTTGAATTTTCAACAACAGACGAATTTATATCCACATTAATTACTCGTCAATTAAGTTTGTTAGTGTTCTTTAGTTTTAGATCTCACCTTTCTGTACGTACCAAATAATTATAAGTTAATATATGACCTGTCACCACAAAATGAGAGTAAAGTCGCACAATGTGATTTGGAGATATGGCCATCAAAAGTCAAAACATGAAGGGGTGGTCAATTTTGAGATTTTGCGTAATTTGGAAAGCCTAAGTCCTCCTCTACATAATCCTATTTTTGGGGTGCAATCAAAATGATCGAAAACCTCTTAAATTATGCGATTTTGAGTAGTGTTTGCGTAGTTAGAGTTTGGATTAAAGTCCATCAGTGGTCTAATTAACACGGTAATTAAATATGCAAATTAGGTCTTCGTAACTGTCCCACGTTTTCGAAATTTTGATATTATGTTGATTATACATTAGTTTGTATGTTTGGAAAGTTTTAGGAAGAAATAATGATAAGAACATAGCCGTTGTTATGCTCAACCGAACCTTACTTGTCCTGTTTGGCAATATTTTGTGTGTTTTGTTTAGGATGTTTATAAGTAAGTTTTTTCACAAACACGTTTTGTGAAACGTGACTTTCTGGAGCGCTGCACAATTTATTGATCGCAAAACCCCCAAGTGTTATATACCATTGGTAAGCTCTATTTCTCAAGAAATTGAAAATACGAATAGCTCAATTTCGAATTGTTACGACTTTACTCTCATTGTGGTGACAGGTCACATATGTGCTTTACAAATAAGCGAAATCTCTTTTTCAAAAAGTGGTCAACTTAAAACCTGATTTTCTCAAGACCAATGTGCAACTTCCCGTGGCCAAATTCGTCTCTTCGTGAAAACGATGACGATTTCTTTACATGCTGTCACATCGAGCATGTGTGTGAACAGTTTAGAACTTTGTTTTCGAGGCCCAACATTGACATCAATGTTCCAATAGTTTAATCTTGGATTTTGTACGCGTATTGATGACTGTTAAAAACATACATGGACATTTTTTTTATTCCAAATTATGAACACCAAAAGAGCAGACATACTATTTAGCAGTGTTTCTGGATCGTGGAATTATGTGCTGGCAGTGGTTGATGGCTTTTATAGTTCGATCCTGGAAGGTCATCCACAGAAGTGAGTGGTGGTTGGTATACAGTATTTATCGCACAATCGAACATGAATAGAACCGTTTCTTGTGTTCTCTTTTGAATTTGAAAACAGAAGACATACCCAGGTTAATCCAGGACAAAGAGAGTACTGCTCTATTTATATGCACGCTCTATGATTTAGGTTTTCTAATATCGTTCCTCTATTTGTATTTATCTGTATACTACATGTAATTGTGTATGATTATGTGTTTTTACATTTACTTAAGTTAGACCTATACAGTTTCTAAAAAGGGTTTGAAGAGATAAAAAGCGAATTTGTTATTCCTCTTTGTCGGGGAGGGGTATTTATCACAAGATTATCAGGAATTCATTTATCAGTGCGTGATTATTTTTGATAATACATGTACTAGATTTGCTTGAACAGACATTGTGAATTACTTAAATATCTTACTGTTACATCCTCAACCAAGCAGTTGGAAACAGCATTGCTTTATGTTCGTAGGTCAAACCACGGTCAAACCATGCCCAAGTGTAGTTCTGTTCATAAAACCCGTGATATATACCATGGACGAATAAGAACGGCACACAAGCTGAATTTGACGACAAATAATTATTGCGCCTGGACATAGGGGGGGCGGGGGGGGGGGGGGGGGGGTGGAGTTGTCTTAGTAACTGGCCAACCTTTTTATAAAATCGCATGGACCCAAAATCAATCAGTACTTGGATGGGCGGAGCTAAATCTATATAGTTGTAGTGAACAATTTAAAACAGTATGACCTCTTAAACATTTGTGTTATATTGATGGTTGTTAGAAAGGACGAGTTTTGAATGTAATGTTTAGATCATCAGACTTCCAGGACTGACAAAGTCAAAGAGCCATATGTATATATATATATAAAATCAAGTCTTAGTATACACAAACTGTTACCACAACCAATTACTGTTTGTTTATCTTAGAACTATGCTAACTACGTTTTTAATATACATTTCTTTACGAAAACACCGAGCTAGTTTAGGAAGAGTTTGAAACTTTGTTTCCGAGGGCCAACTTTGACCAAATTGTTCCTATCGTTTAATATTGGATAGTTTGATAGTTTAAAGGAAACATGTAATAAGGATTTTCTTTGATTAAATCATAGTATAATAGTATAATATTGACAACAACATTATGTGTGTGGTCGTGTTTATTTTCTGTAATAATTGGGAGAAAATAATTTTTGAAAATGTTGGTCAAACCACTCCGCCCCTCGAAGGGAAGCCTCATTGACATAAAACCTCGCAAGGGGTATGACGAAAATCGAGGCAGAGACTCGACGCACTGCTACCCGGCCTATACTGTTTGCGCGCACTGCAGCAAGTGTCCGTCTTTACATGGTTTGTCATTCTGAATCAGGGTGAAAATAAAACATTTTTCGGTCATGTCGAATATAGGTGTGTAGCTGCAAGGTGTAGCAAAACTACTAAGGATGAAGTAAGGCTTCATTTGTTTCCGGCTGATCCTTAATTTCGCAGGATTTGGACAGCCAAAGTAAAGCTTACCAAAGCAAAGTGGTCCGGTGGGCGTAGTGATTTCGCAGCGAACATTTTGAGCGGTCGTGCTTCGACCTGGGGCGCCTAGAGGGACCCCATCTTTATCCTCGCTCGAGTCCGTGTCTGAATAAGAAATACCAGGCTGTGATTCGAATCAGACGAATCAGTAATGTTTTCGTCGGATTCAATAAACACCGAGGAAGAATCGTCCATGTGAAACTCGATTACCGTGCACAAAGCGTACGCGATTCGTACACTGTGGGTGCATCAACACACAACAATGTGCGTACGTGG
Organism: Crossaster papposus; assembly: GCA_037893245.1. Taxonomy (NCBI): domain Eukaryota; kingdom Metazoa; phylum Echinodermata; class Asteroidea; order Velatida; family Solasteridae; genus Crossaster; species Crossaster papposus. The sequence continues at coordinate 11,074 of JBAIAA010000091.1, read as the reverse complement.
CCACACGAACCCGTCTCGTACCTAGACGTCGCGTACTGACTATCGATAATTTGTCCGGGTTCTGCCTCGGTTTAGGTCACTCATTTTTAGTGGCCGCGAAATTAAAAAAGGGGGGTCCATTTTTGGACTGCAAATTACAACACTAAACGTACACTAGAACCAGTTTTATTCACATTAAATACACATAAATCTATTAAATTAAAACAAAAACTGCGTAACGAAAATGTTAGACTGCATGTTTCCTTTAATCCAGTACACGTATTGCTGACTGTACACTTACATAAATGGACGTTTCTTTCAAACAGTTGAAATCCAAATTCCGAAAACCAAAGAAAAGACATACTTTAGCAGTGTTTCTGGATCGTAGAATTCTGTGCTGACAGTGGGTGATGGCTTTTATAGTTCGACCCTGGGATGTCATCAACAGAAGTGCGTAATGAATACACAATATTTGTTTCACAAGTAATGAACTTGAAAGGAACCGTTGCTTCCGTTTTCTTTTAAATTTAAAAAACAAAAGTACCGTTGTATTTACATGCATGATCTTTGATTTGTTTTTTTCTAATATCGGCCCTCTATTTATATTTATCTGTAAACTACATGTAATTTTATAAGATACAAAATGTTTTTTTATTTGAAATGGCATTCTGTTGTTATATTCTTAACAATTACAGCATGTCAGACGGAATAATTTCACAGACAAGTAAGATTTTCAACATTATTTTGTTTCCGATATTATTTTTTCGATACTTATTAAATTACCCATTTAATACATGGACATAATGTGTAATCTTGCTGCTGACATATCGAGCACGCTTGTGAGAAGTTTAAAACTAAGTTTGCACAGTAACGTACATCGCTGTAAACTTTCAACATTTGCAAGTAGAGTTTGGCGGTCCTGTTTTTGTTGTTGAAATGTGCAGTTTGGTTAACATTTTAAGACAGAAGAAAATATTGTTTTTAACTTCACACAACAGGATTTATATGAATGACCATTTGTATCAATAAATATAAGCACTTGGCGTAAGTGAAGCTAAAACTAAGGATTTAGTAAAATATTTTAAAACTTTTCAGAATGAAGATTTCCTATTCATATAAAACACTGTATATCTCCACATTGTAACAGATTTATGCTTTGAAGTGTATACATTAATTATTTAGAAAAACAAATATTGTTTTTTCTTCATGTTGACTGTCGGTTATTAATTTAAAACAGAAGAAAATATTGTTTTGTGTTAATTTATACAACATGATTTATACTTTGTTAACACGCATGCTCGTTGAGTTTTCCACTATCATTTTGGTATGAAATCGTTGCTGCATCTCGCACATTTCCTAAAAGATTGTTTGGTAGGTAAAAGGCAAATACTTACAGTTTCATTTTTCTTTGTGGGTGTTGGGGTGTATGTTTTTGTTTTTGTTTTGTTTTGTTTTGTTTTGTTTTGTTTTGTTTTGTTTTATTTTTTTTTCAGATTTTTTTGTTTTTTGTTTGTTTTTTTTTGTTTTTTGTTTTGTTTTTTGGGGTTTTTTTTTGGGGGGGGTATGCTGGGGGTGGGGAACACGCGTGGGATGGAACAACAATACGCTTGGGTGGGGGAACAGGGTGACTAGGTCAAGAAATTGCGGGGGAGCATTTGAAACAATACTCTTAAGTTGGTATGTTTTTGTCAGAATTATCTAATAATTATGGCTGAACGTACGATCTATTGACCATAAGCACGCAAATGGATTTCCACGTTTTATAGTCGTACAGAAAATAATGGAAGCTAAACACTGTTTTTGTAGGTCAGGCTTTCACGTGTACGTAAATTGCGGAGGCGAAGGGTGCAATTACTTAGTGTGGCAGCTATCTGGAACTAGAAATGAAAATGATCGCCGGAGACGGCCGGATATAGCAACGAAGCGGGTTGGTTTCGCGTTCAATTAGGCGTCTATTTCCGCATGCAAAAATGCCATTTTCAAAACTAATTGGTTATTTTTTTCTCGACAGCCAATAATTATTGTCGTTATTATAGTTTGGACTGAGGCTCGGAGGATAATTGCAGTTTTATTAAAAATCCACACGACAATACCTGAAGCGAATCATTCAATTAAAACATCATCACAGGAACGGGTTCTATTGTCATTCTGCTCAATGTCACACACACTGTCATCGTTTTCACGAAGAGGCGAATTGAGCCTTTTACGGTCTGAACAAACTTTCGAGAAAATCGCTTGTAAAGTTCGTCCTTTTTTTCGTTTGGCAGTTTGAAACATAAATATATACAAGATTAAGGTATCATGGAAAAGAAGAGATTTCAATCATCTTAAATATATCAAACGTTAAGAAAAAATAGTTGATTAGTTTGTTAGAATTAATCAATTAATAGAATTGCCTCTTGGTGAAAACGAAAAAAACGATACATTAGCAAATTCGCCCGTGGCTGTGAGAGTCAGAATGTATACATCTCCCACAGCGCACCAAATTCGCCTCTTCGTGAAAACGCTAAAGGGGAGTCCGCGCCCAATTCGCCCGATTCGCCTCTTCGTGAAAACGCTAAAGTCAATACGCGCCCAATTCGCCCAATTTGCCTCTTCGTGAAAACGCTAGAGTCAATACGCGCACCAAAGTGCCCCTTCATAAACACGTTGAAGTCAACGCTATTTCGAATTCGACTCTTTGTGAAAAACGCAAAAGGGCACTTGAGGACCAATTCACCTATTCGTTAATTAGGTTAATTATAATTTTAATGATTTTTTGGATGTATAACTTCACCAGGTTGTAGAAATTTCAATATTTAACCGTTTTCATTAAAAACAATAATTTCGATAAATAAACGATTTTCCACGAAATTCGCCCCTTCGTGCAAAACGGTGACGACACAATCATGCATGTGATTTTCTCCTCGGTTTTACATTATAATGCGCCATATATCTCACGGTCATACTTTATTTATAAACTACCCGTTAATGCCATCCCGAAGAAGGATTACGTTGTTTTTTCTGAATATTGTTTTTCATTTGTTTTATTCAAATTCACCAACTCTCACATTCAATTTAGCCCGAGAACAAAAAACCAACACGCTTTTACCAAGCCAAGTCGGTCATTTATCATCCATTTTCAAATGCTGATCACTCTATTTAAAGTTAGGATACATCATTGGTAATTGCCTGAATTACCATTAATGGGTGGTTGTAAAGGTAGAATACACCATTGTTAATTGATTGAATTATCATGAATGTGTAGGGGGTTGTATTTAATAGTAAATGTCGTTTAACTGACCTTTCTGAAGTTTTACAATCATGGATGCTGAGAAAAGCAAGAAAAACGGCGTTCGTTTTTGACCGGCGTCGGGCAGTGGTTTTTATGCTAATTCACTGTGCGAAAGGGAAGTGTTTTCAAAAATTTAACGACACATGAAACATACGTCGGAGGTGCCCCCCCCCCCCCCCCACCCCCCCCCCCCCCCCCCCCCCCCCCACCCCCCCCCCCCCCTCCCCGTTTTGGCTAACAGTTTACCCACAGAGAAACATATGATATTCAATGTCACACGAAGTTGTCAAGCCAAACATGACCTAACTTGAAGCCAAAATTAGTAAAATGTAGAAGCACAGAATCTCAGGTGATATGACAACAGAATATATTTGAAGGTCAATCCAAACGATATGACATTGACATTACTACACTAATTGCAGGTGTGCAAAGAACATTGTGAAGATCGAGAGCGGGGAAACTTAAAACCTGAAGCCCCTCCGCTTTACAAAATTCTTGAATGTAGTCGTAGTAGGCCTAGTACTAGGCAGTCCCCCTCCCCTTCAGGAAAGCAACAATATGTTCGCCCTTTTCCCTTCCTAGTGTGAGGCTTGTTGTTAAGACGTCAGAGAGATATTGTCCTCTACAAAACTCTCAAAAATCATCAACATTTACTGCCGCTGGTTTTACTGCCATGATGTTGCCGCTACGCATCTGCCGAATGCTGAAAACGACGCGACACGTGGATTCCGCGCCCTCTAGCGGATAGCGCTGACGCTGATGTTAAACTCGTTTCTACCGCGTAGTTCGTGTCAGTATTTGCCTTGGTTGTTGACCGCATCGCGCAATTTAAGTTTGTGCGCGCAAACTTTAACAAAATAAATCTCCGCCCGCAGTTTTTAAAATTTGTGCGCGCAAATTTAAAAAATGCGCGTTTTAAAAAAATGCGCTCAACATACACACTCCTTCACAAATCTAACTAAACCTGTAAACAAAATGTGTAGCACGCAGGCTAAAAATAGCACACGCGGCAAAGCTGTCGGCATGGATACGACCTAAAGGTCACCCGTACTTTCCACGCGCTCACACCGCACATACGTTGTTGTACACGTGTGCACGACGTGCGTACATTGCTCGGTGTATGTTTTGTGTGTAAAAGTCAGAGAAAGTTCCAGCGATACAAAGTTTAGATGAGAAAGTTACTCAGAAATCTCTTCCAATATGACAAATCTGGCAATAAATCCCTATTTGATCCATCTCTACAATCAATCAGGATACACACAGTTTACTCATAATATCCAAATAGTCGTGTTAATATAACGTAAAAACAGATTAATTACCGGATGGTTTCCGGCGGCAACCTGTGACTTCCAGGCTGAATGCAGAAAAGGACATATACAAAGTGCGCCCTCTCGGGTTCATAAATGAGCATCGAGTGGGATCCCCACATTAACTTCATACAACAGAATTGATATGAATGACCATTATTTTGTACTAGAAAATACCCGACTACATACATTGCAACCACAACTTGACTGTTGACTTACTTTCATGTCATTGACGATTGTCTGAAACAGCCCCCCTAGGACGCTACAATCTCTCTCCGCATTCACTTCCATCATTGTTGCGTTGAACGATTCTCAAAAGCAAAAAAAACCAATAAACTCCACAGTCGGTGAACAGCCTGAACACCAAACACGGGTCCGTCGTCTGCTGCTGATGGACGTACGGTTGAGCCGATGTCGAGTAAGAACGATTTACAAATTCCCAAATCAAAATGTTACCGGATTTGATCCATTTCTGTATAGATACACAGGTGGTACCATAGGAATAGACACTATCAATGCAACACAAAAAATGGAGATTTAAAAATCGAAGAAAAATCAACTCTAAGTCTCTAGTCTAATCCAAGCCGCTAGCCGATGCTCGCCTGCAGACCCTTAGACGACCTTTGACCCCGGAAGACCCGAAAAACGCTAACCCGTTTTATTTTTGCCACGCTCACCTCGCATCGAGCATTGCGATCACCGAGTTTAAGCACGATCCGACCAACTTCAAAAAGGTGACCCCTAGATGACCTTTGACCTCGTACGCTCTAGCGAATGCAAACTGGTTCTTGCGGGGACCGAGCCGGACCCACCCACCGAGTTTGAACGCCGCACGACCCCGGGAAGGGGACGAAAAAGCGCAAAAGGTGACCCCTAGATGACCTTTGACCTCGTACGCTCTAGCGAATGCAAACTGGTTCTTGAGGGGACCGAGCCGGACCCACCCACCGAGTTTGAACGCCGCACGACCCCGGGAAGGGGACGAAAAAGCGCAAAAGGTGACCCCTAGATGACCTTTGACCTCGTACGCTCTAGCGAATGCAAACTGGTTCTTGCGGGGACCGAGCCGGACCCACCCACCGAGTTTGAACGCCGCACGACCCCGGGAAGGGGACGAAAAAGCGCGCACAGACAGACACACAGACAGACAGACAGAGAGTAGCGTATTATTATATAGGATCAATGAATAGAAGCTAAAAATATAATAGTGAAGCTAAAACTGTGGATTTATTAAAATATTTTAAAACTTAGTTTTGTTTTCAGAATGAAGATTTCATATTCATATCAAACACTGTATATCTCCACATTATAACAGACATTATAGCATTAATTATGTAGCACGTGGAGTTTAATTAGTTTAGTGTTTTTTACAAACAAATATTGTTTTTAAATAATAATGTTGACTGTCGTTTATTATTTTAAAACAAAAAAATATATCGTTTGTTGATACTTTATACAACAGGATTTATACTTTATTCACACCCATGCTCGTTGAGTTTTCCACTATTATTTTTATGAAATCGTTGCTGCTTCTCGCACATTTCCTGAAATATTTGTTGGTGGGTAAAAAGCAAATACTTATACATGTAGTTTCATTTTTCTTTGTGGGGGTGATTGTGTAGGTTGTGGTTGTTGTTGTTGTTGTTGTTATGGAAAACGTAACGCATGAAACATACGACGGAGCTAGGTGCACCCCCCCCGTTTCGGCTAACAGTTTACCCACAGAGGGCGGGGTTATGAAAACGTAACGCTTAAATTTGCAGCTTTACGACGAGTATAACACGTTAGCTGGAAACATTTCGATGACCAGTTTACATAATTCTATGCACATGGAATTAAGTGGAGACCAAGTGTATTTTAATTGTATTACTTTTAAAGTTGCCCGATTTTAGGGTTCTAGTACTATAGTGATGGCTTCAATAGTCCAAACCTGGAGTCTCGGTGCACATAGACAGGTGGTGAAAACACGTTTAGTTTTCGGAACACATATCACAAAGGAATCCAGGTCACATTTCAAAATGTATTTGAAGCGGTTTTGTATAGAGCAACATTGTCAACGTAAACCCTCCCCTGTCAAAATATGTAATACTCACACACATTCAACAAAATATTCTTTACGTGCTAACTTCCACTTTCACAAGAAATGTATTTTGTCTATATGGAATATCATCATGGTTACTTGCCCCCATCATGAAGGTATGATCTATGCTCCATGCAATTTTCAACGTTGTAAAGATATTTATATTTGAATCGTCGTTAATTAGACCCAAATGTATGACATACCAGTGCGTAATTGCTTTTTAGTATAGTCTAGAATTGTTTTGAAAGATTTATGTGAATTAATTGAACATGTGACTGTTAACTTTTCTATCAAGCGTTTGAGAGCAGGCATTGCTTTGTTTTATTGAACCTCTTAATCGTGATGGCATTACCTGTCAAACCACACGTGGTTCTGTTCACACCGCGCGACCTTGGCGCCCTGCCCCAGCTCAATTTACTACCACAAAACTGTGCTCTCAACGGCCAACCGTTGTATTAATGGCATGATGGACCCTAATTAACCAGCCCTTGAATAAGCAGAGCTAAAACTCTGGGTGTAGTAACAACAAATGTATATATAAGCAATGAACACATTTGATTATACCTCCAAGACTGACAAAGCCAAAATATAGTTTGTTTTTCTTCTGCTGTATTCTAATTACGTTTTTACTGTATAATATTTCGTCAGCATTTTCACGAAGAGAAGAATTTATTATTGTTTTCGAAATTCTTTTTGTTTTGGCTGAAATCGATTAAGTGGGTAGCAACGAACATTCTGGCGAGGTTAATATTGTCGAAATCAGTTTGAATCATTAAGATTACAAAAATCATACAGGGGGAAATGTTACCCAAATCGTATTTTCAGTTTGCACGAAGAGACGAATTATAATTTGTCCCTGCGTATAGATAGAAATAACGTTGCTTGAGTGCAAAAAAAACGCGCGTGCATTGATTATACATTGTATATACATTCACGAAGAGACAAAATATGTACAAAACAAGTTTTTTGAGTTTTCACGAAGAGACGAATTCCGCGCGCTATGGGCAAAAAAGCCACCACCGTAGATTTTACATTTTCACGAACAGACGAATTTATATCCACATTAATTACTCGTCAATTAATTGTTTTAGTGTTCTTTAATAGGTTTTTATTTAAAAAGTTTTAGATCTAAACTTTCTGTACGTACCAAAAATAAGTGAATAATTATGTGCTTTAAAAATAGGCGAAATCTCTTTGTCAAAAAGTGACCAACTTAAAACCTGATTTTTGTCAAAACCAATGTGCAACTCCCCTTGGCCAAATTCGTCTTTACGTGAAAACGATGACGATTTCTTTACGATAACACAGTTTGACATGGTAGTTTTGCTGCTGTCACATCGAGCATGTGTGTGAACAGTTTAGAACTTTGTTTTCGAGGCCCAACATTGACATCAATGTTCCAATAGTTTAATCTTGGATTTTATACACGTATTGATGACTGTTAAAAACATACTTAGACGTTTTTTAATTCAAATTTCCGCACACCAAAAGAGAAGACATACTTTAGGATGGATACACACCGTCACCGTTTTTACGAAGAGGCGAATTGAGCCTTTCACGGTCTGGACAAACATTCGAGAAAATCGCTTGTAAAGTTCGTCCTTTTTTCGTTTGGCAGTTTGAAACATAAATATCAATAGAATATACAAGATTAAGGTATCATGGGAAAGAAGAGATTTCAATCTTCTGAAATATATCAAACGTTAAGAAAAATAGTTGATTAGTTTGTTAGAATTAATCAATTAATAAAATTGCCTCTTGGTGAAAACGAAAAAACGATACATTAGCAAATTCACCCGTGGCTGTGAGAGTCAGAATGTATACATCTCCCCACAGCGCACCAAATTCGCCTCTTCGTAAAAACGCTAAAGGGGAGTCCGCGCCCAATTCGCCCGATTCGCCTCTTCGTGAAAACGCTAAGGTCAATACGCGCACCAAAGTGCCCCTTCATAAACACGTTGAAGTCAACGCTATTTCGAATTCTCTTCTTTGTGAAAACGCAAAAAGGGCACTTGAGGACCAATTCGCCCATTCATTAGGTTAATTAGAATTTTAATGATTTGTGTTATGTTTAACTTCACCAGGTTGTAGAAATTGCAATATTTAATCGTTTTCATTAAAAACAATAATTTCGATAAATAGGCCTAGACGATTTTTCACGAAATTCGCCCCTTCGTGCAAAACGGTGACAACACAATCATGCATGTGATTTCCTCCTCCATTTTACATTATAATGAGCCATACATCTCAGCTCACGGTCATACTTTATTTATAAACTATCCGTTAATGCCATCCCGAAGAAGGATTATATTTTTGTTTCTGGATATGTTTTTACATTTTTTTAAATTCAAATTCACCAACTCTCACATTCAATTTTGTCCGAGAACAAAAAACCAACACGCTTTTCCCAAACCAAGTCGGTCATTTATCATTCATTTTCCAATGTTGATCACTCTATTTAAAGGTAGGATACATCATTGGTAATTGCCTGAATTACTATTAATGGGTGGTTGTAAAGGTAGAATACACCATTGTTAATTAATTGAATTATCCTGAATGTGTAAGGGGTTGTATTTTATAGTAAATGTCGTTTAACCGACCTCTCAGAAGTTTTACAAACATGGATGCTGAGAAAAGCAAGAAAAACGGCGTTCGTTTTTAACCGGCGTCGGGCAGTGGTTTTTATGTTAATTCACTGTGCGAAAGGGAAGCGTTTTCAAAATATTTACGACGCATGAACCATACGTCGGAGGTGCCCCCCCCCCCCCCCCCCCCCTTTCGGCTAACAGTTTACCTACAGAGAGCGGGGTAATGAACACGTAACGACAAGTTTGCATGCTTTACAACGAGCAGAACACGTTAGCTGGAAACATTTCGTGCACCTGTTTAGATAATGAAACCGGGTAAATGTTCATTTTATTACTTTTAAATGTTCCCGATTTTGGGGTTCTAGTACTAGTGATGGCTTCAATAGTCCAATCCTGGAGTCTCGGTGCACATAGATAGGTGGTAAAAACAGGTTTAGTTTTTGGAACACATATCTCAAAGGAATCAAGGTCATTTCAAAATGCATTGTAAGCGGTCTTGTATAAAGCAACATAAATATTGTCAACGTAAACCCTCGCCTGCCAACATTATGTAATACTCGCACACATTCAAACAATATTCATTACATGCTAACTTCTAATTTCACAAGAAATGTATTTTGTCTGCTCTATATGAAATATATCATGGTTACTTTCCCCCATCATGAAGGTATAATCTATGCTCCCATGCAATTTTCCACGTTGAATATAAATACAAAGATATTTATATTTAAATCGTCGTTATTTAATTCCCAAAATGTATATGACATACCAGTGCGTAATTGTTTGTCTATTGTCTAGATTTGTTTTGAAAGGTTTATGTGAATTACTTGAACATGTGACTGTTAAATAATGGCATGGACCCTAATCAATCAGTCCTGGAATAAGCGGAGCTAATACTCTGGGTGTTGTAGCCAAACAAAATTTTTAAGCAATTAGTATAATCAATGCAAACGTTTGATTATACAGACCTCCAAGACTGACAAAGCCAACATTTGTTTTTTCTTCTGCTGTATTCTAATTACGTTTTTACTGTATAATATGTCTTTACGATAACAAAGTTGAAAATTGTAGTTTTGCTGCTGTCACATCGAGCATGTGTGTGAAACGTTTAGAACTTTGTTTTCGAGTGTCAACATTGACATCAATATTTCCCAATAGTTTAATCTTGGATTTTGTACACGTATTGATGACCGTTAAAAACATACATGGACGTTTTTGAAATCAAAATTCCGAACCCCAAAGAGAAGACATACTTGATTAGCAGTGTTTCTGGACTGTGGAAATCTGTGCTGGCAGTGGGCGGTGGCTTTTATAGATCGATCCTGGAATGTCATCCACATAAGTGAGTGGTGGTTGGTATACAATATTTATCGCACAAATTAACATGAATAGAACCGTTTCTTCCGTTATCTTTTGAATTTGAAAACAAAAGACATACCCAGGTTAACCCAAGACAAAAAGAGAACTGTTTTATTTACATGCATGCTTTTTGATTTAGATTTTCTAGTATCGGCCCTCCATTTGTATTTATCTGTATACTACGTGTAATTGTGTATGATTATGTGTCTGTACATTTACTTAAGTTTTACCTATACAGTTTCCAAAAAGGGTTTTAAGAGATAAAAAAAAAAAATTGTATTCCTCTTTGTCTGGAAGGGGTAATGTTCTTCTATTTGAAATGGCATTCTTTTGTTATTTTCTTAAAAATTGCAGCATGTCAGACGGAAACATTTCACAGACAAGTAAGCTTTTAAACATTTTTTTTTTTCGATATTTTTTTTTCGATACTTATTAAATTACCCATTTAATACATGGACATAATGTGTAATCTTGCTGCTGACATATC
>JBAIAA010000090.1:1982500-2231841 GCA_037893245.1 Crossaster papposus | reverse complement strand
TATTTACTATAAAATACAACCCCCCAAATCAACCCATATTATGATAATTCAAACAATTACCAATGGTGTATCCTAGCTTTAAGTTTTCAAGGAAACCAGTTTTACAATTTCCAGCCGATTTTATAACTTGACCTCAAATGATCTTGGCGTCTGCGTCTCAAAAATGAGTCCATTTGGGCTTGTACATACAGATATATTTCGCTATAGCTGAATGGAGATACATACGAGGGGCTTTTTTTCCAGGTAGTTTGTGAACGCCAGCCACTGAGCCCTCCATTCTCAGTGCAATCTGCTTCGTTGTTCCATCAGAGGACCAATCTTGGCGTTTGCTCAGCGTCCTCCAGGCGCCGTAGGTCTCCACACATTCGTATTTTCTTTTTGACATGAAGCTTTCCGACTGGTAGGAACCTTATATAAAGATATTTGGTTTGTTTAAATGCAGACAGGAGCTGGATTTAAGAGATTGTTCAAATCAGGGTTGTAGTCGATTCCCTGCAAGTCCCGTTCACAAGTCCTTCTGTGAAGCAGTCACAAGTCCCTTCATTAAGGCAGTCGCATGTAACTGATGAAACATGACATAAGAGAATGCTTTTGTCAGAGCTGATAGTGAATAGCTTGTGATTTGATTGGAACTGAGAGACTTGTGATGGACTTGCAGGGACCTTGTGATGGACTCGACTACATCCCTGGTTCAAATCAACTCAGGTTGTTGTGAAAGTTACACCTTGTGAAAAGTTGAATAGATGGTTATGTTGAACTAGAAACCAGGCTTGCTGGCTGGCACCCATTCGCAGATGTTTTTGTACTAGCGCTGGACGATACAGCGATTTTATCGTGACGATAGCATATTCCGCAAACAAATAATCGGGTATCGCATACATTTTAATACATATCGTTTTTTGAAATCGGCAATTTTTTCTGTGACTCGCATTTTCTTTAAAAAAACCTACACTACTCGCACAGACTCCCCCTGATTACTGACAATGATGTGCCATGTCCTTCAGGGGGAGGGGTTGCCAGTAAGGGTTAATAGTCCCTCTCATCGGGGCACTCGTAGCGCGCCGGTTGCCGTTGGTGATTCTGGCCGGTGTAGATAGCAGAGCTTGTAGCCGTTGCCGTTATTCTTTTTCAATTTCATGTCGGCTGTGACCAGCCCTTGATGAATGAGAGCCCGAAGATTATATTTATAAATCTAGTAATAGGGCGCACGGTAGAGCGCAAAACCTCCCTCTCCCAATGTTAAAAAAAGTGATCCAGAATACTGATCTGGATCCACATCAATCTAAAATGTATGAATCATCCTTGTGACCCATAAGCTATATCTACCGGTAGTTTCTACCAAGTTTGGTTAAAAACCCTCCAGTAGTTTTTTTCGTAATCCATGCACTTTACATGTACATGGACCGTACTGTACACTACCACGAACAGCGACCTCATACGGCTAGTAGGCTAAACATGCAAATTATTATTATTTATTTTCTAGGTAATGTAAAACCAAGGATCCCTTAAAAGCGCCCCAAGGCACTGTACTCCGCAAGCCAGAAGAAACCCATAGGACAGATGCTGTGTCAGCCAGGAACACCGGGGCAAACCCCCTTCTCTCAGCGATAAGTGGTTCTGGGTCTTTTACCGTGCATTATACAATTTTATATGTTATAATGGGAAAGATATATACACACATTATAAATTATACAACACACGGGACCCTACAACTTTACGTCCCATCCGAAGGGCGAAGCAATAGTGGTTTAAACAGTTCGAATCTGATCCCATGCTTGGAACAACAGCCACGGGTAGAGATCTTTCGGCTGGCAACTTATATATTTTGTTGTTGGTTTGATATCTACTTCGATCGTGCAGACTCTAAAATTCCAGCTGTATATTTGTTACATTTGATCCGGCCATTACTGAATACTGAATCTGATAATAATCGCACTTTCATTCGCATAGCGATGTTGTCAATGGAATAAAAAATTAGCGCAAGGAGAATTTTGTTTTTATGGCGTGTGATCGTGGGATTCCCACCCGATTTTTTTCTCGTGTTGTAGCGTAACCTAGCCTGGGTTAGATAACGTAACCTATGTGCACAGGCAAAGTTCTCCTCCAGTACCCATTGTTTGTATGGCAAGGAAACCCGTAAGATGTACGTCGGACATTGTTGGATTCTGTGGTGTTTTCTCCCGTAAAAATTGTCCATATCATTCAGTAAGTTAAGCTTTTTTTCGTAAAGGGAGTACGGGATAATCCTAAGTAGCTATTAAATATGAGTTTTCATACCAATCATTTCTGTATAAGTGTCATAACAAAGTAACAAAGGAAGATCTTGTTAAGATCGAAATATTATACTAGGCCCTCTTAACTATTTGATTTGTATATTTCAGGTCATTCCAGTCAGTATGCAGTTTGCAGCATTTTAATCCTTATTAAAAAAAAATTATACTCGCTTTTACAACGTTATAACTCATATTGATGTGCCGAAAGTACAGTTTCTCAATAAAGTCGTGTACGTTCTCAAGTGTTTTTTAAATTTTCTCAAAAATTTGGAAGCAGCCATGTGAATGTGAAACCAGCGTCTTCCGTAAATACGCCAGTCGCAGTAACCCACGATCCTTTGCGAAAGGATTACCCAGCATTCCTCACAAGCCCACCAGCAGTGCGTAATTCCAATTTGCTTATTAAAGTGTACTTAAGCACTGCTTATGATCGTAAAAAATTGCTGGCGGTGGGAAGTTATTGTTCTATTTTTGTTGGACTGTGCTAGCTTTATGCCATTGTCCATGAGTTGTATTCGAGCCCTGCGCTTTCTTGCAAGGTGTTCCTTTCACAAAGTCCTTTCACGAGTCCAGTCACAAGTCCAGTCAAAAGCCAGTCCATAAGTAACTGGTTGAACAATGGTTGTGATGGACTTTGCGGGACTTACAAGGACTTACAGGGACTTGTGATGGGACTTGAATACATCCCTGCCATTGACTTACCTCCGCAATTACGCTCCCAGTTGTAGCAACTTGTCGTACCAGTTCCACGTCTCGTGGCAGAACCGCGATTTGCCTTCACCCCGTTGTTCACTGCGATTATTGTGCCTGACGCTCTCGCTCGTTGAGGTTGTTGATGCGTGTGTGGGTCCTGTGTGTCGGTTGCTCTGACCGATGTGCGAATTGTGTCATCGTACCTGGGGAAAATATGCAAGCATATATAGCAATGATCAATATACAAATTGTTGACGACTGGTGGTTGTGGGGTGACGTTTTGACAACCGGGTCGAATCTGAGGGTGTTCAAAATGTCATATCCCACATCACAACCATCACTGAGCCACTGCAGCGCTTTTAGTAGAAAGCGCTCAAACCCCTGCGGACATTCAGGACCAGATTCGTGGTGTTATTTAGTGCAAAAATCATGCGCCCAATCAGAGACTCTGTTACAAACAGACCAAGGCCATTTCCCAAAGCCTGGCTTTGGATCCGTCTCCGGCTACAGCCTATTGCTAAACTGTATGAATGAAGCCCGAGACGAAGACAAAGCTGGGGTTCGAAAACAGCAATGAGCAGACATTATGAGGGCTGAAGATACGAAATGTTCAAGTAAACGAAATGACCTGAACTTCACGCATGCTCAAAAACAGCTGATCGTCTGGCTCGCTCGATGCTCCAACTACAGTTTTACTATCGTCAATAAGATGTGCAGTTTAAAATTGCGTAGGGTACATATAATAAACAGCCTCACAGAACAGCAGCTCGTGTGATATTTCATGATCACTCGATGTGATTGTCACACGGGGGTGGGATATTTGTTGTTATACAAAGACATATGATCATTCCAGACCAATACAACTTATCTAAGACAGAGAGTTATAGCAAATTGCCTTTACAATTATTATTACCCCTGATCATTGGGGCCAATGGAAAAAACAATCAAAATGCCATCTCAGCTCCCTGGCGGAGTATTCAGCTCAATGGCTGCCATTTCGGCGCAAGAGTAAGATAAATTCATCGCAATAACCATCCCTGCCCTCAAAGGTATCTATTTACTCCCGATGTGGAGGCAAGTATAATGAGTGACAAAGTGTCGTGTATATTAGGTGAACATTCACCCCAACCTCAAGGCTAGATTGAACCCACAACCTGCAGAATTACCCCGCAGACCTCAAAATCAATGCTCCGGACCACAAGGCTATAGTACTTTGCCCTGGCTGCCTGTTAAATTTGCACTCGCCTTTGCGCCGAGTATGAACCCGCCCTTAGGTACATATTTATAACATAATACTGTGGGTGTTGGTAGCATCCTCTTGGCACATGTACTGCAGGACAAGGTTGCAGTTGAGCTTGTGTGGGTCTGTGTCCCTCGTCGCCTCCACACGCCGTGCTGATTGGTCCATCAATGGTCAGCAGGCACTGGCCCTGGCCCTTCGGACCGCTTTCAAAGGTATTTCTGGGGGGATGTCAGGGTTCCTATGTAGGTTTAGCAAGGGCAGTACATTACTTTTTATACACCTAACCAAACAAGAAGGGTTCTCAATCCACGAGTCCTCAAATGACCTTTGACCACAGTATGGCGACGTTTTGCATCTATGACCCAAGTATGCTTGCAGTTAAAGTTTTGATTGTAAATGGGCTATAAAGTTTTTGAATTGCAAGCCTATATTACAAACGACTTCAAATGACCTTTGACCCCGGGACTTGACATTTAACACACCCATCATATGAAGGTTACAATAGTGTATCCATGACCCAAGTTTTGAACAGAATTGGAATTCAACAGTTTTTTTTAAAACTTAAACCAAAATGCCAAAAACCGTATTTATACAGATGGGACTACATACATGTACATGTAGTATAGTAATATGAGTGATTGCAGAGTCTCTTTCTGACTTCGTTCAAGGTGCAACAAATAAAAAAGCTCCCCTAATACTAAATTGCTGGCAAAAAGTTGCACTTTTGTGTAATTGAATGAGAAAGTGACCAACACTATTATTAAGAGAAATAAATGTGTGTTCGAGAGGTTTTAATCACTCTGTTTAAAACCGCTTGGGAGTCTGGGGTGCTGATATTACCTCAGATCTGTTTAATACCGTGCCACGTGACGGGCTCTGGACCAATAAGGATTGCCTAAACTGTCCCCAGGTATTTATGAATAAACGTTAAATATGACATTTAATTTGTTCACTCTAACTATTATGCAAATACACACACACGCAAGTGGGTAAATGCCGTCAATAGGGGACGGGCATTTGTTCCGACCGTCTTCCCTCTTTTGTTGTACTCTAACTGTTTCGGATGATCGCCATAGGATTTGCACACGAGTCTGAATCGGGGACCTTTGCGGAATAGGGCGACCCCATTGTACCCTTAGTCATACGTCCCCTATTTCAATCAAAACAAACGCATGTAGCTTTACCTTACAATACGTACTGTGACATTCCTTTGTCTTCGTGTAGTGAAAAAAGTCTTGACTAAATAATCATTTTTCTCGCTCTCCAAAACAAAATTTACCCTCAAATTTTGATTCTGGGCCTCTTCAGCTGTCTCTTCTACCTTTTCTATATATAACCCTTAACCCGTTTTTGCTCTATCGCTCTTTTTTCGGAAACTGGAAAACAGATTGTGGACCTGGGCAAGTCCACAAACCGTAACCTTCTTCCCGCATACGTGTGGACCTACATGTATATTGTTCGGAGGTCACAGTGGCTATGCAAGACCTAACTCAGCACACACACACAACATACAAAAATAATAATAATCACTTTAGAACAACAATTTACACTTACTGTGTACAAAAGTGTAAGTTCCTAAGAAAATGTCCGAAAAAAGGCAAATTGTGGTCAAAACAAAAAGACGTTTGACGATAAGGCCTGGGTTTGTTTCGCATGCATCGGCGGATCGCGATCAGTGATCAAGCTGCTTTTTCGCTCTCAACAATTTGACGGGATTTTATTGTGAGAGCCATCAGCCGGTTCACACTGATTGCAATACAGATCTGTGTGAAACAAAACGCCAGGCCCTTTATTATGCTGTACGTGCTTGCTTACCATTCTATACTGCCGGTACCTCATTGCTAGAAGCTTGGTGGTGGAGTCGCCCACATTGTAACCACCTCTTGTTGTTATTCTAACAAATCAACAGAGAAAACAATTACAGACTTGTTAAAACAATAACAATTTGTGATTTTTTCCCCTTTTTTCTAAATGTGTGCTTAAAAGGTAGGATACATCCATTGATGCTTGGAATTAGCATGATTGGGTGGATTTGGGGGGTTGTATTTTATAGTAAATATCGTTAAACTGACTTTGTCGGAAGTTTTAAAAATCATGGATGCTGTAAAAGGCATGAAAAAACCGCGTCCGTTTCTAGGTCCGGGCAGTTGTTCTTATGTTGTTTTGTTTTTTCGCGATAGCCACCCTGCGATTATTTTTTTTTTTTTAAATAAAATTCTTAATAACATTTTAATAAAATATCTCAGCTGCAATCATTGTGCTGGATGCCTACAATCATTATTTACTTTCAAATAAGTAAGATAGTTCTTAATAATTCGGTAGTAAAAAATTTTTGGATATCTGCAAATGGTGTATCCTACCTTTTAAAATTGACATAGTGGTGTACATTTTTAATTAATCCTAACATTGGTCTGATTCTATAACCCTAACCACCCTGAGTCCATCAAAACTCCATTTCCTGTTTTGTGAGGGATTTTAGCGGGGTTCAGGATACCTCCATATTGAACCAACTGGAGGAGTGTGATGGAATTGAGGATTTTAAGCCTAGCGTACTGCAGGAGTGTGAGGATTCAGGATAGAGAAATTCAAGGTGATGGACTGTGATGGACTCTATGGAGGAAACTCACTGCAATTTTTTAGTATGCCACCTAGTGTAGCCAGAATCCCGTTCACAGTCCATCAAACTTGTGCTGGTGGAGTATGATGGACTCAGGATCTCTCCAGAATGCCAATACTGGTGGAGTACTGATGGACTCAGGACACCAGGCAGGTTTTGCAAACCAAAATTGGTTGGGACCTGTGGCGGATTCAGGATACTTTCTAGTAAACCGTGAAGGGGAGTTAGGGTTAAAATCAAGTTTTTACAGAGTAACTACAACTGTATCACCCGTCACCGACATTGACATTAGTGTGATTTGTGTGTATGTGTTTGATGTGGCCTGCGCCTGCCTGATATTGATGGAGATTTACAGAAGATACAGTACATGTACTTGCGATGATATTCCTTATAAATTCAAATTATGTACCGTAGCTTTGTTCTAGCATTGGCAAATCCAGCAATTTGAGGACTCGATTCTGATTTCGTCAGGGAATCGCAATCCATTGAGGAATTGATTCAGAAAGTTAACTAACAAACAAACAACCTAAAATATCCCCGGATCTACAATTTGGGGATATAAAGTAATATAGGTCAATATTCAAAAACTGATTACCGGTACACCTTACCAGTTCGCGCGCCGTTGGAAGCTAAATAAACGCAAAAATTTCCCAAAATTCAAAACGGATTGACGCATATACACACCAAAGTTCAAGTCAGAAATGTATGTCAGCAGGCACGTTGCAAGGGCCGGAAATGCTGTGAGTGTGCTTCCTGGCACTATCAGCCTGAACCCGCTTCGGATCGGCTTTTCGTTAAAAATATCCCGCCCTTCGGCTTCGGCGATGTTAAAATAATCCCGGCGCGAACTGGTTAAAGTATGGGTTTTGAAGCAGTATGTTGTTCAGGAGCTGCATACAAAATAATGTTACAACAATTCCCATCAAACAGCGTTTTCCACGTCTTATATTCCTAGCCGGGCGGAAAGTGCAAAGTGCAAATCCCCTTGCGGCGTGTTTGTGTGAGCCTGCTTATTGGGGCATTGTACAATTTTGAATTGTACATGCCTCTGTATTTTTTTTATTTATAAATTCAATTTTCGGAACCAATACAGGTTAATACGCAAGTGCAATCATTTTGCTGGATGCCTAGAATTCATTATTTACTTGTCCAAAATAATTAAAATATTTTCTAATAATTCGGTAGTAATTTTTTTTCGATATCTGCAAATATTGTATTCTACCTTTTAGTACAAATTGTTGGGAGTATGTGGATTGTACATGTGCCTTGGTAGGGTTTGGAGAAATTTTATTATTACCAGAAATTATTATACAACTCTAACTCCTATCCTTAGTGTAATTAATCCCAACACGCGTACAAAGTATGGCTAACTGTAGACAAAACTGTTGGTACTCTAATTCTGGAGGGTACATGTTTACGCGGTACACTGTGGGATGCCTAACCCGGTGTAAAAGACTGCCTGGTCAATAGAGGTCCATGCACTCATCCTATAACAAAATTCCCAACAACACCTGGTTTGTTCGAGTGGGATTGGTTGGGGCTAATATAATATCATGCACTGTATCAGTACAAATTCAAAATATTATCTAAAAAATCCCATAACCCATGTTAAATAAAGTACTTATTTACGGTATATTCTTTGTAGTGACAATAATATTATTAATTGAGTTTGGCTATAATTAGAAGCAAATTTGGCCAACTTAATAATGTATTTACACAATGTAGGAAAGATGAGTACATTATTAAAGTTATTAGTCAGCAAAATTTCAAGTACACGTTTGCAAATCGACTTGGCTATTCTTGTCTTTGATAAACAAGACTATCACATCCAATTCCAACAAAAATGCAAACTGTATGTGGGGAAAAGAGACATGACAAACTTCCAGAGAATTATCCTTTGATCAGTGGAACAATACCACCAGATTATTCCTTTCAGAGTCCTTGTCAATTATACTGCAATGATAAATTCACTGGAATATAACAGTAATCCTTCTCAGCAAGGATATATCTTGTACACTTTACACACTGTACAAGTAATAGAAAAATGCAGGGTGTGCAAATATGAAAATTATATATACTTCCTTGTTGCTATAATGACAATAGACCTATTTGGGACTGTTCCAACGAAACCCGGACAAAGTCGACTTTTTAGTTTTTCAGAAAATCTTGCTTATTTCCAAATTCTCTAGGTTCTCAGCTTTAAAATGATGTATCATTTACATACGTACCCCTCACCTATCATCCCTGGGGCGTCTGGATTTAGTGATAAAACCCCCAGACAACCTAAGTATGAGATAAACAGCTTTGAAGTTCAGAAAAGCGTCATAATTTCTATACACAAATGATTCACAAAATTGACAAAAACACACACTTCTGGTAGACGGATTTTGTTTAATATTGAGGAAGAGTGTAGATTATAGTGAGTGACTTAGGAAAACCTAAAACCTCAAATGGTTAAAAATCCATCCAGAAATTACCTTCACTGGAGTACATTGTGACAAAACCACATTGTGCGACATTTGTCGGGTTTCGTTGGAACAGGTCACATTTGTGACCCACTCTGCTGTTGAGTCTGATGTGTTACAAATATTTGTTTACGTTTTACAGTGCTCAGAATTTAAAGCAGAAAATAAGCTTCATTTGACATATGGCACAACTCTGTAGTGTAATGCATTGGTACTTTGTACAGAAATGAAGATTTAAAACTGCTAGTGCTTATTAGATGCTATTGGTAAGAGATTGACAAAACCTTGATTAAATCTGCTTTTAGGGATCAAAACCAACTTTTGCAAATCGATCAGATCTGACAATAAAGATTATGAGAGAAACAAAAAAATCCATAGGAAAATAAAATGATTTGTTGATAGAAAATTATTATTATACAGCCCCTGTATGGGAAAACTGTATGTATTTTGCGACATCAGACCTCATTTTGCAGATGGGCCACATTTATTGTTTGTAGCCCATTCAGCAGAATTTCCCCGTGCATGTCTGGCACCCAGTGACACACACCCAGTGAGCAGGTGAGAGAAGCAATGTGTAAGAAATGACAGAGCAATGTGAAGAAATGACAGAGTCGGATGTGAAAGAAAATTCCTAGAAGAATTTTGGGATGAGGACCCGTCAGCATACTGTACATGTACCGGTATGCAGGGCAATACTAGTAGTTGGTGGAGTGCTGGTACGGCATTTCGGGGTTCACGATTCAATCACACTACTGCCAGTTTTCTTTGTTCATTTGAAAACCCACTGAAAATCTAATCTGCATGTATATTGCTATTAAGCAGGATTTGAACCAAGGTCACACAAATTGTCCATAGAGGGGGTTTTATTAGTTCGAAAAAAACGGAAATATGGTTGGTTTAATAATACGAACATTTGATGCGATAGACGAAGATTTGTTATCCATCATAATCTGAAGCTTGTATAATCGAAGCTTTGATAGTCCAATGTTTCAATAATCCAAAGGCATAAATATATAGTCCCTTAATTTCGAATAAGGTTTAATAGTCGGAAATAAACAAGGTTTAATAGTTCGAAGGTTCATTTAAACTGAGAGCGACACAAGAGTTCGATAGAGTCCGAATAGGAGACTATCGAACCTTAGTCACTGTCGATTCGGATTTATCCAAACCTTATTGTACGTTTTGGGACTATCAAACCTTATTGTCGATTCGAACTATCGAACCTTCGGATTAACCTTATATTTTCGAATAATGAACCCTTCGGACAATTTACCTTCGGGACAATCGAACCTTCCGACTAACGAATCCTTCTGACTAACGATTGACCCTCCTGTCACTCCACCTGCCATAATGTACAAGATTATGTACATGAAACACGTCCTATCTAATGCCAATTCCTGCATCCATGTAGATGTCCGTTCTTACTGAAGTTACTCACCTGAGAGTCAAACATCTGTTGCGTTTATTGCGATTGGTCCGACTTCTCATTCAGTCTGTTGTTGGAGCCCCTGGATTATGCATGTAGATGTCCCTGCTGTTAACAGCGACACACGCTGCCACAGGTGGAGCACTGTACTACAGCATGCATGATGGCGCAGTTTGTGGAAATCAGTACTGCTGTATTTCCCGTTGCTAAATGGTTGCTAAATTATGGAAATAAAAAAAAAAGGTGAGAACAATCCCTCTTATTAAAAGCAAATTCTACATGTCTGCATAATTGTTCTGGGAATACATCGGAAAGCCAACTTAAACGACTTGTTAAACTTGGTAACCCGTCCCCTTCCCTTCCTCTCTCATAAGTTAATCGCACACACTTGATAGCGAATCGTTAGGAGAAAAAAACAAAATTGCATCTCATTGATATTCACACATTTTCTTAACGCTATAACCCCCTCATAGCTCTCGCAAAAGAAAGCTTGTACCAAACCTAACAAACTTCAACAACTGCACACGGGGTTCCATAATTATTAGTACTGAACCCAAACACCGAGTACAAAACCTGCCAAATTTCTAACTTGTTTGAAGTTTTATTTACTCAACTCCCAACTCCAATCTATAGATGTAGGCAGACAGTCAGTCCCGCAGCGCACTGATAGCAGTTCATGTGCGCTTTATGCATTCACGTTTTTTTGAATACTTATGAGCTGAGCGACAACGCCTGGAATTCAGTCCGAAATTCTGTTTTTATTCAACCGACTGTCAATATTATGTATTTTCTTTTGGATAAGGAAAATTCTGGTATATTATAAATCATATTGGAAATTTAAATGACATTTAGAAGGTAAATTTATAAGCTAAAAAAAGCTTCCGAACTAACAAAATTGACCTTTAAAAAAATGACAAGATTTTCCATTTCTGTTGAAAGATAATTTCATATTCCTATCATAAAAACTGTCTGATTGGGGGTTGATTATAACTTAGTGCGGTCAGGGCGCAGGATAACCCCTAACGTTCAACATGAAAGTAACAACTGAACATCCCAGCATGGGCAGTCCAGTCCTTCTGTGTCCTCATTGGTCGAAAATGACGTCATTGAATAAAAGACTTTATTCAATAAATACCTGGGACAGTTTAGGCATTCCTATTGGGTCTCGAGAGGCCCGTCACGTGGCCGGAATTAAACGGACGATAAAGACATGGATGAAGTGTTTAAACATAGCTTGGAAACAACATTCCGTCCCCCAGGGCTCACTTTATTTCCAACCCCCAGAGAACCGTACTCGTCTCCATATAATAAGAGCGGGTAGTGTTGGGCGCGTACAAGCTTCGATCCCTTGGAACGGATATTTATGCCAATGGCAGTAATAGTCTGGTTCACAGTAAATACGCTTTATTGCATGTATTGTGTAGAGAGCGACAGAGGCGGGAAACAATGTCCATTTGACTACAGACAGAATGGCATACACCGCGAAATTTACTTGCGACAATTTTCGGGATTTTGGGGGGGCTTTTTAGGCTGAAATTTTACAAAAAAGGTATTTATGAATGGGAATAAATGTGTGTTCTGGATCAGGTATTAATCACTCTGTTTAATACCGCTTGGAGTCTGGGTGCTGATAATTACCCCTCGGCCTTCGGCTCGGGTAATTATCAGCACCCAGACATCCAAAGCGGTATTTAACAGAGTGATTAAAACCTCTCGAACACACATTTATTCCCTTAATAATAATATACTGTTTTGTGTCAAATTTACATTATAGCTCAAACACCTTGTTGGCATAGTTTTTTGAGCATATTGATCCTCGATGATTTGACAAACTAAACCCGACTCGAACCGGACTAGGTTTCGATCTGTTTCAAGCTGCACTGTGTTTGCACAACACTGACACATTTATAAAGGGAATAAATGTGGTGTCTCGAGAGGTTTAATCACTCTTGTTTTTTTTTAATACCGCTTGGAGTCTGGGTCGGCTCGGGTAATTATCAGCACCCAGACTCCCAGCGGTATTAAACAGAGTGATTAATACGATGACCGGAAACACACACTATATTCCCATTCATAAATATCTTTTTTTGTAAAATTCAGCCTGAAAATCCCAGAAAATTGTGCGCAAGTAAATTTCGAGTGTTTCGCCCATTCTGTGAGTGTCAAATGACGGTTCCCGCCCCCTGTCGCTCTACACATAACATGCAAAATAGCTGTATTCACC
The DNA here is from genome assembly GCA_037893245.1 of Crossaster papposus. Taxonomy (NCBI): domain Eukaryota; kingdom Metazoa; phylum Echinodermata; class Asteroidea; order Velatida; family Solasteridae; genus Crossaster; species Crossaster papposus. The sequence goes on along the minus strand of JBAIAA010000090.1, from coordinate 2,218,900 downwards.
ATGAACCAGGACTATTATATGCCATTGCAACCTCGTTCCCAGGGGTGTCGAGCTGTACGTGCCCAACACTACCCGCTTTTACTATGGGAGAGGCAGGTACTTGTACGGTTAGAAATAAAGTGAGGCCCTGGGGACTGGTATGTACAGACACTTACTTTCGACTAATTGGCTACGACTTCACTGCACCTTTGTTGCCAGCTGGTTTTAACGCTTCCAGCATGTCTTTATCGTCCGTTTAATACGGCCACGTGACGGAGTTCTCGACCAATAGGAATGCCTAAACTGTCCAAAGGGGGGGGGGGGCAATTAATGAATGATGTGTTTTGAAATAATATACATGTTTCACACATGTATATTATTTAAAACTCGTTAAATACAAGAAACATTTAAATCTACATCTACAAAGCACGTGCTGTATATATTCACCAGTAGCATTTAAATCTTCAACTATCTCTACACGTCTTTGGAAACCCCACTCTAGATCATTTGTTCCCTACTAATTTGATCAACATGTCAGGCACAGTTGTGAAGTTGATGTCCATGCTGATGAAGCAGATACTTTCTTAGGCCAGAATTGTAGTACCGCGACGAGTCACTACCTGCAAATCCACCAACTCAGTAGGTGATGTTCCTCTTAGAGATACTTTGGTGAGGAGGAAATCTACCCATGGACAAAAGCTTGCCTTTGGCCTTCCGTAGAGGCCACCCGACATGCCTGGCGATGGCTGCGGTGGGCATGGCTCAGTGGGCATGAGGCCATGGTGTGTTGGGACAGCATTGACCTACTACCTATATAAGAAAACACATGGGAAGACAAGAAAAGGAACTATGAATGTTTATAGCAGAACTATTCAACAAATTTTATATAATTTGAACAAAACATACGCCCAAGTCCCCGTTTTAAAATCATAATCATAAAAATCAATCGTTAAAATCATACCCTAACTTCGATTGAATTAAAATTCTGTCCAACTAGCATAATGAATCTAGCGTCATATTTTATATCAATCGATTCCTAAACATATCGCTTTAACACTTACCACGCCATCTTGGAGAATCACAGCTTCGTTGCAACGAGTAGTTCGTAAAAAACAAAGCTGCTGAACTCTCGCAATTACTGCTGTAAATCTAGTGGCCGATTTGCGACGTAGGGCGTGCAAATAAAGTTCGGGGATATGACCTCATTAACTGCGTTGCAGCTGCGGACTGACTTGCAGACAATATAGTTGGTACTTGTCCCCAACTATACATTTATTAGTTGGGTCTAGCCCAACTGCAAAACTAAGTTAAGTTAAGACCATCCCAACTAAAGTTGGGTCTCCTGCCTCGTCATGTCTGTGTCTTGTTCGCTTCTGCCCTGTCTTGTCTTGTCTTGTTCGCTTCTGCCCTGTCTTGTCTTGTCTTGTCCCTCCTGCCCTGCCCTGCCCTGCCCTGCCCTGTCGTGTAGCAGTAGCAGTCGACATCAAGCTAGCTCGGGGCATCCCATAGCCGCATCGCCCGCCCAGTGCCCCGCCAGTGCCCGCCCAGTGCCCCCCCACCCCCCCCCCCCCCCCCCCCCCCCCCCCCCCCCCCCAACAAAAAAATAAATAAAAATAAATAAATAAATACAAAATTATCTGACTTTTAGCTTTCATTCAATGCGGTAATATGTGTTGCAGTCGGGCCCTAGCCCCATCGCCCCACCTGTGCCCCCTCCCCCCCCTTTTCCCCCCACCCCGCCCCTGTCCTGTACCCCCCCCTCCCCCCTCTTCCAAACCAAAAAATTATCTAACATTCGCTGTCAATGTCAATGTCATTCAATGCGGTAATTTTGTGCTATAATCGGAACTTACAATACATGCAATAGTTTTGCACTGCTGGAGATAGGAATCGACACAAGTGAAGTAAACCAAACCGAGCCGAGGGTCGTTTGATCCATGGAGAAATAAAACACAGAATCCAACTCTAGTACTAGTTTTTATCGTATTTTTGAACTGATTCAATACGATAATGTGTTACAGGATCACACAAAAATCACATCATGTTGTTATGCACCACTTACCTGACAGGCCTGTATTTTATTTACTGTACGGACTGCGACGAGCAGTTGTTGCGAATTGCCGCGGTACACGGTGTCTATGAATATATATATATAAAGTGCATGCAGCACAGAAGGTCCAACAAAAAAAGTAGTTCTAGTTTGATGCATATGCATGTTTCTCAAAAGTGGGTGTCATTGAATTAGTACATTCCAAATAAGGATTGATTGGTAAAAGCACGGAAGTGCCAGGGACCAAGTACAATTCATGTATGACGCGCTTTTTGAAATTTATATTTTTGGAAATAATTACACAATAATGTACTTTAATTTAAACCTTAAATAGATTGCACAGGCGATTTGGGAGGGGGGGGGGGGGTGGGGGGGGGGTTTATGTGTGTGTGTTGTATTAATGAGTACATGTACATTGTACATAGTAGTGGGCAATTCGTCACACACCAAAAAATCATGTACGAAACCTAGGTATGGGAGCCCTTCAAAAAGTTTAAATATATACAAAAATAGGGACAATAAATGGGGGTCATCGATACCCGGTGGAGTGGTTTATCTTAGGTGTGTGTGTTGGTGGGCCTATGGAAGGGAGGGGGGGGGGGAATGTTGGCATTTTGGGGGTGGGGGGGGGGGGGGGGGGGGGGGGGGGGGGGGGCTTACAACATAGCTTTTCACAACCCGACTGAAATGATGGAAAAAGCGACCCGACCCGATGTCGGCGGTTTCGGGCCGGTTTTGGCACAACATTTTGTTTATTTTAGATTGGGGACTCCTAATTTTATTCAGCACATATTTCTACATGGGCTGAATTGTTCGTACGGCCGTACGGGTGAATAGAGCCATCGAATGTTTTTTTTGGGAAAAGATATTCAACACCAACAAAAAAATAAGAGTTTTGGTATAATTTTTTAACACAACATTGTGAGTGCCACTTTAGCATAGTCGGTAGAGCACCGCACTAAGGATTGTAAGGTCCGCGGTTCTAATCTGCCTCCGCTCACTCAGTTCTGGTCTAGCGCTAACGAATAGGGTATATAACCCGTTGTGCTGAGACCTCTTCGACCTATATATAAACACCTCAACAAAAGTAAGTCCCCCTCTCAACAGTTCGTCATAACATCGTCAGGTAAAACATTTTACCAATCAAACTTAGTTAAAAATAATCCTATGACTGTTTCCTAAATGTTGTTTGAAAATAAAAGATGTCCATAACTTCATGGCTGAATGAGCTCAAATTAATGACAACAACTGCCCTTCTCAAAAGTCACAAAAGTTGATAAAATCTTCAGATCAGTATCGCGTGTATCCACCACGCCTGTTGATGACAAGTGGTGTTTTCCTGGTAAGGCTAATACCACCCCACACCATTACACTACCGCCACCATAGGCTGTAGGGTGCTCTCCAACTCGACGCCACACACGTCTCCGGCCATCAATGTGACGCAGACAACTTCTCATCTCATCTGTGAACAACACATTGCTCCACTGCTGAACATGACTGCTGTGGCCCATAACATACGCGCTTGTCTGTGTAGTAGTTCCAGGGTGGCCTTCTTCACTAGACGTCGGGCACGAAGTCCAGCATTGTGCAGGCGCCTTGTATTTGTAATCGTCTGCGTCGAAACTCTCTGGCGGTTGGGTGGTCAAAGACCAGTCTGGATGTCCTTTGCTGGAAAAAAAATAACCAAAAAAACAAACATTGTGAATTTTGTGAAGGCAAATTTGATCACAAAAATTAACATGTTTGCTTTATGACATCGATGTCATGCCATGCGCAGTTTGACACTTGGTTAAAATTGTAATTAAATTTATGAGCATAATGTAAGATCTCACCTGAATAATGTCCTTCGTCTCAGAGCTCGGTTGACGAGGAGTCGATCTTCTCTGACAGTTGTGATCTTTGGTCGATCACTACGGGGTAGATCTTTTACCTGACCAGTTTGCTGGAACTTCTGGCGTAGATCTCTTATGGCTTTTGGGCAAACACCCATTGTTCTAGCCACCTGCTTCACAGGGGTATTACTAGTCTGTAAAAGACCAATGGCAATGGCCCTGTCTTGGTAAGACAGTCTAGGCATAATGCTTAATTTAAGAACACGAAAAAAATCAGTAGGCCTATGCTTGTCAACTGCAAGGTGTATTGGGACAAGGAATGGGACTGATCACCTAATATCTCACTGTGCTAAGCTCTGAGCCAAGAAAGGGATTTGCATGGTTGAATGATCCTGGATTGATTACAGATTAAAGTAATGTACACTTGGTGGGTATTTTAAACTGCATTCAACCACAGGTGTTTTTTTCCATTAGTAAGAAGCCATTCATAAACTTTTGTGACTTTTGAGAAGGGAATTTTTTTTCATTAATTTGAGCTCATTCAGCCATGAAGTTATGGAAATCATTTATTTTCAAACAACATTTAGGAAACAGTCATAGGATTATTTTTAACTAAGTTTGATTGGTAAAATGTTTTACCTGACGATGTTATGACGAACTGTTGAGAGGGGGACTTACTTTTGTTGAGGTGTTTATATATACCTTACCTGGAGGAAAATGAACAAGATTTGACTGCTTTGAATCCAGGATAAACTGGAATTCCTACTTTTAAAATTAAGTTCAAAGATAGGCCTAGGCCTACACAAACTTAAATTAACCTAAAGACTGAGCGGTACAAATGGTATATGAGCGATAACGGCGAAGAAAAGCCCAGAATCTGTCTACAACAAGGGTATACTTAGCGATCAAGATCGAGTAAGTTGTCGCTAGCAATCGGTAAAAACTAAGCGATTCATACTGAACAGTTTTGGGGGTTTTAGGGTCAATATAGTTTGGGTTACTAGGGTTAGGATCGAGCTCTGTTCCTGTAAAATGCAGGCTGAAAGTTGCCCCCCCCCCCTAAAAAAACACCCCCAAAAACCCAAAACTGTTAAGTATACCAAGCTTTCATACATAGTACAGCTCCAGTCGTGTTCCGGTGATATGACGTTTTTGCATATTAATAGTTCCATGAAATTCGAAATACACAACTGAGAAAACAGGCTTCGAAACACAACAAAACTAAGACAATACATTGGAACCATGCACTTTTAAAGGGTTTCGTTTCACTTTATTTATCGAATTCCAGCTTTTTATTAATTAAATCTGAAACTTTCGATATTAAAGATGTCATTTAAGACAAAAAAATGAAAATCTGATTTTGACTTATGTCACCTTTTCCTGGAGCGGGTCACATTTAGGCTATGAGGAAATAATTAGACGATATTGAGAGAGACTAAATATTGACTGATCTTGATGAAATTGGATCAGTTTTAGGAGTTTTCTAGGAAGCTGATTCGCTATATTTTTGTTGGCTGGGAGTGAACTTAATCAGTTTCCCATTTCTCGCTTTAGTTGCACCGCAATTCCACCAGCCGGATGGGGGACACCAAATCCTCTGGATGTGGTTGTTCGTAGTTTCCTGTATGTTTTGTGTACATGTACTAATTGTCATTCTAATTACAGTAACAGTTGACTGAATCATCGATCGTCAGCGCATCCGATCCACTGGCAAAACAAAATATAACAAAATCTATAAGACGGCATCGACATTTTTCTAATTATGTCCGCCCAAGTTAACGTTGGCTCGCTTTAATATAAATTCACATATACATTCAAAGTTTTCCTCCTAAAGAATTTAACCTCAGTATTAAAAAGAGGCCTCTTTTGTATTTTAGGAAACGTTTGCAAAACCTGGTTTCCTGTTTCACCCAGTGCGTGTCGCGATCGGTTGCTGACTCACGTAGCTCCCGAAATAGTTCATTACGTATACAAAACAAAGATCTTCGATCATGAACAACTCAAAGATTAATCCGCCGCGGTATATATTTTTTGGTTTATTCACTCATGGAGGAATAAACTAGATGTCATCACTGACGACAGTAAGGTCATTTGTCTCCATAAAATTAATAACTGGAATGTGTTTATCTATGGTTTATCTACATGGAAACATTTCAAAGAGTATTTTTACCGTTTCAACTAGAGAAGTTGCTATTAATTTCATTCGCACTATAAACGGCGGAGGGCTACGAAATTGATTAGCTAGCTCATGCCTACACATTAGCTCATCAGCAGCGCACCTGACAAAATCAAGGTCACAGGTCAAACACTGATTTCTCTGATCGCGCTGGATCGTGATCAATATCGCCGTTTTTTGAGACTAAACGAGAGGAGGAAGACTATCCGTAAATTTAGTTGTTGTCTGTGTGATGCAAACTATGTTAAAAATGAAGGTGTTGATGGTGTCGCTTTTACTGGGTGTCACGGGAGTTCATTGTGACATGTATCTGCACAATCCCAGGTAGGTTTCGCTATAATTTTGTTCACGTCCGTTTATTGGGTGTTGGTAAAAGTCAGAGGTGGTCGGAGCATTCTCATGGTCAGAGGCTGTTCCACCTATTGCACATGCCGTCGGGCAAAGGGGTAGCCCTCGATTCAGTTGGTACAGGGAATTACGTGTTTTCTATATTTTGTGTACAGCAATAACAAAATGCATACTTTTTTTTCGGTGTTTCGTTGGAGATTTTACTTTATAAAACAATGAAATTTGGAAATATTTCGGTGTAGTGTTTAATACTATAATAGACATTGGACAATAATTAATTATTTAGATTGTTTTTACATAGTCATACTCATAGACTATTCATTGCTACTCATTCCCCTTTGAGTCCAGAGGGGGTGATTACTAACAGCCACCACTGACCAATCAGAGACAAGAAACAGGGCCCGGTTACGTCATACCGACCGCGAGAATGGAGAAAAAAGACACATTTCTCCATGGTCGGAGCTAGCCGGAGGTAGCCGGAGGTAGATTTTAATGCCGTTGTAATACGCTTTGTATATCGTTTCCCATACAGATTACTGATTACACTGAATACAATTTTACCTCTGGGTAGTACTATATAGTGGGTTTCCACACGACCACAGACCATCAAAACGCGTCGTTTTGCCCAATTTTTTTTGGGGAAAAACGATTATTAATTGATACGATTATTAATTATATAGGGATAAGTTTTCTTATTGCTGCAAAACTACAATTGTTGTTTTTTCAAATTCACCTACTACAAGTTAATGGTGCAAACTGCTAAAATCATTAAAATCTGACAATATGTATAGGATCAAAAGTTATGCTTATTTAAAAAATGAAAGCCGCGAGACTAAATATCAATGGTCACCATGGTAATATTGAAAAGACAATTACAATTTTCCAATTACTTACGATACCTGCACTATATTTATAATTATATATATATATCTTCAGTGCACTGTGCACGGATAAAAAGGTGCACATACTGGTAGACAACAAGAAAGATTAAAATATCTGCATTAATTACCAATGCATTTTGTTTTTGTTTACTTTAAATATAGGCAGAACAGCAACAGTAAACAAAGTGATTTCCCCCCTATTGTTCATGATGTCCATACAGAATTCTTTCTAAATTTACATTCAAACGTTTTTGAAAACTCTCTCTTAAATTGTTTTCTTAATTCCCATTCTAGGGGGAGTAACAACCGGCTCGATGAGGCAAAAAGGGAACGAAACAATGGAAACAGGTGAGCATCAGTCAATCCTCAGTTCAGGGGCCGATTTCACAATACTCCTCTTATCTTACGACTCATCTTTGGACTTGGGACGAATCCCTGCTTAAAGATCATCTTGGCTAAGATGTGTCCTAAGATCGATTTCACTAAACCCATCTTATGAAAGACGCTTCCACAACTACCAATTTGATAGCTGTTTCATGTTTGTTTTTTACCGCTACATTATTTCAATCATTAGTAAGCCATTTAAAAAAGATGTTTAGGTTTTTCATCAATCCCTCTCCTTTTAAATTTTACTCCTGCCCTAATTTTGTTTTATACCCTATATTTTTCCCTGAAAGTGTGGTCACAAACAATGTGCACGACATATTTTAACTACTGAGGTGTTATCAAATATAAATTTCCCTCCCTACCAATTTTTTTTTTTTTTGAGTGATAAAAACCTACAAATCTACTTTTTAAATGGCTTTAAATTTATAGCCTATAAACAGTGGCCATAACTGCCTTCCAGAAATGTGGATTAGAACTGGTATGTAGAACACCTGCCCGGACTGATTTGGCACCATGAAGTTTAAGGAGGAGCTCCATATATGGTCTTCATTTGGCCTCAGATGATGAAGTCATTAATAAGCCTGCAACGGTTACATGGTTACAAGGTTAACCGACCGTTTAACGGTTACACGGTTCTATTTTCCTGTTCGGTTAACTGGGTTGTTTTTTTTATTTTAGTTTTTTTAACCCCACTAATTGTCAACTTTGCGTGGGTTTCGTTGGAGCAGGTCACAAATAGTACAATTGAATAAATTTTGTATGGACATTTCTAATAGCTTATCTAGCATATAGCCAGTCGGCCTATAACATTTGATGCAGACAATTAGCAATCGCAGAACTGCGATTATCAACAAGTACTACGAGCACACACTAAATTCCTTGATGAAGCAGCGCTAATTAGATATGCAATGCAGGCCCATGCATTTTTTTTATTTTTGTTTGTTTGTTTGTTTGTTTTAATGTTGGTTACGGTTAACCGTAACCGCAAAACAACGGTTACACGGTTAATTTAATAACCGCAAACTTGCAGCCTTAGTCATTAATGCTGTATGAACCACTTTCCTGCGGCCAAACACAGGTTTCTACACAGATCCATGCTCTATCACCACTGGAATAATAACTTGTTATACATGTACAACTGTTTAACCGTAACCGCAAAACAACGGTTACACGGTTAATTTAATAACCGCAAACTTGCAGCCTTAGTCATTAATGCTGTATGAACCACTTTCCTGCGGCCAAACACAGGCTTCTACACAGATCCATGCTCTATCACCACTGGAATAATAACTTGTTATACATGTACAACTGTTTGATTTTCTAAAACCGACTCCATACCTTTACATGTATTCTACAAACTTATCAAACACTGGTATCTCTCTAATTGTAAGACATGTGTATTGTGTAAGTAATGGTAGTAACATAATTTTTTTTTTTTTTTTTGTCTGTCAGATTGTTTGACTCCCAGAATAACAACCGTGGTGGCTACAATGTTGGCAGTCTGGCATATATGGCTGGATCAGTGCTGCAAGTCGAATGGTAAAAATGCAAGTTGAATTTTCACACACAAAATTGCTGCATTTGTTCGATAAATACATGTAGCCCTACATATTGATGACGATACCCAATGCCTACCACGTGATATTGCAGTCAGGAAACCAGACTAGTTGGCTAGCAGTCATTTACGGATGTGTAACCGTAGGCTATAAAATGTGCATTTGAATTTGAATTTAAAATCTGAATTTAATAAATCGGGGGTAGCGTTTGAAAATACAGTTGTCAGGTTGATCCAACGATTGGTAATTGATACAAAATTCCACTTTTCTTGTAAACCACAGCACACCAGAATGTGCTATGATTTCACAGGATGATTGTGACTGCGATTTACTTACAATCATGTATTGGTATTTCATAATGATTCAGTAAGTTTGTTTTTCGGATGTTAATTTGCAAATAGTGTATACTACCTTTAACCAGTTCTCCCCGGGATTATTTTAAAATCACCGAGCCGAGGGGCGGTATTATTTTTAACGAAACTCGATCCGAAGCGGGTTCAGGCCGACAGTGCCGGGAAGCACACCCACGCATTTCCGGCCTTGCTCGCTGCTGACAGACATTTCCGAACTTGAACTTGGCGTGTTTATGTGTCATCCGTTTTGAATTTGGGGAAAACTTTGCGTTTATACATCATCCGGCGCGAACTGGTTAAGGCCTCTTGTTCCAGAAAAATGTATGTTTGTTTACGGTAACAACCTACCGGTAGGGTACCTGGATTTTGTTTGTAGCCAAAGTCAGTGTCGATCTCAACATTTAAAAAGAAAAAATATTTTGAAAACTAGAAACAGTCTTGTTATTATTAATCAATCTTTTCACATATAAAAAAAATGACAATGATGTAATAATTTAGAAAAAAAATAATTTTCGCTTCATAATTTTTTCATTTATACATTGTCAAATCTTCATGCTTAATTACCGATTTTGCGTTGGATGACGTATATATACGCAAAGTTTGTCCAAGATGACGGATAAACATGTCACAAGCAAGGCAGGAAAATATCTGTTCGCAGCGAGCGAAGCCGAAAGTGCTTCCCACTAATATCGACTGAACCCGCCTCGAATCGAGTTTCGTGAAAAAGACTCCCATGCCTTGGCTTGGTCAATGTCAAAATAATCCCGGCGCAAACTGGTTAAAATGGTACATGTATGTGTATTTCTTTATGTAGGACTAACCAGCACAGCTGTTCTGATCCCAATGCCAACTGTGAAATCATTCTGCAGTACATGTGTGGGGACTTGGTCCGGGATGGATCGTCAACCAGGTAAGCATAGTATGAAGACAGAAAGCCATAACGGACGAATGAAAGTGCTCACAAGAAGCACAGATCATTGGGCACAGGAGTCGACAGTAGTAACGGAAAATACTGCTTTACTATATTGGTACAGTGCGAGTCAAAAAGAAAGCGAGTATTTAACTTTTTCCTGTAGGAAACAAAATATTTTTGATCCACCAGTAAAGGTATGTGTTAATAGAGCATGTTCTTCCCAACATTATTTAAATTGGTTTTTGCTATTACGAACTGTGCCTGTTAACCCTAACCCCCTCGGCCCTCACTGCTTTTTCTAGAAAGTATCCTGAATCCGCTACAGTCCACCAAGTTTGGTTTGCAAAAACTGCTGGTGTCCTGAGTCCATCAGACTCCACCAGTATGCATACTGGAGATATCCTGAGTCCATCAATAATCCACCAGCAAAAGTTGATGGACTCTGGCGGATTCAGGATACCATGGTGGCATACAAAAAATGCAGTGTGTTTCTCCATAGAGTCCATCACAGTCCATCACCTAAATTTCTGAATCCTGAATCCATCAAACTCCTGCAGTAACGTTAGGCTTAAAATCCTCAATCCATCACACTCCTCCAGTTTGTTCAATATGGAGGTATCCTGAATCCGCTAAAATCCTCCAAAACAGGAAATGGATTTTGATGCACTCAGGGTGGTTAGGGTTAAGCTTCAGTTTTAAATCCACATTGAGTTTGATGTTCTCGTTCTCGAATCAAGTTTTGCCCCAATACAAAATCAACATTGCCTGCCGTGCCTGTGATGGTTTTTTTTTTTTTTTCAGCATCATACCCGAGTGGCCCAGTAACTGTGCAGAGTATGACTGTAACCAGGACATTGAGTATGGCATGCATGAACCCTACGACCACTACCTGAACTGCAAGCTACGACAACGACAGGCAAATCTCTTTACTGCTGACCAGGTAAAAGTCCCCGACAAGCGTAAACTTTACGCAGTTGCAACGACTTGACTTGAGTTCATGCACCTCGAGTCACACTTTTTTTACGACTCGACTCGATTCCCAACAGGGGCCAATTTCATGGAGCTGCTAAGCACGAACATTTTCTTAACACAAAAAAGGTTTTCTCAGTCAAAAGCAGGTTACCAGCCAAAACTTCATGTGCTTTTCATGCTAAGCAAAAACTAGCTGAATACCAGTCACAAGCAATATACCGGTATATCACCTGAAAATTTGGTTCGTAACCCTGTTTTTGCAAAGGAAGAATTTTCATGCTAAGCAAATTGTTGTGCTTAGCAGCTCCATGAAATTGGCCTCTTGTAAATGACTCAACTTGACTCGACCTAATTCAAGTCCCTCATCAGAAGATTTGAATAAAGGCTAATAACACTCAAAAATGAAAATAAAATTTAAGTTCAATGTCACTTTGCACACTTTAACCAGAGTTAAACAAATAAATCCCCCCCAACAAACTTTCTCGAAAAGATTTAGTTCAAAATCTTTAAAATATGACACAGAATATTTGTTTTTATTAAAAAAAATTGTTAAAATCTCAACATTGACTTTTCAGTGAAAAAGTTGTTTCTACTTAATATGAAAAGCCATAGTCCAACTTTACGCTCATTTTGTGCTGCAAGGGCACAAATACAATACTTATTCCAACTACATGTACTTTAAACTCCGGCTGAGGGCCGGGGGGGGGGGGGGGGGGTTGTAACTTAAGGGGGGTCGTAACTTAAGAAAAGTAGGATTGGGGAAAACTTCAATGTTCAATTGCACAATTTGATAAATGTCAATTCTTACCAGCAAGGTACCATGAACTAGTGTGCGTGTTTTGAAGAAATGTAAAACTACTTTTGTAATTAGGTGAAACCATGTGTAACATGTTTTTGCGCAAAAGCAACCAGGTCTGTAAAATGCAGTGTGAGCTCAACCTGTACATGTGCATTGTGTCGTTCTTTCCCTATTTTACGTGTGCCTGTCACTGTTGACCTTTTATAGGAATGAATGCACAACCAAAGTGCGTAACCGTTCATAATAACTTGTTTATGCTAAAAGCGGAACTTGAAAATTGTGTGTTCAGCTCATCCCTCTATTGTTTCATTTGTTTTTGTAACTTTCTTTGTGAAAGAAAGATAGTCATGGTTGCGTTATTTTCCAACTAATAAACATGAGTCATTCCATGAGGAAATGAGGCACAAAGTGTGACATTAAAGGTAGTATACACCATTTGCAGATATCGAAAATATTTACTACCGAATTATTAAGAATTATCTTACTCATTTGAAAGTAAATAATGATTCTAGGCATCCAGCAAAATGATTTCGCTAGATATCCTGTAAATGTTCCGAAAAATATAATTTTATAAAAATAAATTCGCGATCGCCGGACGGCGATAGCGAAAAAACAAAGGTAACATAAGAATAACTGCTCGACGCCGGTTGAAAAAAACCCCTGTTTTTCGTGCTTTTCTCGGCATCCATGATTGTAAAACTTCGGACAGGTCAGTTAAATGATATTTACTATGAGATACAACTCCCCAAATCTACTCATTAGTGATAATTCAAGCAATGACCAATGGTGTATCCTACCTTTAAGTTACCGGTACATTTCAAGTTCAAGTACATTTCAATATCTATATTTATGGTATCAACTACTACATGCACCTGTAGTACACGTAAATTATTTGAATATTTATTCGTGAAATTTGTCTTGAATGTTGGACAGAATTGGCAGGTAAACAAGTACAGGTTGTACGTATACATTTGTACATTTACAAACTGTACAGTATTGTATGTAGTTTCTTGAGAAATTTAACATTTCAGGAAACATTTAGGACTCCAATGTACGGTAACAGGCGACGCCTTGTCTCTTTTACATATTTGTTGTCATGTTGCAATACGTACAAACCTTCTCTGCACACTATACTACATGTACGTACGGTACCAGTATATACATTAATGTACATGTTCCACAAAATAGAACCAAACAAAATCTGCAACTGTTTTTGTAATGTTATTGTAGATAAATTAGAATGGACAAACAGTCCTGCAAAGGTTAAAGAGAATATTTTGAATCCAGACATATAACAATGTCCAACTTTGGACCCCTTATTTATGGAATGACCCGTGTACCCCCTTATTTATGGAATGACCCATGTACCGGTAGTACTTGTATACACATGGGTGTATACAACACCCATGTACCGTACTACGTATCCACCCTGTTCACCTTCCTTGTTTTTTTCCCCTCCTTTTTTCTTCACATATGTGACCTGTCATCACAAAATGAGCGTAAAGTCGCACGAAGTGATTTCCCAGTACGGCCAGTCAAAGTCAACATTTGAAGGGGTGGTCGATTTTGAGATTAGAATGGTTTTTTTAAGACTAGTAATCCCCAACAATCAATTCCCTATTTTTCAGGACGATCAGATAAAAAAAAAAATATTTTGAGACAATTTTGACTATGCCTTTCTTTGCGCATTTTCTCGCAAGAAATGCCTGTTTTCTCATAATCTCTGTATTAAGACTAAAAATAAAAATAAAACAAATATTGAGTATCAAACCTTACCATTGGAAAGCTCTGTTTCCACAGAATTTAGAAATACATGTACCCATATCTCAATTTTTGATTTTGCCCGACTTTACGCTCATTTTGTGATGACAGGTCACATATTTCTATCAATAAGGATAAAGGTTCACATGTTGGCTATTGTGTAGTGCAGGGCCTCTCTGTAGTTTTCATGAATATGGTCCCATGGCCCAACAATACACAATATTGTTCCCATGTTGTACAAGGAAGTTGTTATTTTACACCTGTATGAGGAAGTGATCAATATCTTCCTGGTGTGATTTATAACAAACAGACCTGTGATTCCTGTAATGGGTATTTATGTGTTTTAATGACGCTGCAGTTTTAGTGTTGAACAAAGTGATATATTAAAGTAATGGTATTTCCAAGGGCATTTGCAACTACATGTATTAGTATTATTAAGATATATTTAATGTGTTATTTAATAAAAGACATAAAATGTACTTTTGTAAAGTCGAAGAAATTAAAGTTAAAAAAATATATCTTAAGGTATGCAATACTACTACTACTAGACTGTTTTATAAACCACAGCTTCGACTTCGATTTGGCTTTGTTTTTAACTTAGTAGCAATGGTGATGGAGCCGGAGACGGAGCCCAAACTGGGTTTGGGAAAACGATAGGGCTGTTCCAGTTATACTGAATATATAAATATTCGATCATCAACTGAATATTTCAATAGCTTTTTTTGTGGTTTGAATATTCAAAAAGAAAATATACCATCTACACACAGGATGACTGTGATTTGTAATTTTAATAAATAGTCTAAGAATTAAGTTGATAGATTCACATGTAACTGGAATACTAGCAAAATTTCACCCTTGGTGTTTAACCTCTCGGAATGACCCAATTGTAAGTTCAAGTGCACTCATTCTTTTCGTGCATTGCGTTATGGGGACAATCCATAGGGTTTGTGTGCTAATAAGGAAAATCTCTCTAAACTCAAACTTATAACATTCTAAAATTCTCAAATTTTCAACATTACCCCAATTTGTCTTCTTCTACATTTTCTTTCATTATACCCTAACCCAATTTTACCTCTAAACCCTTTTACCGAAGACCCAACGCGCTATGGGGACTCGAAAATGTCCCTACTACTCGGTCTGTTTTTTTTCCAAACAAAAAAAACTGTCCCCACAACTAGGTGGAGGCTAAAACACAAAGATGCATTGAAAGTTTGTTGCTGCCATACAATGAATTTCCAAGGTTTGTGATCTTTTTTCTATTCTTTTTAAACAGAAACTGAAAGGTAGTTCTGCCAAGTACACCCGTCAGAACCCAGGGGGTACCAGGAGGGGCTATGAGTGCCCAGAGGAGAGGGACTATTACCCTTACTGGGGGCCGTCACCTTGGAGGGTAAGCTGAGTATACGGTCTACAGTATATGTGACCCGCTCCATCGTAATCAGGAATAAGTCGCTGGGGCCGTTTTATGCAATTGGTCGTTGAAGTGAACGCATGGGTGAAAATCGTGACAAAGTCGTTTTTTTGAACATCGTATTTTTAGGAAGTGTAGTTATCACAGATTATTGTCAATAATGTCTTGTATGTAAAAACGATCAATAAAGATGAAAATTAAGAGGATTTGTGTGCGCTGTCCGTATGATTTTGGTCAATTTTGTTTATTTCAAAGCTGTTTTTCTCGGAATTGCAATTCGGCAAATAAATATACACCTGTCATCTTCATCAGACCATAACTCGTTAACCTAAGAAGATACACACTTGTGATGGGTATCATTAGAAAGCTTATGAAATTCCCTTTCTCACCATGTGCATATCTCAAAAAGTCATTTCGAGACTTATTCCCGATTTCGATGGAGCGGGTCACATATGCACATAATTAGGGGCGTATTTGAAACATTGTTTTACACGCAAACAGGGTTCCGAATGACGGGAACCAACACGTAAATGTGACCGGCTCTACAGAAAGGTGTATTAAGTCGCACTGTGCATTATCATGTAATGGCCTACTCAAAGTTGAGAGGGTAAACATTTCATCAAAATCTGATTTTCATTTTTGTGTCGTGAATAATATCTTTAATACTTATAGTTATAGTTTCAGGTTTCATTCAAAGAAATGTTGATTTTGGTGAATAAAGTGGAAAAAATACAATTTTGTGTGCATCGTTCTGTTGTAGTACAACAGAGCCGGCTATTTCAAAGCCTGTTTTCTCAGTTGTGTAATTTTAACTCCAAGGAAGTAGTCAATATGCAAACACGTCATATATCCAGAATGGGAGGGGCTATTGAGCTCTATTATATACCAAATGAAAGCCTACGGTGTAGGCTTTCCAACCATGTATATATCTCATTTTTATTTTTATTCTATTTTTTTGCGACATTAATACACCTTTTTTTGTAGAGCCGGTTACAAATGGTGTTTGCGAACAGAATTTCACTTCCCGCTTTGGGGAGCAGATAAAGACGTCAAGATGGCGGACTTTAGGCCCCTCTGTCTTGATCATAGAAGTGGGATTATCTTTGTCGGTTTTTACTGCTATTCCATAATGTTAAGTTTGTTTTATTTTGTTCACCGCAATTTGCCAGGGTTAACCATTTCACGTTGGATGACGTATATAAACGCAAAGTTTTTTCAAAATTCAAAACGGATGACGCATAAACACGCCACGAGCAATGCCGAAAATGTCTGTCAGCAGCGAGCAAGGCACTATCGGCCTAAACCTACTTCGGATCAAGTTTCGTTAAAAATAATCCCGCCCCCAGGGAATAATCCCAGTCTTGCACATTTTGTTTAATCGCAAAATTTACTTTAAAATAATCAGGAAAAAGACAAATTTGACGGAATTAAAAAAAATACATATTACAGAAATTGGGATATTTCCTTATAATGTTCTTCTGAGTAATTTGACAAATAAAATGCAGTAAAACAACTACATGTACAATGTAAGTCATAAAACAAAAATGTTAAATAAAATGTAAAAATATAAAATATACTGTATTTTAGGTTCAAAATATTTGCAATATATCCATAGGCCATCTTAAAATATGTCAAAAAAGGACTTTTAAGGCAAACAAAACCATCTAGGGGATGAATTTACCGTAGGTCTTTTGGTCTATAAACATGTGGAATGTCCCCCACTGTGCTTTGGAAATAGTTTTAAATCCCATTTTTCAAACATCAGAGTAGACTTGCATAATGTACTGTAGTCTGTCACTGTACAGGTATGAACAAAAAACATTGACACAGTGCTGTACATGTACAGTAAAACTAGTCTGTGTACATGTTTTTTATATTTGTGACCTGCTCTGTAAAATAGTCGGATGTCGAAAATTTGACAAACAGAGTTATGTATACCATTAGAAAGATTGCACTGTCCTCTTTCCTGCGTTCTTGTGATACACCGATTTTAATTTTGACGATTTTGCGAAATCTAAAAATCCCATTCATGAGAAATCATGCATTAAACAAATATTTCCGTTCAGGAGATTTATGCAATAGAATACAAAACCGGTTTTTCTCACTAAATATGATTCAAATTAGCATGTTTTAATGTAGAAAATGAAAATATAGATTCTAACCAAGGTGAAAATCGTGTAATAGGAATATCAAATTTGTGTACAAAAACCCCCCTCTCCACGTTCAACCACCCAAATCTCGTAAGGGCACTGTGCGACATCTGACTCTTTTTCACAGAGCGAGTCACATTTTGTACGGTACAGTATGTTGTGTACATGTATGTTGTTTAAAACCTGACACTTGAGAATCCTCCAGTTTTTATATGATTTTTCACACTCCTTAGAGAGTTGTTTATTTCAAGTTTTGTGTTCCGAAATACGGTACCCTCTGGAGACATGAACACAATGTGTACAATGGAGACAAAACGTCTCAGGAGGGTAAATTTCTATAGATGAATAGGTCTCCATTGGGAATTTCACGAATTAGATTTTTGGATTTTACTTAAATTACTCAAAACTAGGATTAGGATGTGGGTTAGGGTTAGTGTTTGGGTTAGGGTATAATATAGGGTATATTGGGTCGAAATTTAAACCCAGGAAAAAAATTATGGTTAAAATGGGAGCATTTTGAAAAACGTGCTCGACTTTCTAACCATTTTGTACACGAGAACAAAGCCATGTCTCCACAGTGATACAAAAATGCGAATACGTGTACCAGTACATGTACACATTTGTTCAAAGTAAAGTTCACAATTGTTCAGGTCGGGTCTTTCAGTTTTTAGGGGGTGGTTTTCTTGTTTTTTAACCTTTATATAAGTGCAACACCATGAACACTGTAATCTGTCAAGGAGGTGACAGCTAGTTTTCTGCATTGTGTTCAGTTTTATCAGGTGCAGTTAAAAGTCATTGGTTGTGGCTTTATTTACATGGTTTATCACAAAACACCAAGCCCCAAATATTTCATGGAGGATAGTAAACTGGTAGTCTCATAAATATTCCATACATGTACACTTGGATACAGGGTACTTTTCCATGTAAGGCATAACAAAAAAAATGTTATGTTGGCGTAACCCGACCGACCCTAAAAATACGGCCGACCCTGGATTTTTTTTTTCAAGGGACGAAATTTAATGATTAAAATCTATATAAATCTAGTTATAAATACGTTTGAAACCATTTCTGACCGTTTCTCATTGTTGTGTGTGTGGATTGTGAAAATATTGAACCTGGACACACTATCGTGTATCACTACCGGCTTAAACAATTAGAAAACATATCATTTTTATTGCTGGGAGAAAAAAAAAAAGAAAAAAAAAATTTTTGGGCCCGTTACGCCAACATAACATTTTTTTTTTATGCCTAAAGTAGATATGTATGGTTACGTGTGTTTGGGGCGTATGAGAATAACCTTATTGTACATCAAACAGGTGGGCAGCCGTGTTAGTCAGGCTAAATTATAAAAGTAAGACAGCCCTTTAAATGATTGAAGGGTTGTCTGCAGGCAATTATGGGCTTTTCTTTGCGGATTTTGTTCAAGGGATCATCATCCTAAAGAATTATGTTCATTAAATACATGTATGTATGCGTCATTCGTTTCGATTTTAGCATTTTTTTTAAGGTTTGGATTTATTTGGAAGGTTTTTTTTTATTGTAACTTCCGGTCTGGTGACATCATCAATTATTCTCCCCATCAACTTGTTCTTGGCATGATGCTGATTATATGAATTATACAGTGATTTCAGCAAACTTGTTCACACACATCAACTGATTATTCATTTTAACATTTTTCAATCTGCCGCTAGAGGACACTATAACATGTTATGACGTCACCGGCAGGGTTCTAGCCACGGTAGGCGGCGCCGGGCGGTACCGCCCGGCACTGCAAATTTTCGTCCGGCACTTGGGTTCAAATTGGCTGTGCCGCCCGGCACAATTTTTTTTTTTTTTTTTTTTTTTTTTTAAACTTAAATTATGGGCACAAAAAGAAGAAGAGAGGAGTATACAAAGTCACGTTAATCATGTTTATGTAGTAATTTATTTTATTAACTTAGCTAGACTTTCACAGAAATATGCAAAAATGAACTGGACCCCCGGCCATGAGGCGCAAGAGCTCTGCTCGCTGCGCTCGCAACGCTACGCAATCTGATAATTTACCCGGCACTAAAAAGGTACTAGCTATAACCCTGGTCACCGGTATTTTCTATAAAGTACAATCTAGCCAAAGACTAACAGTGTTGAAAGTAAGTTCAAACCATTTTCCACCTTCAAATTATGAGGCACTTCCGGTTTGGACTGGATGTAAGGGTCACATGATTTCATGCACACGATATAAAGATCCTGTATTATTCATATCATATTCATATCTTATCATATACATGTATCTATCAATTCATACAAACGTCAAGTTCAGGCCTTTTTCGGTTGATTTTTTTAAAATTGATTTACAAAAACTACATGTAATTCATGTTTTGAAACTACATGTATACACACATCAAAAATTGTTTCAAATCTGTTTCTTTAAAACCATGTTTTCCAGACGATATACAAATTACGCATTAATTAGATAAGACGACCCTCGAATCGATCTCAAGTTAAGACGAGTTCAGCCGCATTGCTATTGAAGTTAGGACGAGTTGAACGTGCGGTAATTTTGGTGAAATCGATCCTGGGACGAGTCGCGAGTTAGAACGATCGAGTTACTCTTCCTTAAATCAGCCCCTGGAGCAGAAACTTGATGTCATACCTCATCAAAGAATTACCAGCACAAAGCGCGAAAGCTCTCATCAGAAATGTATACCTGTTTTCAGTTTGCATTGAATTCTTTTCCCCAAAGGATTTCCTTTATCCGTGCCCACAGGCTTTCCTCAGAATTGTGACATAACAGGTGTGCGTTTACTTTGCGGTATGAATTTGCAAGTCTGTTACTGTAAAAGGGAAATGTACGGTATTAATTTGAACCCTGCAGTTTGGACAAGAATCGCCCCCGGAAGACCTCAAAAGCAGAGCCCTGTTAAATTATTTAATATTGTCCTTCATATACTACAGCTACTGGTATTGTATGAAGGGTGATTGATGTAGTTTGTGGCCTTTTACTGGCCAATTGTAGGAGATGAGCTATACCTGTAGTACAGTTTTTACTAAATTTGTGTGCAGTTCAACGTGTTGATGATTGATTACACAAGGGTCGTGTACGTGTACTACTGCGTTTGTTAATGGTGTAAATGGAGGACACATGCCTGGCAACACGAAGGTGAATTGGGGTTAGGGTTAGAATCGAGGACGACCTCGATTGAGATTCGTGTACAAAACCAATGAGAGCCGTCAAAAGAGAGTACAAACAAAGGAAATTATCTAGAAGAACAAATGAAAATCCTCGATTTACACCATAAACAAACGTCATTGTACGTGTATACAGTGTATGTATCATTGGGACTGGGCCCAATTTCATGGCTCTCTTTACCGTTAGCGAAAAATCCCTGCTTACTATAGAAGAAAATTCCGTGCTTTACAGTAAGCGTATTTCAAGGAATAGAGTACTAAGAATCCTGTGCTTACAGGGTTGGTACCGAATTGTTCTACTACACGGTTAGCGCAAAATAGTTATCGTAAGCGCAGAATTTTGTAGAGCCATGCAATTATAGGCGCAGATCTCCTGAAACGGCTACATGTACAGGGAAAATAATTGGCGCGCAAAGCTAACAAGATGGGTGCTTTTTCACCAGGACATACATTGTACATATGTAATGCTTTGCCGGCCTCGGCTTAATAGAAAACTTTACATTTTACAGTGACAGACTTCAGACTGGTCTACTGTTGTCACCTGACAAAAAAAGATTAAATTGGTCAGTGCACTCTTTGTTAATGACCGGAAGAGTCCATTTCATTACTGTTTTTAAAAAGGGATCATTATACCATTTGTTAGTAGTTGTGTATTGTTATCGTTTAAAGCAGCAAAAGTGCTCAAAATCTAAAGTACATGTACTTGTACGATGCTTGAATAGCCCATGAATAGCCCATGCGCGAACTGGTTTAAAAAGAAGTAGGCCCTAAATGTAAGATTTTCAATAGTAGATGATAAACAAGCTACCGTATGAACTTTATTAGACTGACGACCATGTCTAATTCTCAACTGCCTTTTATATCCTTTCCTGGTCGTCATATCTGTATATAGAGGGCGTTGTGGGCGTGGTTTGGACAGGTTGGTCAAACATGTAGATATTATGAAGCTTGTGTGCCCCGTCATCTTTAATAAGAATACTCTTCTCTCTCCCCCTCCCCCCCCCCCCCCCCCCTTCGCCCTGCGTCTGCACCATATCCTTTATGCCCTACCTGAGCCATCTACTGGCAGTTGTTTTGTCATCACCATAGCATTGTCCCATCTTATGATAGGATTCTTAGCTGCAACGTAGTCAGTAATTGCTGACTTACACATATGTTGCTCGGTAACGGAGGATGTGCGGGTTGAGTGGGTGTAGAGTCGATTTTCAAATTTGTTGACCTCTTTTTAGATTGCTTCCAAAAGTATACTGACAGCTTTAATAATTGTTCTATGAAATGTGCAGGACATTGCAGTTCTGACTAACGACGCCACACGATGCCCGTACTACCAGGCCGAGAGTGCTAACGTCAAGGCTCGCTACGCCTGCATGCTGCCACATAAGATGATTGAAGAGAACATGAGCTCACGTCAGCCTATCATCCCTATCACCAAGAAAGAATGCGAGGTACGGCAATACTTTACGAATATAACATGGTTTGAGAGTGGGTAGTCGATATGTGACCTGTCATTACAAAATGAGCGTAAAGTCGGCAAAATCAAAAATTGAGATATGGGTTTTTCTAAATTCTGTGGAAACAGAGCTTTCCAATGGTATATAACACTTGGAGGTTTGATACTCAATATTTTTTAATACAGAGATTATGAGAAAACGGGCATTTCTTGCGAGACATTGTGTGAAAGGCATAGAAAGGCATAGTCAAAATTGTCTCAAAACCTAATTTTGTTTTTATCTGATCGTCCTAAAAAATTGGGAATTGATTGTTGGGGACTTGGTCTATAAAAAAACATATAATCTCAAAATCGACCACCCCTTCAAATTTTGACTTTGACTGGCCGTACTGGGAAATCACTCCGTGCGACTTGACGCTCATTTTGTGATGACAGGTCACATATTGGCTCCCCAAGTTATTGGAAGTTGACTAATTTTTTTTTCACTTTCAGTTTAGGGATGCTTATATCGACTACCCATCGCAATAAACCAATTTGTTTTTTCTATATGCTGCATACATATTTAGTTTTAGCACCAGACACTATTTTGGACAAGTACGGTCAGGGGCCTTTTGCACTGAGAAATAACTAAACCGTGCCTGAAAATTTAACATGACACAGTTTTCTTATTTCTACTGACTTCAGTTCACAAAATAATGCCGGGAGCTTAAACTATCAATAGTATAGTTGGGGAGGCTAATGCTAACTCGCAGCTGAGATGCTAAATTGCGACACGTGGTCGAGTCAATGGCACGTAAAGGTGCCTCTGGCAGCCGGCCACACGACCCATATCTGACCACAGAGCACACAGCCAAAGATCGTAATAGTTGATTTTTGTGGAGGAAGGGAAACCGGAGGACCCGGAGAAAAAACCCTCGTGGCACAGGAGAGAATCAACGACTAACTCTACTCACAAAAGGTCCGGTCCACTTTGGGGAGAAGCGATTGCTTTTGCACACTTGCCTTCCATACCACCCATGCTACCTATGCCACCCAAATCAAGATATCTTGGTATCATTTTTTTTCTAGAAAAGTAGTTTTGGCCTCAGGGTAGTGGAAGTATAAACTTGTCTGTTGAGATGCTTGTTCGGTTGTTTTTTTGGGTGGGACACCCTGTACAACATACCCTTTTTTTTTCCTCACTGTTTTATAATTCATTGGTTTTGTTTTTCTCTCTCTGTTTACTGCCCCTCTCCCCTTTTTTTTCTCCAGGCCATTGTGTATCCAGAAGATGCACAGGAAGGCACCGGCACTCGGGGAGTCTGGGCAGAGGTCCCCGCCCACGGCATCGCGGCACCAGAGTGCAGAGAGACCCACTGGTCACGTGACAATCACCTAGGCAACGGCGTCTACGGCCAGACCCTGTCCTACAATTGGACCCTTCCGAACATCGAGCATGAACGCTGTGCCTTGAGAATACGGTAAGTTGTTGGAATTCTGTCTGCTAAAGGTTAGCATTTGAAGTGGCTTGCCCACTGCCGATTTCATAAAATGTCAAGACATGTCTTATAGGAAGGGTTACTCGTCTTGAAGGTAGGATACACCATTGGTTATTGCTTGAATTATCATGAATGGGTGGTTTTGGGGAGTTGTATTCTATATTGAAATATCTCCTCACTACATCTCAGATCTTATCAAGGAATACACCCCAACCCGTACGCTTCGCTCCAATAACCAGAACCTTCTCCAGATATCTAGGACCAATACTAAATTCTATGGGGAACGTGCCTATGGCACTATACATGTACCGTAGCTGCACGAAAATGGAACTATATCCCTCTCCACATACGAAATGCATCATCTGTCGACAATTTCAAACGTGCTCTCAAAACATTCATGTTCTCCCTTTAAGTGCCCAATATTGTTCCATATTAATGTATATTTTGTAGCGTTTATTGTTTAATTGCTTATTTGTGTAGTTTAATTATTTATGTTTGATATTATATGAATTTAATTGTAAAGCGCATAGAGATGAGTCCATATTATGCGCTATATAAATGTTTCATTATTATTATTATTATTATTATATTAAATATCAATTAACTGAACTGTCCGAAGTTTTACAATCATGGATGCTGAGAAAAGCAAGAAAAACAGCGTTCGTTTTCAATCGGCGTCGAGCAGTTATTCTTATGTTCTTGGTTTGTTTTTTGTGATCAATCAAAACAATTATAGGATATTTAGCGCAATCATTTTTCTGGATGCCTACAATTATTATTTACTTTTAAATAAGTAAAATATTTCCTAATTGTAATAAAAAGTAAAAAAGGACGTTAGTAAAAAAGATGGTGATCGCGAAAAAAAACAAGAACAACATAAGAATCCAGTTGAAAACGAAAAGCGTTTTTCTTACTTTTCTCAGCATCCATTATTGTAAAACTTTGGACAGGTCAGTTAAACAATATTTACATGTACTATAAAATACAACCCCCTAAATCCACCCATTCATGATAATTGAAGCAATTACTCATGGTGTATCCTACCTTTACATTATTTGTGATAATGAGTGTTCAGTTTTCATACACACTTTTTCTTTGACCAAATCTTATATTATTTTTTGTTTGTGTAGGTACAACATTTCGACAGGTGAATATGATGGATGGTCTGGTAACGTGAATGCCTCCCTTAATAAGCAAGGAAATCAGGAGAGCACTCTGGATGTTGCAACAAAGTACGTAGCTAATAGTGGGGTAGATCGGGAAAATGGTTGATGGAATTGTGCATTCGATGATACAAGCATGAACATGGGTACAGAGCAAGTCAGAGAATGTCATGAGCATGATATTTGACTAGAGGGCCATCACGTAAGTTTGTTCTTTAAAGAAATACACGTATAGGTACATATGTATAACAAGCTCTACATACCGTACATGTACAAAATATTCATAAGGGCTGCCATTGCTTGTAATTATTCTACTAATATCTTTTTAACCAGTTCGCGCCAGAGGCGTATATACACGCAGTTTTCCCCAGATTCAAAACAGATGACGCATAAACACGCCACAAGCAAGGCCGGAAATGTCTGTCGGCGGCAAGCAAGGCCAAAAATGCGTGGGTGTGCTTCCCAGTACCATTGGCCTGAACCCACTACGGATCGAGTTTCGTTAAAAACAATTCCGCGCCTCGGCTCGGTGATGTTAAAATAATCCCGGCGCAAACTGGTTAAAAGACAAATCTGTGATGACCCTATATCCAAATATCTTTCTCATGACACACTTTGATTATGTGCCTCATTCCATGCTTGTAACGTTAAAGGTAGGATACACCATTTGTAGATATCGAAAAATTGTACTACCAACTTATTAAGAAATGTCTTACTTATTTTAAAGTAAATAATGATTCTAGGCATCAAGCAAAATGATTGCACTATATATCCTGTAATTGTTCCAAAAAATTTAATTTTTATTAAACGAAATTCGCGATTGAGAAAAAACAAGAACAACATACATGTAAGAACCACTGCCCAACGCCCGTTGAAAAAGAACGCCGTTTTTTTGCTTTTCTCAGCATCCATGATTGTAAAACTTTGGACAGTTCTTGTAAACTATATTTGACCCGCTCCATCGTAATCAGGAATAAGTTGCTAAGGCCGTTTTACGCAATCGGTCGGTAAAGTGAACGCATGGGTGAAAATCGTGACCAAGTCGTTTTTCTGAACAAGTGTAGTTATCACAGATTATTGTCATTAATGTCTAGTATGTAAAAACGATCAATGAAGAGGATTTGTGTGCGCTGTCCGTATGATTTTGGTCAATTTTGTTTATTTTAAAGCTGTTTTTCCTCTGAATGTGGATTCGGCAAATAAATATACACCTGTCATCTTCATCAGACCATAACTCATTAACCTAAGAAGATACACACTCGTGATGGGTATCATTAGAAAGCTTATAAAATTCCCTTTTGGTTTTTCTGAATAACAAACTATAAATCTACAATCTCTCAAAATTTGAACATAATCCATCACCCAGAAGTGTATTGTTTTGTCAATTTGGTGAAAACATTTTCCATAGAAATAATCTGCTTTTCTGAACTTCAAAGCTGTTTATCTCATAATTAAGTTGTCAGGGTTTTATCACTAAATCCTTTCCACAGGGAAGATAGGGTGGGGGTACATATGTGACCTGTTCCAACGAAACCCGGACAAAGTCGACTTTTTAGTTTTTCAGATTTTGCTTTTTTCAAATTCTCTAGGTTCTCAGCTTTAAAATGATGTATCATTTACATATGTACCCCCACCCTATCTTCCCTGGGGTCTGGATTTAGTGATAAAACCCTGACAACCTAATTATGAGATAAACAGCTTTGAAGTTCAGAAAAGCAAATTATTTCTATACACAAATGTTTCACAAAATTGACCAAAAAACACACTTCTGGTAGACGGATTTTGTTCAAATTTGAGGAGATTGTAGATTAATAGTGAGTGACTTAGGAAAACCTAAAACCTCAAAATGGTAAAAATCCATCCAGAAATGACTTCAGGTACATTGTGACAAAACACATTGTGCGACTTTGTCCGGGTTTCGTTGGAACAGGTCACATATGTATGTAACCCCGACCCAAAACAGGTCTTGGGTTATAGTATTATTTAATATTTTCTATTTTGTATGACTGTTTCTCATTTGTAAGATTCCCCTTTTACTCAACTTTTATGGTTCTTTATCTTTTTTTATACTGGAGAGCTTGTTCCAGTATAGACCCTTTGATCTCTGCCTACCATTTGTAGGACTAGTCTTTGATCTTTTTATCTTTTATCTTTCTTGGAAGCTCAGAGGATGTTCTTTGTGTCCTCTGCCTTTTATTAGTGGCTGGTACACCAGTGTGTATACACACAATAAACTTCCATAAGCTAAGCAGGATGTAAGGACTCTTAATCCCTGCTTGTTTATTACATCTTGCAGGAGCTGTTAAAACAACAAGCTTCTGTTGATTTCAGATCTCCCTGGTTACTAAATGACCAATCAGTTTAGAGTCATGTGTGACAATTTGAAGTTTGACCAATGAGAGCCTGGGTTGATCATGTGGTCAGGACATGCTTTCGGTGCCAGCTTGCCCTAAATGTTAGCAAGACTTGGCATAACCGATTCTGCCATCGTGCTGACTGCATGTCTGCCATTTTCATCTGCTGTTTTGAGCAAATTGTTGTTGTTTCGATTGGAGGACCCTGATTCCAAGTTTTCCTCCTCTTGCACGAATATTGGCTCTCTGTTTTAGGTGAGTTTGATTTACTATTTATATTGTGTTTAGATTATTATATTTTTAGTCATTGACATTTCACTGTGTTCATCCTGACTTTGCGTAAATTAAAAAGAGATTTGTCCGAGTTGTATTTCTACGAAGTCTGGACTTCAGGAATTTGAGAGAGTCCAGACATATTGTTGAAGTAAAAGACTTTGGCGATTAATTATATTGTCAAGTTTGATAATGTGCTGAGAGATCCAAAAAGGATACTCTCATGATTTTGCATTTTTTATATTAACTTTAGGTAAAGTGTTTTAGCAAGATAAGTTTGTAGTAAGTTGGATTTGCGCCTTTTCTTTACTCTTGCATGAAGCACATGCAAGTGGTTTAGAGTCAAACCAAGAATAAGTAATGCTCCAGATTTTATTCAGCATTGTATAGACTTTTGGTGTTTTATGAAGTCAGGGTGAACAACTGACTATGGTCCCAAATTCTGGGATGATTAGCTATTTTTATTGAATTTCCATTCCGCAGTTATGATTTACTTGTTGAAGTGTTTGGCGGACATTTTCCTGTGGTTTTGATTAACCCAAGCTTTAAGACACAAACTGTTGTCTTGTGTTAGAGTTTTAGGCTGTATGCGAAAAGATGCATATTCTGTATTTATTTATTTGTAGATTCCGGTCTTTAGTGCCGTTCATATATTATTCTGTTATAGATCGAAACTTAGAGATACAAATTGTTCTCTCATGATCAAGTTTGGAACTTGCTATTCCTGTATTTGAACAGTTCGATTAAGATTTGGAGTTTTCTATTTTTTGATTTGTGTCTCACGTATGAGACTGAGAAATGTAGTCCTTTTTATCATGTTTAGTTTTAAAGTCGTTCCAAGGAAATACCTTTGAGTATTTCTGAGAAGTACTAGACAACAAATTTATTTCTTTTATATTTTTCCTATGATAAAGAAGTTCATGCAATACATGTCAATATCGTGTACCTGTACATGTAGGTTGCTATTGTTGAATTTTAAAAACCTTCCACATGATGGATAGTTATGAAGTGTGTTAAATTTGCATGTAGAAAAGTCAGCCATTTTGACCTGACTCTGTAGTAATTAGATGGATTTAGTAATGTGGCATAGACCCCTATGCAACTCTCTGTTTTAGACTAAAACGACTGGATCGTGCCATTTGAAGGGTAACTTAGACCGGACCGTCTGCGTGTTCCCGACCTGCCCTCCAGGCATCCCATTCTGTGCTCCAGCACGTCCAGTACGCCAAGCCTACTGCTATCCTCGACGCCCAACGACAAGACGTTCGAGCGATCCAGGCACAAGAACAATCCAGCATCGCCCTAGACGTATCCACTTCATCTTTTTGTCTTGTTCAAGACCCCGCAAGTATCTTACTTTAGTTTCACATGTACATGTAGCAACAAATGACGAGAGTCGTCATTTCTACTTCTATCTTCAATTGAACTCTTCTTCAAGTGCTCTACTTCATCATCTCGTTCTACATATTCTTCAACTCCTTCTACCCCATGACTCCGATCTACCGAGGATGGACGAATCGCGAGCGTTAACTGTTTTTTAGGTTTTGGCGCCTTTTTTATCTGAGCTCAAATTTTGTATTTAAAATCCTACAGGATCCTGTGTTTCATGTAGATCATCGTAACCCATTGCATTTTCATTTGTATTGCTATTGCCTGAGATTATTTTCTTTTTGAAATAAAACATTTTCTTTGTGTATGCAAATCCTGAATTGTGTGAAGTCAAGAGTTTTTTACCAAAAGGGAGTTAAATTAATATAAATTTGGTTCCTGTTATTTTGGAATGTGAACCACGGGTTACATTTGGGGGCTTGTCCGGGAACGTTTTAATTTTTTGACTTGACTTCGAATATAAAGGATTTGTGTGCACCTTGATCTTGTTTGGTTTTGGATTGAGAATATCTATTGTTTTCTATTGTTGTGATTGATGCTAATGGTCTCTCTCAGATATATATTATTTATTTTGCGATTTGCTGTTGTATTGATTGATTTGTTGACCTTGTTTCCTCAAAGGTACATGTACATTATTTATCCTGCAAATTATTTTTTGATACTTGCCAAGAGAGCCAATATTTGTGCAATTCCTTTTTTTGGTGGCCATTTTCCCCGTTCCGTGCATTTTTTCGGTTGTTGCTTAATTGCTCAAACTTCACTTGTCACAAATGGCGGACACAGTACTTCGACAGAATGGTCTGGATTGGTGTAAGAAGGACGATCTCAGGCCCAGTCACTCTTTTTTGTTAACTTTTCAATTGTCTAGCCCATTGGCGGAGACAGATATTCTAGCCTGTTCTCTGCACGATATGTTCCCTTCACTAGAGGGCCTTTCTAAGAAAGAGGATGCAGACGACAACTCCGCTATTTTCCTATGTGATTTTTCTGTGCCTATCTCTTCTCTTAGGCTAGGGACTGAGATTCGGTTAATTTGTCATGCGTCATCGACGCTTTGTCAAGTCATTCGGCTGGACAATTCTCCATCAAAGAACCAGCGAGTCACTATTAGTAACCTGCGGCAAAGTGGTGTCCTAAATGCATGGCATTTGAGAGAGAGGACATCTACGTCTGATTTCCCTTCTACTTCTGCTTCTAGTCCTTCTTCTCAACAAACCCCACCCTCTGACTTCTCCAAATCATTTGCTCGCTGCACCTTGGCGGCAAATTACCGTAAGCTTAGATGCTACTCGGGTTCTACTTCTCCCCCGAAAGATGAAGACGAATATGTAGCTTGGATCGACCACGTCGAAGGTCAGATGGATGAGTGGCAGGACTTGGACGACGCAGAGAAGAGAAAGCGTATCCGCGAAGCTCTGCGGCCACCTGCCCTCAATATCATCAACGATCTTCGACGTGACGATCCAACTGCCACTTCTCTAGACTACCTTAAGGCTTTAGACATCGCTTTTGGTGACACGGAGACGGACGACGAGTTGTTCGTGAAATTTCATGGCTTGGCCCAGGCTGCTGGTGAGTCTCCTTCTAAGTTTTTGACTAGGCTTCAAAATGTATTGAGGCGGGCACTGAGAAGGGGAGTTGTCCCTCATTCCCAGGCTGACAAAATGCGCCTCAGCCAGTTTATCCGTGGTATCTTGTACGACGAGATGATACTGGTAAACCTGCAACTGAGAGACAAGATGAGTCAGCCACCGTCTTTCCTAGCCCTGCTGTCCATGGTCAGAAAGCAAGAAGATGAGGCCAGACTAAAGCTGCAGAGTCGTGGTTGTCCCACCCTCGGGGCACAAAAAGCTCGACATCTTCAGCACGCCGCTCACCCTCCGACTCACCACTCTAACTTTGCCTATCCTCAGGCACCATATTCTCACTCTTCACACTATCCTCATCCTGCCAGTCCTCAGGCACAGTTTCTCCATCAGAATGCCACTCCAGCTACTCCTCAGAGCATTTCACAGCGCACGCAGGTCCGCAACACTCCTCGAGATCAGGCTCGGTGGAGACAACCTCGTCAGAACCCTGACCGAGGCAATGAGAGGGGCACTTTGGTAGATTTTTGTTTTTCGTGTGGTCAGGAGGGACACATCCGCCGGAGATGTATGAACCCTGCCAACGCTGAAGTTGTCAATAGGAAGTTGATCCACTTCATCCTTGGAGGACCGTCGGGAAACGGGCTCGGACGTCTGCAGGAGGGGAACCAGATGTCCGAATGCCGGTAAGCCCCAAGATTAAATATGAGGCAGGAACGGATGTTCCTCAGGGATTGGTCGGTGATACAGTCACACCACGGTGTTGGGTTGATGGACTCGACACCCACTGCCTACTGGACAGTGGCTCTCAAGTCACTCTGATGTCTAAAGGTTTCTTTGACCGTCTCAATCGTCAGTTGCACCCCCTTAACGATCTTGTTTTGTTCCATGGAGGTGATGGGAAGATGCCATACTTGGGTTGGACTTATGTGTCTATGGGGTTTGACGACTCCTTCAGTGGGACCAGTAGTCAGTTCGACACCTTTGCTTTGGTCGTCCCAGATGGACGAAACTCCAGTGTCCAACCAATTATAGTTGGGACAAATTCAGGTCTTTTCCGCAGCTGTTTTGAGTCATGTAAGCAGCAGGCAGGTCATCGGGCTGTACAGAGTCTGAATATCAGTGCCACATGCCGAAAGATCTATAAGGACATCGCCGATGAGAACAAGATTCCTGGTGATGGTAGGCTTGGAACGGTCAGGACTCGTTCAAAACGTGTCCTTACCTTTCAGCCTGGCGAGCAGAAATCTGTCTGTGGGTCTCTGCGAAATGTCCTGCATAAACCAGTTACTGTGCTGGTTGAAGCCCAGGAAAGGCGTAGACTGCCGACAGGGTTGGAAGTGACACCTCTTGTCACTGAACTCCCCGGGAATTCGACAAGCACTGTCAATGTAATAGTTGTC
This sequence comes from Crossaster papposus, assembly GCA_037893245.1. NCBI lineage: Eukaryota > Metazoa > Echinodermata > Asteroidea > Velatida > Solasteridae > Crossaster > Crossaster papposus. The sequence goes on along the minus strand of JBAIAA010000090.1, from coordinate 2,187,067 downwards.
AACCGTACCAGTCAGAAGATAACAGTCCCAGGAAATTGTCCTTTGGCAGACGTTTTTATCCCTGAATGGTGTCATGAAGCTCCGAGTGTGGGGGAACCCATGAAGGCTTCAAGCGCAAACTTTAGCGCCAAGGCTACTACAAGCAACAATGTCCACTCAAAGTCCTCTGATAGTGATTTTGACAACCTTCCTTTTGTCTGGGGTTCGATCTCCCCTGAAAGGAAGAACCAAATTCTCGACAAGATGAGGTTAAGATCTCAGGTTTTCTCTAGACACGACTGGGATGTAGGACAAACAAAACAAGCCGAGCACCAGATCAACCTTGAAGATGGCTCCCCATTTAGGGAAAGATCGCGAAGGATAGCTCCAGCTGATCTCAAAGACTTGAGGCTACACTTACAGCAGCTGTTAGACAACGACATCATCAGAGAATCACGCAGCCCATATGCTTCACCGATTGTGCTTGTTCGCAAGAAAAACGGTAGCTTGCGGATGTGTATTGACTATCGTACACTGAATGCACGCACAATTCCTGATCAGTACGCAGTCCCACTCATACAAGAGGCAATTGATTGTCTGAACGGCAGCTGTTGGTTTTCGGTGATCGATTTGAAATCTGGGTTTTATCAGATACCCATGCGTCAAGAAGACAAGGAGAAAACGGCATTCATCTGTCCTTTGGGTTTCTATCAGTTTGAACGAATGCCTCAAGGTGTCAAAGGTGCTCCTGCAACTTTTCAAAGGTTAATGGAGACCTGCATGTCTGGAATCAACATGACTGAAGTGTTGGTATACATGGATGATCTTATCATCTTTGGTCGATCCTTAGACCAGATGGAAGAGAGACTAATGAAGGTTCTTGATCGTCTTGCCGATTTTGGACTGAAAGTGTCTCCAGAAAAGTGTCAACTCTGTTGTAGGTCAGTCAAGTATCTCGGGCATGTAGTCTCAGAAAAGGGAGTACAAACTGATCCGGAGAAAATGTCTGCTCTGGAGACATGGCCTCGACCTCTGAATGTCAAGCAAGTTCGATCGTTCCTTGGTTTTGCAGGCTATTATCGTCGTTTCATTGAGAACTACTCCAAAATAGCCCGTCCTCTGAATGACCTCACTGTTGGATGTGTTTACCCTAGAAAGCGGGGCCGTCCAGCACCAAAAGCGTCATCTGATCCCAATGCTCGTAAGGTCGGCGACCCACTTGGTGAACTATGGACGACAGAGTGTGAAAAAGCATTTCTCACTTTGAAGGATCGCCTTGTTTCTGCTCCTGTACTTGCATTTGCAGATCTGTCCAAACCCTTTGTGTTACACATTGATGCGAGTCGTGATGGTTTGGGTGGAGTTCTGTATCAAGATCATGATGGAAAACTTCGCCCTGTCGCATACGGTAGTCGTGGTTTGTCACACACTGAGAAAAACTACCCTGCCCATAAACTGGAGTATCTGGCATTGAAATGGGCCGTCACTGATAAATTCCGTGACTACTTGTACATGGCCAAAGGAACCAAAGTGATGACTGACAATAACCCGCTCACTTACGTTCTTTCCTCGGCCAAACTGGATGCCACTGGGCATCGATGGCTGGCGGCATTGTCAAACTTTGACTTTTCAATCCACTACAAGCCAGGGCGGACAAACACTGATGCAGATGCTTTGTCACGTAGACCCCACTCACCTGAGCTTGATCAGCAGTTCGAGGAGGAACAGCGAGACAAAATAGAGAAACTTGAAGGTCGACTTAAGGGCACTGGTGAGATACAGGATGTCATCTGTCCTAAAGAAGTTGTGGGCGCACTGTATTTCCAGTGTGGTGCCAAGGTATCTGCACGTGAACACGACAGACAGACAGATTCAGTCACATCTTGTACAAATGACAGTGTTCCACTGATCCATTCCTTGTCTGTAGGTGCAAATGCTGTCCCTGACTGTTATGCATCAGTTTCCGAGATGAACAGGTTGGATTGGGGAGAAATCCAACGAGAGGACCCGATTATCAAACAAGCCACAACCTTTGTAAAATTGGGTAGGAAACCAGACTCACAAGCAGACCTGCCAGGTGAAGTGAAGCTGATCCTTAGGGAGTTTGACAAACTTTCCCTTTCCAATGGGATTTTGTACAGATCTGTTACAAACTCATTGGGTAACAAGTGCCTTCAACTTGTCCTTCCTTCCCAATTTCGCATCCAAGCGATCCGAGGACTACACAACGAGCTAGGACATCTCGGTGTCGAGCGCACACTAGCACTCGCACGAGACCGATTCTACTGGCCTCGAATGGCTGCAGAGATTGACAACTGGGTCAAACACTGTACTCGATGTGTTGCCAGAAAGACACCTCAGAAACCTGCTGCACCACTGGTAAACATTAAGACTAATGGTCCTTTGGAACTGGTCTGCATGGATTTCTTATCTTTGGAGGCAGACCGTAGCAACAAAAAGTCTATCCTGGTAGTGACTGATCATTTCACTCGCTATGCTCAGGCTTTCCCTACTAAAGACCAAACCGCTCGCACTGTGGCTAAGGTCTTATGGGAGAACTTCTTTGTTCACTATGGGTTGCCCCAGCGTCTTCACTCGGACCAGGGGCGTGACTTTGAGAGCAAGGTTGTGAAAGAGTTAACACTCCTGCTAGGCATCAAAAAGTCACGAACTACGCCCTACCATCCCCAAGGTGACCCCCAACCAGAGCGATTCAATCGCACTTTGTTAAATATGCTTGGTACCTTGGAAGACGAGAAGAAAGCCCATTGGAGCAAGTATGTCAGTGCATTAGTTCATGCATACAATTGCACTAAGCATGACAGCACCGGTTTCTCGCCCTATTTCCTCATGTTTGGCAGAGAGGCAAGACTCCCCATTGACTTGAGGTATGGGATAAGTGCAGATGACTTCACAACTGCAGACCACGCACAATATGTCAAGGGGCTGAGGGAGCAGCTTACGCGCGCCTATCAGCTTGCAACCAACAATTCAGCTAAATCAGGTGAAAGTAACAAAGCTCGACATGACCGACGTGTCAGAGGACACGAGCTTCGGTCTGGCGATCGAGTGTTGATCAGAAACCTTGGCTTGCAAGGAAAACACAAGATAGCTGATCAATGGGACCCTACAATTCATTTGGTCACAGAACGCATCAGTCCAGATATGCCAGTGTACCGTGTCAAGCCAGAGACAGGAGAAGGGCGTGTCCGAACGCTGCATAGGAACATTTTGTTGCCTATCGACTACTTCAATGATGAGGAGTCCCAGCATCGTGTCACCAGGCCCAATCGTCCCGTCACGAGAGCAGCGGCTAAGATCAGCCCTCCCCGAGATCAGTCTGACTCTGAAAGTCAACCATCCAGTGACGATGAGGTTGTTGTGGTTTTTCCTAAGAAATTGCTCAATTCCCCACTTAATGTGGAGGCACCTGAGTTTGTTCCTCAGCAACAACCATTTACTGATCTGTCGGTAGATACCTGTCAAGTAGAGGAACACATTTCAATCACAGAACAACCTTCGCATTCTCACGAAGATGTATGTGATGGTAATGAGAACTCTGTTCTTCAACAGTCTCCATCTCCTTCTGAGAAGACACCCAGTGTCTCAGAGAATTTGTTTACCGAGCAACCTCCACTTTCCTGTTTAGACATCAGTAATGATGCTGACCCATCCATCGTTTCTGTGGTACCCCTTGCGCCATTAGATTTTTCTTCTCCTGACAAAGGTCAGGGACATTTTATGGTGGCCAGTCCTTCACCAGCACCCGTATTGTCTCCATTAGTTCCTCAGAATGAAGGAGGCGATAAGAAGGAGGAGACCAGTGAAGATGTTTGCTGCATCACTGCAAAGGAGCAATCTCCTCAGTGCAACGTTAGTGATGAGGTACATCATGTAACTAGCGACCCCCCAACCGAAGAGTTCTTGAAAGAAATGTCTGACCCCGAGTCAAACTTTGTCAGGCGCTCAGCTCGAGTGTCGCAACCGCCTTTGCGAATGAAGTTTGCAGAGAAGGGGAAACCTGTATTTAGCCGGCAATTCCGATCATCTAGGATGTTTGCCGAGTTAAAGAAGAAGGTTTTCGGTCCTTAGATATGTATATATTTCCTTGTTTTTCTTCTTTTGTTTGCTCCCGGCGGTAGCAAGTTAAGTAAGGGGAGGATGTAACCCCGACCCAAAACAGGTCTTGGGTTATAGTATTATTTAATATTTTCTATTTTGTATGACTGTTTCTCATTTGTAAGATTCCCCTTTTACTCAACTTTTATGGTTCTTTATCTTTTTTTATACTGGAGAGCTTGTTCCAGTATAGACCCTTTGATCTCTGCCTACCATTTGTAGGACTAGTCTTTGATCTTTTTATCTTTTATCTTTCTTGGAAGCTCAGAGGATGTTCTTTGTGTCCTCTGCCTTTTATTAGTGGCTGGTACACCAGTGTGTATACACACAATAAACTTCCATAAGCTAAGCAGGATGTAAGGACTCTTAATCCCTGCTTGTTTATTACATCTTGCAGGAGCTGTTAAAACAACAAGCTTCTGTTGATTTCAGATCTCCCTGGTTACTAAATGACCAATCAGTTTAGAGTCATGTGTGACAATTTGAAGTTTGACCAATGAGAGCCTGGGTTGATCATGTGGTCAGGACATGCTTTCGGTGCCAGCTTGCCCTAAATGTTAGCAAGACTTGGCATAACCGATTCTGCCATCGTGCTGACTGCATGTCTGCCATTTTCATCTGCTGTTTTGAGCAAATTGTTGTTGTTTCGATTGGAGGACCCTGATTCCAAGTTTTCCTCCTCTTGCACGAATATTGGCTCTCTGTTTTAGGTGAGTTTGATTTACTATTTATATTGTGTTTAGATTATTATATTTTTAGTCATTGACATTTCACTGTGTTCATCCTGACTTTGCGTAAATTAAAAAGAGATTTGTCCGAGTTGTATTTCTACGAAGTCTGGACTTCAGGAATTTGAGAGAGTCCAGACATATTGTTGAAGTAAAAGACTTTGGCGATTAATTATATTGTCAAGTTTGATAATGTGCTGAGAGATCCAAAAAGGATACTCTCATGATTTTGCATTTTTTATATTAACTTTAGGTAAAGTGTTTTAGCAAGATAAGTTTGTAGTAAGTTGGATTTGCGCCTTTTCTTTACTCTTGCATGAAGCACATGCAAGTGGTTTAGAGTCAAACCAAGAATAAGTAATGCTCCAGATTTTATTCAGCATTGTATAGACTTTTGGTGTTTTATGAAGTCAGGGTGAACAACTGACTATGGTCCCAAATTCTGGGATGATTAGCTATTTTTATTGAATTTCCATTCCGCAGTTATGATTTACTTGTTGAAGTGTTTGGCGGACATTTTCCTGTGGTTTTGATTAACCCAAGCTTTAAGACACAAACTGTTGTCTTGTGTTAGAGTTTTAGGCTGTATGCGAAAAGATGCATATTCTGTATTTATTTATTTGTAGATTCCGGTCTTTAGTGCCGTTCATATATTATTCTGTTATAGATCGAAACTTAGAGATACAAATTGTTCTCTCATGATCAAGTTTGGAACTTGCTATTCCTGTATTTGAACAGTTCGATTAAGATTTGGAGTTTTCTATTTTTTGATTTGTGTCTCACGTATGAGACTGAGAAATGTAGTCCTTTTTATCATGTTTAGTTTTAAAGTCGTTCCAAGGAAATACCTTTGAGTATTTCTGAGAAGTACTAGACAACAAATTTATTTCTTTTATATTTTTCCTATGATAAAGAAGTTCATGCAATACATGTCAATATCGTGTACCTGTACATGTAGGTTGCTATTGTTGAATTTTAAAAACCTTCCACATGATGGATAGTTATGAAGTGTGTTAAATTTGCATGTAGAAAAGTCAGCCATTTTGACCTGACTCTGTAGTAATTAGATGGATTTAGTAATGTGGCATAGACCCCTATGCAACTCTCTGTTTTAGACTAAAACGACTGGATCGTGCCATTTGAAGGGTAACTTAGACCGGACCGTCTGCGTGTTCCCGACCTGCCCTCCAGGCATCCCATTCTGTGCTCCAGCACGTCCAGTACGCCAAGCCTACTGCTATCCTCGACGCCCAACGACAAGACGTTCGAGCGATCCAGGCACAAGAACAATCCAGCATCGCCCTAGACGTATCCACTTCATCTTTTTGTCTTGTTCAAGACCCCGCAAGTATCTTACTTTAGTTTCACATGTACATGTAGCAACAAATGACGAGAGTCGTCATTTCTACTTCTATCTTCAATTGAACTCTTCTTCAAGTGCTCTACTTCATCATCTCGTTCTACATATTCTTCAACTCCTTCTACCCCATGACTCCGATCTACCGAGGATGGACGAATCGCGAGCGTTAACTGTTTTTTAGGTTTTGGCGCCTTTTTTATCTGAGCTCAAATTTTGTATTTAAAATCCTACAGGATCCTGTGTTTCATGTAGATCATCGTAACCCATTGCATTTTCATTTGTATTGCTATTGCCTGAGATTATTTTCTTTTTGAAATAAAACATTTTCTTTGTGTATGCAAATCCTGAATTGTGTGAAGTCAAGAGTTTTTTACCAAAAGGGAGTTAAATTAATATAAATTTGGTTCCTGTTATTTTGGAATGTGAACCACGGGTTACATGTACAAGCTGGGAAACTAAATAATTTTAAAAAAGCAAAATCTAAACAACTTTGTCTGCGTTTCGTGGGAGCAAATCACAAATGTCACACAAGGGTACACCTAATTGTTTATAGCTACTGATTCACATATATTTCAGATAAGAGTAACTACATGTAACAATACAGCTTGTATGGGGTTCATTCTGTGTGTTGTTTAAGGCCCAGTCCCACTGCACTTGCGCACGAATTACTCATGAATTGCGCATAAAATTTTCTTTGTGCGTGATTCGTCAGTGATGTGCGTAAATCCCACGTGATTCACACGTGGAGCATCAGTTTTTGTAAGTGATTGTACGCGGAGACGGGTTTGTGCGCGATCGCCGGTTTTGAACGGTTCAACATTTTTTCCACGCACAACGTGCGCGATTATACGCAGTTTATGCGCAGTTTATGCGCAATGTACGTAGTTTGGACGTGGAAGGTGCGTGATATGTGCGTGATATGTGCGTGTTCTGTCAGTGCGCCCTTCATCAGTGATACATGCGTGCTCCATGCGCGGACCGTACGTGATTCATCAGTGCTCGTGCGCTGTTCATGCGTGATCCATACGTGTTACATTCGCTATACATGCGTCGATTGAACGTCAGAAATTGTATCGGGTTTGGGCTTGTGCGCTGTTGTGCGTGGAATGTTCGTTCTTTGTCAGTGATTGTAAGTGATACATGCGCAGTTTATACGCGATTCATCGGTGATTCTGACCACGCACAACCCCAGAAAATGACCAATTTCTCCACGAACAATCACGCACAAACCAATTTTATGCGCGATTTATGCGTGATTTATGCGTCATTGGCAATGGGACTGGGCCTTTAGACAGGGTGCCGTGTGTCTGGGGGATCCTTCATGGCCCGCCTTCTACGGGATTCTCCTGGAAAACTGCCTAGAATCAGTCTATCGTTACACTTCTATACAATAGTTCTTTCATTCTTTTGAAACGTTCTCATTCTTTTCCTTTGTGATGATTGTTCCTTCCGACTCCAAGTTTTTATATTCTCCACAGTTCACTTGATTGGGTTTTTTTTATTACTACTTATTGTCTTATATTTGTACACATTCCCGTCGTGAATATGGCCACTGATGCCGGCACGGCGTTAAACCCTAAACTCACTCACTCGCTCTGTGTGTTGTACTTCATTAAACACAGACAAACTGTGTAGTGATACATGTATAGAAGTAAATTTGTCCCACAACAGGCTCTTGACATAACTTCCAACTTGGTAGGATGACCCGTATATTTAATTATTTGTTGTTTCCTTTGTTTATTTTTCATCACATCAGATATGGATTTGCAAATCTTGAAGCAGGGCAAGACCGCGGCTATGTATTTGAAAACAACCCCGAAGTGGACGTGTTTGGTAACGTGGAAGGCACCAACAACAAGAACTTTGAGCTGCGTCTTGCCTTCAACACGGCTCAGATGGGCAGGACCTTTCAAGACAGGTACGTACACGGTGCTAACATACTCAGGGTTCCAACTGCATCCTGGAAATAAAGGAAAACCTGGAAAATTAGTTTCGCGATTTTTCCAGGCGGGCGGGGGGGGGGGGGGGGGGGGGGGGATTTGAGAAAAATGCCTGAAATCAGGAAAAAGTCAGAGAATTTGATTGACCCTTTTTGCTAATGATTCTGTAGGGGGGGGGGGGGGGGGCGGTAATTGTGTGCTCCCTAAAAACCAGAACGTAATGCCTGTTGGCGATTTTGGAGGCTTTTCTTGATACAAAAATAATAACAAATCTTTAACAAATTTCGAGAAATTTGCCAGGATGTCAAAAAGTGGAGAGAGAAAAAACACCGTTGCTTTTTCCTTAACATAACATACAAATTGAACATTTGTTTGGGAATAATAAAGCACATTTGTTGAAGAACATAGTGTAATGAACTTGTGGAATGCTCATTTGCAAGCAATAATTTTAAGTTCGGCAACTGGTTTATTCGGCAAACACTGACACAGCAACCGTTCAATCATACACACAAACATACACTGCAAAGGCGCGGTACAATAGCGATCATCACATGCACGAATGTATACAATGTACTGTATACACGTGTACAGGAGTGTCGTGGCCGAGCGGTTAAGAGCTGGGTTTTCTGTTCCGCAGAGCGTGAGTTCGAGTCCCGGTGTCGACACGTGTGTCCTTAAGCAAGGCAATTAAACCACTATTGCTTTGTCCTTCGGATGGGACGTAAAGCCGTAGGTCCCGTGTGTGTGTATAATGTATATATTGAACCTGGACACCCACGTAAAAGAACCCAGTCACACTTATCGCTAAAGAGAAGGGGTTCGCCCCGGTGTTTCTGGCATTTCGTTCATCCTCCTACTGGTTTCTTCAGGCTTACGAGCTACAGTGCCTTGGGCGCTTTTGAGGAATCCTCGGTTTCATTGCCGAAAGAAATAATAATAATATTAATAGTACAATGCATATAGAGAACAGAAATGGGTCAAAGGGTACTGGTTATGCAAATTACAGTCACAAGAGAACCCAACAGTCTAAAGTGTGCAAATATATTACACATAGACAACAACTAAAGGCCGAGTTCGGGCGGTCCGTTCTTGACACGCGAACTCTGTTCTCGCGCTCGAACGGCGGGAACGCAACCCGTGAACACTGCACTCGGAACAAGAACACACACCACCTATCCACCAGGGTTTTGCAAGAACAAGTTACGCATGTCAAAAACAGACCGCCCGAACTCGGCCTTAATGTCCAGCGGATAAAAAACAGTGCTAATCTTAAATTGCCTTTTCAGGTCCCACACCTTTGCAATTCGCAAGCGTCCATCGGATGTCCCGTCGACCGCCACCATCCGTAATCTCAACGTCCGTGGCAAGCGTGGGAACATCGTGCAGGTCTACCCAGCAGTGGAGTATGACTTTGTGCCTAACACTGTGGAGACCACACCAGGGGAATACATCCATATTCAGTAAGTAACTCTTTTGTGTCGCCTGAAAAAAAGTTTTTTGGGGGCCAGTGTTGTGGATAAGCATTATCGATGTCCATTTTCATTTCAATAGAACAGTATTTGCCGAATGTTGAATGGTATTAGCCGAATGTTGAATGGTATTAGCCGAATGTTGGGTATTAGCCGAATGTTGAATGGTATTAGCCGAATGTTGGGTATTAGCCGAATGTTGGGTATTTGCCGAATGTTGAATGGTATTAGCCGAATGTTGAATGGTATTAGCCGAATGTTGGGTATTAGCCGAATGTTGAATGGTATTAGCCGAATGTTGGGTATTAGCCGAATGTTGGGTATTTGCCGAATGTTGAATGGTATTAGCCGAATGTTGAATGGTATTAGCCGAATGTTGGGTATTAGCCGAATGTTGAATGGTATTAGCCGAATGTTGGGTATTAGCCGAATGTTGGGTATTTGCCGAATGTTGGGTATTTGCCGAATGTTGGGTATTTGCCGAATGTTGGGTATTAGCCGAATGTTGGGTATTAGCCGAATGTTGGGTATTAGCCGAATGTTGGGTATTAGCCGAATGTTGGGTATTAGCCGAATGTTGGGTATTAGCCAAATGTTGGGTATTAGCCAAATGTTGGGTATTAGCCGAATGTTGGGTATTAGCCGAATGTTGGGTATTAGCCGAATGTTGGGTATTTGCCGAATGTTGGGTATTTGCCGAATGTTGGGTATTTGCCGAATGTTGAATGGTATTAGCCGAATGTTGAATGGTATTAGCCGAATGTTGGGTATTAGCCGAATGTTGGGTATTAGCCGAATGTTGGGTATTTGCCGAATGTTGGGTATTTGCCGAATGTTGGGTATTTGCCGAATGTTGGGTATTAGCCGAATGTTGGGTATTAGCCGAATGTTGGGTATTAGCCGAATGTTGGGTATTAGCCAAATGTTGGGTATTAGCCAAATGTTGGGTATTAGCCAAATGTTGGGTATTAGCCAAATGTTGGGTATTAGCCAAATGTTGGGTATTAGCCGAATGTTGGGTATTTGCCGAATGTTGGGTATTTGCCGAATGTTGGGTATTTGCCGAATGTTGGGTATTTGCCGAATGTTGGGTATTTGCCGAATGTTGGGTATTTGCCGAATGTTGGGTATTTGCCGAATGTTGGGTATTTGCCGAATGTTGGGTATTAGCCGAATGTTGGGTATTAGCCGAATGTTGGGTATTTGCCGAATGTTGGGTATTAGCCGAATGTTGGGTATTAGCCGAATGTTGGGTATTAGCCGAATGTTGGGTATTAGCCGAATGTTGGGTATTAGCCGAATGTTGGGTATTAGCCGAATGTTGGGTATTTGCCGAATGTTGGGTATTTGCCGAATGTTGGGTATTAGCCGAATGTTGGGTATTAGCCGAATGTTGGGTATTTGCCGAATGTTGGGTATTTGCCGAATGTTGGGTATTTGCCGAATGTTGGGTATTAGCCGAATACATAGTCAAAGTTATAAAGTATAAAGCGTAAAATGACGACTTGTGGGAACAACCATCACCTTCGATGAAGAAGAACTGTGTTCTGATGAATGTGAGTCTAGGGCCGTTTTCCAAATCCCGGCTTCGTCTCCGTCTTTGGCTTCGTTCATTGTGGTGCCCCCCAAATTTCAAATTGCACACAATCACGCCATTAGTTGCCCCTACAAATTAAATCCTAGTTAATACACCACTGAGCAACACCACGGTTGCCCTTTATATTTTTTTCTCAGGTGGACTGGTTCCAACACCAACCCCAACAATAACGACGGCCAGGGCCTGCCGGGTACCGACCGCTCTAACCTCGTCATGCTGGAGAGCCAAGGCTACTCGGAGGGCGGGCTGGCGTACTACGACCCTTACACCAAGAACGGCCATCTGGGCAGGAACTACCCACTCAACCTGGACGAGACCACCTTCCTGGGCTTCAGCCGTGAGGTACTGCAAGACATGGCCGTGCTTAGTAGTCGTAAGTACTCATCTCACTAATCCTCTGGCAGGCCTTTAGGTCCGACGCCTTGCAGGTCCGACGCCTTGCAGGTCCGACGCCTTGCAGGTCCGACGCCTTGCAGGTCCGACGCCTTGCAGGTCCGACCCCTTGCAGGTCCGACCCCTTGCAGGTCCGACCCCTTGCAGGTCTGACCCCTTGCAGGTCCGACCCCTTGCAGGTCTGACCCCTTGCAGGTCCGACCCCTTGCAGGTCCGACGCCTTGCAGGTCCGACGCCTTGCAGGTCCGACGCCTTGCAGGTCCGACGCCTTGCAGGTCCGACCCCTTGCAGGTCCGACCCCTTGCAGGTCTGACCCCTTGCAGGTCCGACCCCTTGCAGGTCCGACCCCTTGCAGGTCCGACCCCTTGCAGGTCCGACCCCTTGCAGGTCCGACCCCTTGCAGGTCCGACCCCTTGCAGGTCCGACCCCTTGCAGGTCCGACCCCTTGCAGGTCCGACCCCTTGCAGGTCCGACACCTTGCAGGTCCGACACCTTGCAGGTCCGACCCCTTGCAGGTCCGACCCCTTGCAGGTCCGACCCCTTGCAGGTCCGACCCCTTGCAGGTCCTACCCCTTGCAGGTCCGACACTGTTGGTGTGCCTTTTTCTGTTTTTTCCTTACTTGCTCCTACCTTTTTTCATTAAATTTCTAATATTTCTTACTTTTTTCTACATTCTTTGGTCAGACAACTTATTGAATCTCATTGTATGTATATTTAAAAGATGAACAAACACTAACTATCAAAGAAGATTTAAAGATTTGCATGGTAAGGGAAGCAATAAGTTAAGCCCTCTCTCCTCCGCGTACAGATCAATTCCGTGGCGAAATGTCAGAGCTAGATGACGCTGGGACCTTCTACGATGCCAAGCCGTTAGCTGTCACAATGACCGGCTTCTACCACTACATGTGCACGCGCAACAACAACTTCTCCAACCGGAGCCAGAAGGGGAAAATTGTCTGCAAGAATGAGCCCGTGGCGTACTCCTCCATCGGATGGACAGGGGGTCAAGTCGCGTCGCAAACTGGGTGAGTTTGTAGCGAGGGTCCTGTAGTTTACAGGCCTCGCAGATGAATTAAAGGTGATATATGAAATTTGCTTCTGTCATAATTTTTAGAAATGGATGAATTTGGGGGTTATATTAGTATTTTAACGGAAACACTGATCCGGTTTTGTGGTCAATCATGCAAATATCCCAGTGTTGCCTTCTATTAGAGGGCAACAGTTTCTATTATCTACATATACATGTACAGTGGAACGCCACTATACTGAACACAGCTATATCGAACATTCGGCTATACCAAACACAATTCTTGGCTCCTGATGTTTGTGTTCAAACATTCCAAACATTGTTGTTAAAAATATGTGAACAGATTTTTAGAAAACCACTAGGGACATGTATATAATAATAATAGACATTTTTATGGCGCCTCGCAATAAAACCAAGGCTTCTAAAACACTTAAAGGAAATTTACAGAACTTAAATTAATAGTATAAACACTAAATATTTGAAGTCGCTTAAGGTTAATTAAAACTACAACAGTAACGAAACATAATAATGATTAAAACAAACGCAGCTAAAAACAAAGTTATAAACAGAAAAAACCGTTTTGAAGAACGCTAATAAGTAAAAGTACCTTAAGAAGCCAAATCAAAGCACTGCTAAAAAGATAATTAATAGTACGCAAAACCCCAAAACAAACAAGTATATTAAAACGGTACAGTAACGATAACATGAATCCCCAAAACGCAACTGTATCAACTTGGCCAAATGTTATATCAAATGTTATTAAGGCCGTGTTTAATTCTCAAACGTCAAACAGCCGGTACTTTATGTTAAAGAGTGATGGGTAGCTATTAATTATCCAATGAATGAAGGGAAAAGCCAAAAGTTGCTTTAGAATTTGGTGTGATGAATAAGAATTTGGTGTGATGAATAAGTAGATGAGTGATGAAAGTAGGCCACAATATAAATCACTATTTATGTCCGTATGTAGTCTGTACATGTATGTGTCATTTTCAAAAAAATGATGTTATGTACATTTATGCCAACTTGAAGTCCAATTACGATCAAACTTGGGCCATATACACAATGATGAATGATGCTTTTGTCAGTACTAAGGTCAAGATGTAATTTAAGAGGCTGAAATTGTAAAATTGGTCTCATTTTAAAACTCAGTTTGAATTGCAAGCAAACTTGGGTCATAGATGTAATATGAAAATTTTGATGTGATGGTGAATGATATTAAAGGTCCACATACTGAAGTCAAAGGTGATTTGAGATCCAGTCGTAAAATAGGGTAAATAATAATAATAATAATAATGTTAGTTCTTATATAGCGCTTTAGACTCCCATAATGTGGGTGTATCAAAGTGCTTTACAATTATTACCCCGGTAATTGGGCCCATGAAACATTCCAAATACCATCTCAGCTCCCTGGGGAGTATACAGTACAGCTCGATGCTGCCATTTCGGCGCAAAGCAGCTAAATCAACCACAATAACCATCTCTGCCCTCACAGGTACCCGTTTTACTCCTGGGTGGAGAGAAGCAATGAGTGACAAAGTGCCTTGCCCAAGGGCACACGCACCATAGTCCAAGGCAGGACTCGAACAAGGCAAAAGTGGACGAGGCTCGTGGTTCGAGAACCATCCTTTTTTCTTTAAATACTTGGTGACAGTTCTAGCAGTAGGAGGGTTAATTTAACCGATTTGTCTCTCTCTCTTCTTGGTGTTTGCAGAGCTCTAGCCTTCACTCAGGGAGCCCTAGACCACCTGGAAGACATCAAGATGGAGGAGTGGAGCCCCGAGCGTGGCCACGAGACCGTCACGGCCAAGGGCGGTCAGGACAGCCTCCCCGGCACCTACTACGAGACCAACTTTGTGGTCATCACCCCCGTTGAGAAGTTCACCGCCGGCGAGCGCACGTTTGAGGTGCGCATCAAGCTGCTAGAGTCCAACACGGACATGGTTGGGGTCTACCGCAGCGACCCGGACAACCTGGTCAACTGGGTGCGGATGGACGCCAAGGTGGAGGGGCGGGAGGTGGTGTTTTCGGTGAACAAGGGCGGTGCCTACGTGGCCCGGGGCACGGTCAGCGGGGGGTTTGTGGCCGGTATAGTGATTGCCCTCGTGGTGCTGGTTGTCATTGTGGCCGGGTCAGTACTTTACTTCAGGAAACACCCGGGGAAGTTCAGTGACTTGACCTCCACTTGCCGCGGAGCTGTTGGCCGCGTTTAAAAGACCAGCAACATAAAAATGTTGGTAAAATCATCCTCTGATTAGTACCGGTATCAGATATAATGCAAGATTTAGGTCATATGGCCTAAACTAATGCTGGATTTTGGGGCAGGATTGAGGTTACTTGTGTATTTATCCAAATGAGGATTTCGGAGGATTGAGGTTATTTGTTACTTTGTACTTTCACACTGCTCATAATGCTCTATGCATATTTTCCATTGAGCTTCAGTCAAGGTGTAAATTATGTGTCAAGGAAAGGAAACGTAAGCATACCAAGGGTCATGTGTGCAGACCCTTGTTGTAATAGGGCACTTATAGCAGCTGATTGTTCCATGTTTAGCTGCTTCATATCTTAATGGTAAACCCACTACAGGATTTTGCAGGATTTTGTCACCAGTAATAAATATTGTAGGATTTTGCAGGATTCAGTTTGGTTAGTCCGATTTTCATGATAAATTTGTTTGAAAGGTTACAGTATGCCAAAGTTGAATATTAAAACAAAAAACCTAATGTCATTGATTCTCATCGTGAAGAAAATGAAACATTTTGGGCATCAATGGGTACGTGGGACTTAACCCAAGTCCATCTTATTGAGATACTCGAATGCACCACACCCTAAGAGTGTAGTAAGAGTGTAGGTAAACCATATTTTTGTAACTTATACAAATCCTTCAATAGCATTTTATTTTGAGGTGAACTACTATTTCCTTCATGTTACGTCAAACCTATTTTCATAGTTTTCTCATGTTTAATAAAATTATACTCAGAAGTCTTGATTATTCTATTGTGTACTTTAAAATAAATATTTGATGTATATTTTTTATAATTAAAGTGATCCTTCATAACTTTTTTCAAAATGTCTTTCATTGTAGTACATGTAGTTTGAAGATGGAATTGTGTAAACATTATTCTAAAGTGAACAATTATATCGCCAATAATCTTTTATCATTTATATAATTTAGAGAAATTCTAACTTTTTGTATATTTGGGGGCAAATTTTGAGTTAAAATATTTAAATACGCGTGCAAAGCAAATATTTTTTGGTTTTTTTACATTCCAATTGAGAAAGTGTCCTTCTATTTTGTACTCTTGATTCATCCGCTGGTCGGAAATAAAGTGATGTTCATCAGAAAGTTCATTTTATCACAGTCAGCATTTTGTACTTTTATTAACCCTAATGTAACGTCACATTTGGTAACCTTTATTGTACAAACATGTAGTTTTGTAATAAATAAATAGCACACTATTAAAAAAACAATAATTTGTCGGTTCTTTAATTTGTTTATTATGTCATTTTCAGAGTTGCATTCGAGTCCGTGCAAGTCCGTTTACAAGGCCAGCGCGCAGAGAGTGCCTGATGTACATTATACTATGTACCAGCCAGTATTGAAATGCTAAGGGTGGGGTTTCACAGGGCACGCGAAGCCGGATGGCGAATGCCGAAAAATTGCAAAGTCCAATATTCGTATTTTAGGCTCCAAAAGTTTGCCAAACATGCGCGAGGGTTCGGAAGCGTCGTCAATTGTTCGCGAAAGTTGTTTTTAGTTCGGCGAGAATTTCAAAAAAGTTAGGGTGGGTTTTCACGGGGCTCGCGAACGAGTCGCGAAGGATGCGAATGCCGGAAAAAATTGCAAAATCCAACATTGGTATTTTAGGTTTCAAAAGTTCGCCAAATATATATGCGCGGGGGTTCGGAAGCGCCGTCAATTATTGTTCGCAGGAGTCGTGGGAATTTCTTGCGAACGTTTCCAGTTTGGAAAATGTCTCGCGCATGTCTCGCGAAAGCAGCGATCATATTCCCATCATTTCTCGAGCTATATTCACGGACTGTTCGCGTACTTCTTGAGAACAGGTGACTTCGCTTCCTTCTTATTCCTCCATGCTTCGCCAAAGAAGCAAACGCGTGCTTTTTGCAAGATAATCGCGCGACATATGTACGAATGTCGCATTACCGTGGCACGACGTTTATTATTCGCCAAATATGCGCGAAAGTTTGCATGCATGTGTCGCGAAATGTATGTTGCCCGTGATTCGTGCAACATTCGTGTTGTTCTTTTCTTTGTGTATGTTGACACGAAATTTCGCACATACGTTAATTATTATTAAATTATATGTAGGCATTTTGGCGGCCTTATTTAAAGGGTGATAACACCCACAAAGCTACCACCGTTGTAATGCTTTCATCACTTATTGTCCAACTGCAGGGGTGCATATACCTTGCCCAAAATCACCATGGGCATTAATTATTCCCCTCATTTGATACCGATCAACCCATGGAGGAATAAGAAGTCCTCCATGATCAACCCCACACTGCAGGCCGATGGCCTAAGGTGAACTTTCAGGGATTGCATTAATAAATCACACCGCGTAACCCTTTAGGTGACGCCCTATACAAACAACATTTCCCACGCTTAATAGTTAAGGACATGTTTACGGCCTGACAAATAAATCAGGCATGTCTTTTTTCTTAACAATAGGAACAACAGTAACCCATTATAATAGCGGGTTTGTTTTCTTCTAAATATTGAAAGATCCAAAGTGGCTTAAATAAATCAATCATACGAATTGAGAATTTCTTCGTTGACATAAACAAATTATATTGAAAGGCACATTATAAAGCCTTTTGGGGGGGATGTTGAAAGTGAAAACCGTCACCGTTAAGGTTATTTACCCCGTAGTCTTAAAAAGAAATGTGGTTTTCCAATGCCAACGAATTTTCAATTTGTATGTTTTGTTTTATAGAAAACAAAACTACTTTATCCCTAAGAGGCTGCGTGTCCGCAACAATTTGACAGGGCCAAATTATTCTGGCAGTGGGGGTGGGGATCCTTCAGTAATTAGACATTGCTGGGGTTTTCGTTTTTTATACAAGACTGTGGTAATCAACAACCAAAACTCGAAAGTTGGCACGGGAATATCACTTTACGGAGTCTTGTACTTATTTAAAGGTGTTGGTCATCCATTGCGTGGATGTTGGTATCTCATTTCGGGTTTTACTTCTAGATTATACAATCAATCAAAATAATTGTTTGAGTGTTTGATTTTTATGGGGGGGGGGGGGGTGCGAATTTGTACTGATGGGACCAAAAATGGAATCAAAAATGTTCGTGTGCAAGTACCGTTATTTGTACATCAAAATACCATTATTTAATATTTACCCCGGAAAATGCGGACCTTTTGGTAATTTGGGAGACGAATTTGTACTGATGGGACCACAAATGGGACCAAAATTTTGTCTGTGCCAGTACAGTTATTTCTACAGCAAAATACCACTATTTACCCCGGAAAAAGTTGACCTTTTGGTATTTTTTTTTTTTGGGGGGGGGGGGGGGGGGGTGGGGGGTGGGTACGCACCTATCGCACCCACCCCCCCCCCCCCCCCCCCCCCCCCCCCCCCCCCTGCGTGCGTACGGGCCTGGATGTAGGTATGAATTGTACACAAGTTTCCTAATCGTGCGCGACTGAGGATTGTTTTATCTTGTTTCCACATGAACGCATCCGATTTGTTTTTTAAACAAGCCGTGTATTTACATATAGGTTTTCCTGGCACATTTCTTTTAAAAGAAATCGTCCTCATTTACCAGTTCGCGCCGGGATTATTTTTAACGAAACTCGATCCGAAGCGGGTTCAGGCCGATAGTGCCGGGAAGCACACCCACGCATTTTCGGCCTTGCTCGCTGCTGAACTTGAACTTGAAATTTCTGAACTTGAACTTGGCGTGTTTATGCGTCATCCGTTTTGAATTTGGGGAAAACTTATATACGTCATATATGCGTTTATATGCGTCATCCGGCGCGAACTGGGTAAAACAAATGCTGCCTTGTATGAACATTCCAATATCCAAAATAAAAGAGCTGTGGTCGATTTCGTTATTTTAGCATTTTCATTGATTGTCGACAGCCAAGTTGGGGTTGATCCAAAATTCGATTTAAATCAGTTGGCAACTTTTTTTGAAGCATGTATAATTATATAGTTCAAATTTTGTTTATTTAAAATGCACTTTCTGATTCGTATATTTGCCTCAGTGTGTATAAATAAGGAAGCAAAAAAAACATTATTTTGTTTTTATGTTACAACAACGACCTTTTAATTTGGAACGGTCTGAATTATTAAAAACGAACATCACTTGCACACCTAAATCGACGAATGCCTATAAACGAAATAGAATAGGTAAAACTGAACCCGAATACCCACATCATGCGTACACCAAAAAAAACCACGTACAGTATGAATAACAAATACAAAATAAACGATTTGTATTCTCTAAAATTGGCCAAAAAAATCTATAGTAAATTATCCCTTGTAAACGAAATAGTACACGCCCCTCGATTAGCACAGAATCGCATGAACAAAGTGCACTTGCTTTGTGACTGCATGTGCTCACATTATGCAAGCTAATGCTATGCACGACCGGAGTCCAACAAGGGTTTGTTATTATTTACCCCGTATCTAAGGGCCGTGGGTCGTTGCTAAGGCAGTTGGGCCTTTGGTGTTCCCTTTACAACCAATGGCCATGTACTTGTACATGCGCACAATAGTAAAATAACTGTATGCGAAATCAGTGTTAAGTGTCCCTGCCATGTGTTTGTATCCGCATATTATCTCAAGCGTTCCATATGGGTTAGGCAGGCCTATTTATATTAAGTGTATACATTCTCAGATTTTTTTTTAAAGTGTGATTTGGAGTTCCACATATTCGGGAATACAAGCTTGTGGAATTTTAAACCTGATCATCGATTCCTTGACTGGACGGTCGCCGTATTAGGTGTGAACCATCACAGCATAAGGTAAGGTTAAAGGTGGACCCTATTTACGTTACGCGCGGTCATTGTTTGACTGTAGTAGTAGTAGGGCAAACAGGACAAGCACAGATTTGTGTTAAATTCTATACTTCTAGAATTATACTTTAATATTTTAGGTCGTGACAATTACGTGTTGCCATGGCCTTGGTTGCATTCATCCTGGGTGCCCTCTACTATAGTTCATTTATCCTCATGGTTTCGATCATTTATCAAGCCGGGTGCTTGTGGCGTAGTATAAGGTTTTCAGGGGGGGGGGGGCATACATGGGGCATGGGGATCAGCATCTCATGGTTGACACCAGTTTTCTATGGTCTGAGAATCTGTTTGAATTGAGAAGAAAACGGGGATATCGAGATTTGTAATGTAAAACAATGTTACTGATTGTACAAGTTAAGTTACTATACATCACTATCGGTCATTTCTTAAATTGTTTCATTGTCGGAGTAGAGGGCAAAGAGTAGACAATTCCTGAAATGACCGGGTCCCCGATACAATATTAGTATACGAAGTGGATGACTCACAACTCACTTTGCCATATTATTTGTACATGTACTTATAATGATATGTAAGCTATCAGGCAAATTCTGCTGACAACAGCGGTACGTTATTGTACATGTGTCCTAGTTCGGGGATTTGTTCGAGTCATAATGATCAACCTTATACCCTATAATATTTCCCCCCAGGGTTGAATGGTATACTGGTGGTAAAGGGAGAACTATCGGTTCTTATTATAACACTCATTTACGACACCGTCCGCCAAATATTTGCCATGGCCAAGAAGGATCCCTCAACAACCCTCAGGTACATCGAAGAAGTCAACGGCCAGCTCAGCGAAGAGATTCGCAGGCTGCGCCAGGGAGACTACACCAAGCTGTTCAAGCAGAGCCGGAGCTTCATCGACGGCCTGCAGCGGTCGCCAAAGGGCCACACTACCACGTACGGCCCGTCGGTCACTACCATCGCCACAGTGCGCGACTGCTACGAGGACTCCAAGCGGCTGGACAAGGACCGGCCCACGCACTTCACGGCGGTCATCGGCCACTACCTGGCCCTGGTGGAGTCCCTCCGGACCCTGGCCCGGCGGGTGCGAGAGTGGATCGGGGACCCCGTCCGGGAGCTCACCGTGCACGACCGACAGAGACAGACGGCCGGGAAGATCCAGGCGGAACTGGAGCTCTGGGAGAAGTTCCTCGGCGAGCACAACGACTTCGCCGACCTGCACAAGCACAAGACACTGGAGGAGTTCCGGGGGTTGAACACTGGGGAGGTCCCGCTGTGGGGAGCCGTGGTCAACCTTGTGCCCGTGCTGCTCAAAACAGCGGACGGCATTGCTGATCTGGTGAGTAAAGACATTTTGTTGCCATGTTCAGAGCAGCGATGCATGTTTCTTCTTTAAAACAACACCTTAACTCAAAGTTAATTTAGCATCACTTACCAGTCGGAATACTAATTTGGCACATCTATCTTTTGAGCAGTATTTATCCCTTGGGCAACACACAGTAACTGTGTACGAATGACCTTTGTCTCAATGGTATTGTATTTTGTTTACTTTAAGGCCAGGTTTCACTAGGAATGGGCATGGTGTGTTTTTTCATTCAAAAAGGACCCTGCAGCAGGATGTGATTTTAACAAAAAGATTTCCAAACTCACATCCAAATTCACATTCTAGGTGAAGTCGTTAGAATCTAACGACTTCAATGGATGTGAATTTGGAGCATTTGGATTGAGATTTTGCAAATCTTTTTGTTAAAATCCCATCCTGCTACTGGTCATGTCCTCTTTAGTTTGAGTGCAAAATCACATCATGCCCATCCCTGAAATCACAATCACTATTGTCTTGGACTATGCAAACCATACATAAACATATTCCTTCATGTGAAACAGGTTTTCTTAAAAATTTACATCTGTGGCTGCAAAACAAACTAGTTTTTATACACTATTGGTTTAAAGGTATAGGATACACCATTTGCAGATATCGAAAAGTTGTACTATTATTATTCAAAAATATCTTACTTACATAAATAAGTAAATAATGATTGTAGGCATCAAGCAAAATGATTGCAGTAGATATTCTGTAATTGTTCCGAAAAATTGAATGTTATACAAAAATATTAAGATCGCCACATGGGGATCGCCGGTTAAAAACGAACGCCGTTTTTCTTGCTTTTCTCAGCATTCATGATTGTAAAACTTCTGACCGTCAGTTAAACGATTTTTACTATAAAATACAACCCCCCAAAACCACCCATTCATGATAATTCAAGCAATTACCAATGGTGTACCCTACCTTTAAACTATTTTTTCCCGAGGAATTCTTATTTATTCTTCACTGTATTTTCTTGACAGCCGTCCAAACATTATTAGCTGACAAGTACAAGATAACATAATTAATGTTGTGAACAAATAAACCTTGGCCCAACGTCAAGAAAGAGTCCATTTCTGTAAAAATTTGAAGCTAACTCCGTTAGTGTAGAACATAATTTTCTCCATTGAAAGTCTACCTTGAAAGTCGGTTGTTCAAGACGATTGCAGGAAAGAAGTCGTGCAGGTTATAGGCACTGATCTCTACAAACTGGATAGGTCGATCGTACATTGATGGGATAGCGAGCGAGCCGTGAAGTCACCGGCGGCCATGTTGGGATATTCAAAACAATGCAGTGATCGCACGTGCGCGCACTGAAATTTTATAATTTATTTTATTATAAAACTGGCACTTTTTAGTGTCTGGATATAAAATTAAACCCCAAAATTAAAAAGTTTCCTTGATCCAAAAAACCTCGTTTTTCCTTTTCCTGAGGTTTGTGCATAAGGTTATGATGTTGGAAATGTTAAAACAACATTTTTGGGAAAAAAAATTTCCGACAAATCCCATAGACTTTGCACTGCATTGCATCGTCTCACACGAATGTCTCATATCTTTTCCCGAAAATAGGGCTTTTTAATATTCAAACTTGGCGTATACATCTCATTCTTGGGTGTTATTATGTTTAACTTAATTTTCCTAATCAAACTGGATCGTTTTTGCGACGTTAACTTCGTTTCCTGTGATATTAAATGAGTTTTCTCGGTCGTGCGCTATACAAACGTGTGTACGCCTGCAATGTTTTTAATTTCCCATTATGGCCGCCAATGGCTTCACGTGCAGAGCCGCTCGACCTATCCAGTTTGTAGAGATCAGTGGTTATAGGTCTATACATAGTAGATTATGCTAGAAATCCAGCACTCAGTAGCGAACAATCAAATACAAAGTGTAGTCTGTAAATGAAAGAGAGAACACAAAGCGAATAATTCTCGCAGTCGGCATGACATCACCGGGCATTGTTTCTTGTCTCTGATTGGTCAGTGGTGGCTGTTAGTTGTCGCACCCTCTGGACTCAAAGGGGAATGAATAATGTTGTGGCATATGTGAAAAAAATCAAAATAATTAATTATTGTCCAACACTACACCGAAATATTTCCAAATTTCATTGTTTTATAAAGTAACAAAATCTCCCACGTTACACCAGGAAAAAAAGTATTCATTTTTTTATTGCTGTAAAAAAATATAGAAAACACGTAATTCCCTGTACAAATTGAATGGAGGGCTTCCCCTTTTCCCGGCGGCGTGTGCAGTAGGTGGAACAGCCTCCGACCATGAGAATGACAAGAGATGTTATTATATTTCCATAATCGATACATGATATAGTGTTGAGGAACCCTCGTGTGGTATGGAAGTATCCATATAATTGTTCTTTTTGTAAGGAACTAGCCGACCGTGGAAGGTAACCTGGTACTGGGTTTCGTTATAATTATTTAATCAGCTAGTATATAGGGGGTCATAGACTGATTCTATACACATCCTGTCGGACAAACAAGAGTTCCCTTCTTTTGCTCATTGGACTGAGATCTCGCTAAGATAGCAGGTAGGTTGAACATTACCAGAGCATTATTAAAGTTGTGTTGGTCGATCAAGTGTGGCGCGCTCGATCAGAGATTTTATCGTAGAATATTGCGAAGACATAAGTTCTTGGTTTGACCAATTCTTGCATCCGTGGTTGAACCAAAAGGTAGCTCCATGGTTAGACGCGCACAAAAAGCACAGTGTATTAACGTTCTATTGCCTCTATGTTATGCGAACTTTTCATAGATAAATGTGGCGTCGTACAGACATACCTGAGTTTCAACACTTAAAGGTAGTATACACCATTTGCAGATATCGAAAATATTTACTACCGAATTATTAAGAAATATCTTACTCAATTGAAAGTAAATAATGATTCTAGGCATTCAGCAAAAGGATTGTGCTAGATATCCTGTAATTATTTTCAAAAAAATTGAATTTTATAAAGAAAAATTCGCGATCGCCGGACGGCGATCGCGAAAAAAACAAAGATAACATAAGAATAACGGCTCGACCCCGGTTGAAAACAAACGCTGTTTTTATTGCTTTTCTCGGCATCCATCCAATTACCAATGATGTATACTACCTTTAATCAACCACGTTGCATACTGACACCACTTTTTTTTCCATCATAACCGAGGATGTGTATTTGAACTCAATTGAGGATGTCAATTTGGAGCATTTGGATGTGGTTTTGGAAATCTTTTGTTGGAAATCTTTTGTTGAAAACACATCCTGCTAGGCTATTAAAAGAAAAACTCGAACACAGTGTTCGCTGTAAATGCAAAATCACATCATGCCCCTTCCTAGTACAGTGTGTATTTTCGCCAATTCTCTTCGATTCACAGTCGGCCAAGTGGTGCTCCACAACACTTCGTCTGGGCATGGGCATATACGAGCAGCATCCGTCCTCGTCCGGGGCACCGGCAGCAGGCAGCCGCCCGGAGTCCAGTACCCGAGGCGGTTCGGCTTCGGCCGGCGGCCAGAGATCGTCTTCACGCAGCAGCAGCAGCGGCGGCGGTGTCAAGAAAACGCCCGAGAGATCGGGCAGTGGCGGTGGATCACGCCAGAGAAAAACATACGGTATGTTCGTCTTTAGCTCTGTACTTGTTTAGGGTGGGTTTTCACGGGGTATGCAAACGATTCGCGAAGGATGCGAATGCCGACAAAATGACGAAGTCCAACATTCGTAATTTAGGTTCCAAACGTTCGGCAAACATGCGCGGGGGTTCGGAAGCGCCGTCGATTGTGCGCAGGAGTCGTTTTTAGTTCGGCAGGAATTTCAAAAAAGTTTGAATTTTTTGCGAACGTTTCTAGCATCCCGGGTCGTGATTTGTCCTTCGAAAATGTCGAAAAAGCTTTGTCATATGCGCACGACCTACTCACGAAGTGCGTGATGTTCGCAAAATCTTTGTAAAACCCCAAACAAATTCCGGCAAACAAATTCGGATTTTGTTTTATACTGTCGGACCTGCGAGGCGTCGGACCTGCACCATAGATAACACCTTCACATTTAATTGTGATTTTTTACATTTTAACTAATTATCTGAAATTGGTGCTTTCATTTTATCAATTTACCCCAAAATCATAAAAATCTGAATATTTCAGCTATAAAAATAATGTTTTAAATTTCAAATTATTACCTTCAAACAGAACTGCAAGCAATTTTCATTTGTTTGTAACTGGACAACTTTTTACCATTTTAATGATAACATTCTTAAAGTACTGATGCCGTTCTAAGTTTCTGTTTGTGAACTATAAATGCTTTGCTATTCTTTGGAGTGTTCCAATGTGCCTGCGTAAGAAAGTTATGATAAATGCTAGCAAACGTTAACAAATCACACACACACAATCAAATTGATAAATATTCAGGAAAACATGCTATATTATTAATTGTAAACACATGAAAATGCACCTGCACCAAATAATGCATTATATCACATGTAATTAATTATAAATATGTTGGCTTGTTTAAGTTCTACCTTTCACAGGCATCATAAAGTACATTATGTTATCCAATTAAAATACATTGTGAATTTCATCGGGATATATTGAAGTTTAACCCTAGCCCCTAAAAGTTAAGATTTTTTATCAGGGATATACATGAACAACATGAAGGACTACGTTCTTATTCCTCCATGGATATACAAGTTTAACTCGAGACTAGCTCTATAAAATGCATTATATTACATGCATATTACATAGTTTGCTTAGTTAGACAGTTTAACACTTAAACCGCTCCATAAAATGCATTATGTGTATAAGTTTTATATACATAGTTTGCTTAGTTCATCAGGGACAGACAAGTTTAACCCAAGACATGTACCATAAAGTACCAAGACAAATAAAAACACACGGTGAATTTTACCATGCATAGATAGACAGTTTAACACTTAAACCGCTCCATAAAATGCATTATATTACATCTAAATGTACATACCGGTATGTGTATAAGTTTTATATACATAGTTTGCTTAGTTCATCAGGGACAGACAAGTTTAACCCAAGACATGTACCATAAAGTACCAAGACAAATAAAAACACACGGTATTTTAAAAAGTCGAAATGTGAAAAATCGCAATTAAATGTGAAGGTGTTAGATATAAACCTGGGGTTTCACGAAGATTTTGCGAACATCACGCACGTCGTGAGTAGGTCGTGCGCATTATGACGAAGCTTTTTGGACATTTTTGAGGGCAAATCACGAGCAAATCACGACCCGAAATGCTGGAAACGTTCGCGTACAATTATTGACGACGCTTCCGAACCCCCGCGCATGTTTGGCGAACGTTTGGAACCTAAAACACGAATGTTGGACTTTGCCATTTGTCGGCATTCGCATCCTTCGCCAATCGTTCTCGTGCCCCGTGGAAACACACACTTTAGGCTTAACGATACAAGAAACTTGAGTAGCAGACGACACATTCAGCAGACGACAGAATTTTCTTTTCTGTGTTAACGAGTTTGAAGTTTTGATACATTGATTTATTATCACTACACTATGTTGTGAAATTATTGGGCTTTTATGATGGCAAATAAGTGGTTCGATGAGTATAAATCTGGCCGTGCATGGAACTTGATCTTTTTAAAAATATGTACAAACCTGAATGCGTGTTGATAAAAATGAACTTAATTTGCCTGGGCTATGACACTTCAACACATGGGTAGAGGTATTATTGATGCCCTTCTGTGGACGAATTACCCATCCCAACTTCAGTGTGAATGGCTGGTTTGTAGCCCACACCCCGAGTGACCTTTCGCCTTGTGATATGCGATTTTCATTTAATAAATGCAATCTGGTGGGTTTTTTTTTGTTTTTTTCTCTCAATGCAGCCGACAAGATGGATGAGAAGTACAAGGGGCGCATCTCTCTGCTAGAGCGCCCTCCATGGAAACCGGCCTCTCAGATACCCCACAACCTGTATCCCCAGTTGCATATCCACCTTGGCGATCCAACAAACAGCGTGCCTTATAATTAAAACTGCCGTTTCCTTGCGTACCAGACAAATGCTTATTTTTTAAGTATATGTTTATGTACAATTTATATACATGTACCGGTATACCGTCTTGTTATAGTTATTACAGAATCTGCAAATGTTATAATTTGGGCTGCTATTCTTGGGACAATAAGCCATTTGCGCGTGACCCCGAGTTAAATTTGAATAACATCTGGTACACTGACTTGCTCACACAGCTTGACACAGTTTAACTTTAAATTCTCCAGACCAAAGACGCTGTTGCTATATCACGTGATTCGGGGCAAGCCTTACGCGTCATACGCTAGCAACCCCCAGCTCTGGAATGGTCTGGTGTCTTTTTGCCATTCTCACCCATTGTAAACAATGTATTGGTGCTGAGCGTCTCTTACGTAACTATGCAAAATCTTGCCCCGAATCATGTGATATAGCAACAGTGTCTTTGGTCTGGACAATTTAAAGTTAAACTGTGCCAAGCTGTGTGAACAAGTCAGTGTACCAGATGTTATTTAAATTTAACTCGGAGTCACGCGCAAATGGCTTATTGCGATTATATTGTATTATTTAAGAGGGGTGAACTATAAAGACCTTTGAAAAACTAATCACATTCGGCGCGGCTAAGTTCCACTACCGTCGTCATAATTTCGTTCATAAGGAAAACGAAAAAAAGAACATAATTAAGGTTGATTACAATTCTAATAATAATTGGGGAGGCTAATCATCCTTGCTCACAGCTCGGATGCTGAATTGCGAAGTACGCGGCTACAACGTGGTCAAGTCAATGGCGCGTAAGGGCGCCTATATCAGCCGGCCATACGACCCATATCCGACCACGGAGCACAGCCAAAGATAGTAAATGTTGATTTTTGCAGAGGGAGGCAAACCGGAGGACCCGGAGAAAAACCCTCGTGGCACAGGAGAGAATTAACGAGTAACTCTACTCACATTATGGTCCGAGCCGGGAATCGAACCCGGGCCACATTGGTGAGAGACGAGTGCGTATGTACATAAATAACCACATTGAATAATGTTAGGGATTTGTTTCTTTTTTCAAATGCAGAGCATTAGGTGCATGCACCTTTCTGAATGTAATGACAAATTCTACAAATAGCTTTGTAATTACATAATCAGTCTTTATTTTGTGTACTTTATAGACCCATGGCCTATACTACATGTTCATTACATGATTAATTTGTCCTTGTATACGATACACTAATTACGTCCACGTATATATGTGACCCGCTCTGAGAAAAGGTGACATAAGTCGCAAAAACTAGGATATAAGCTTTCATTTGGTACATATTAATGGTTGTATGGAATTCAAAATACACAACTGAGAAAACAGGCTTCGAAACACAACAAAGCTAAGACAATACATTGGAACCATGCACTCTTAAAAGGTTTCGTTTCACTTTATTTATCGAAGTTCTAGCTTTTTGCTAATTAAATCTGAAACTTTGAATATTAAAGATGTCATTTAAGACGAAAAATTGACCCTATTAACTTTAACAGGCCGTTACACATAAATGCATATCGCGACTTATTCACCTTTTCCTGGAGCGGGTCACATATTACAGTTTTCACGAACTGAAATGCGCGCACATGCGGGTGTCAGTTCGTGAAACCGCGTGATAAATACTTTCCGTTTCACGAACTGACGTCACACGCTGGTTTGTATTTTTAATACACAGAAGAATGTTCGTTCAAGTTTCATGAATTAACACGCTGGCGTGTGGCGGAAATACAACTCGGAGGAAAAAAAACCGCTTTGAATGCTTTGGACACGTATATTTGTATAGGGGGAACATAAACTATTTTACAGAAGAACGTAAATCTTGTAAAATAAAGGCAGCTTTTATTTTGTAAAAATACAATGTATAGAGTGCGCGCGCACTGCCGTTAAAAAGAAAATTACTTGGTTCTGTTCCTTTCTCTGTGGTTCTGTATAACGTGCGCGTACTCATTGAGTACCACGTACAGAAGTGTGCTCTTGTATCGTATTACGATCGAAACACAAATAAGAAGAAAGGAAACAAAGAATCCTCGAACGGGACGGTTTCTTTGTCCGAATTCGGTCCTCGATCGTTCGGGTAAGCGCTAGGTAATGGGGTTAGGTTATAGTACCTGCATAAAGGAAAACACAATAGGGGATCCTCGGTCGTTATGTGGTTCACGACTGTTTGTACTTTTTCGGAAAGCCTTCTATAGGTTTTGTACACGAATCGGAATCGGGGACCTTGTCGAAATAGGGGACCCTATTGCCCTCTACTGATAAACGTGGTTTTTTTCTAACAAAAAAGTTCAATCTAACAAAAAATCACCGTCATTTCGTGGAGTCAGCAATAAATATATATTTTTTTTTTTTCGTGTAGGCTAGGCCTATACATATGTACATGTATATATAAAAAGTATTGCAGATGTAAATCTCCCATCATAAATATATGCGGTTACGACAATCAGATGACCAGCATTAAGACTAATTAACAAGTTCGCGCCGGAGGACGTGTATACACTCAAAGTTCAAAATGACGCATTCTGGACAGATAATCCGAAGAGCCGAGAGGGCTAAAGCTCCAAGGTGCATGGAGCTGACACGGTTTTCTACCAATAATATTTACATTTTCTGGTAATTCATATATATTTGTATACTTTTATGCCAATGGAAATGTATTTTGGTCAAGTTGATTTCGTATGTATAGATGGTTGAAGCTCCAATAGAGCCGATAATTTATTTGTGCGATGTAACTTCTAATAACGTGCTTATTCGTGTTTTGTTTGTAATCTAGAATGGTCCAAGGTAGAGCTAACATTATCAAGTTGTCGAATTGTTATAAAGTTTTTGTTTTGAATTTTGATATAATATAATAGTATAAAAAAAAAATTAATGTTAACTTCAACATGACATTGCCACCCTACTCCCGAGCGTCGGGAGGCAGCGCCGTATTTCTGATTTTGTGTTGTTTCCTATGAGCTAGCCCTCGTTTTGCTAGTGACCGTTTATTGTGTGGCGCGCCCTCTATCAACATTAACATGAGTCGAGTTCTTCGAGACTGAGGCTATAAGCCAGGCACTCCGTGCATGACGTCACTTGCTCACATCCATGCCCACGTACGAATGATAGGTGACTTGTAAATTAAACTCTTCTCCAGCCGTTGCAGTATTGTAGACAATATCAACATTTTAAACAAAAAGAACATAATGACATATGCGATAGTCTGGTGGATAATGTACCTGTCTCGATATCCATAGGTTGTGGGTTCGAATCCTAGTGTTGCTTTTCTTCGGGGTTTTTTTCAAGTTAATTTTGGTGAATTATACACCTAAATTATCTTATCTATATACGGTCTTATAGAAAAAGGTATAAAAGTCGTGCATACGAAAAACTAGGGACTGTATCCATTTATGTTGTACATGCGGTACGCCCACGTGTGTTTAGTGTTCTTATCTGGGCGTCTGTAATTGGTTTTTCGATGCAGTCAGTTCTACGTTGTGACGTCATGCACGACAATTAATGCGTGGGCTCATTAACCCTGAAAACACAGTTTCCACTTTTTCCTTTGAGCAGATGTAGATAGAGCTATTACTCCAGCTTGACAACCTATTAAGGCACATCGATTTGAAACTCCTCGGCTGGGGAATTCAAGAGCCCGGGTTCGAGGGCCGGGCCTGAATCCTTATCAGTTTTTCAGTTTTAACGCACGTGGTTCAGCAATCTTATCTTTCAGAGATAATGTCGTCTACAAAAAACTACCGAATTTAGCTCAATCGCTTAATTCGCAAAGTTGGGATTTTCCGCGGAGTTCAGGTTCGCACCTTCGTATAGGTACGGAGTCGGCTTTTTTTTAAACATATTTTGGTAACAAGTTGTTCCTGTCCCTAACCACCAATGCAGACGTACGTGCTATTATTGTCTTGATTCCCTTATGTATACCCTTGGAAAATTAAAAAACCGCAAAAACAAAGGAAAGAAAAAACAAGGAAGAAAAAAAAAAAATTCAATAATAATACAGTGATTTATTTAAAGGGATCGTATACGTTTTATAATTACTCCCAACATTAATGACAATAAAAACTTACTTGGTAAGAAGTACAGCAGCTTTGGATAGTATAATGCATTTTTTGAAACCTTTCACTTCGAAGTACTGCGGTTATGGAAAAATATATCACTTTTTATCCCCAAATGCAGTGACGTTTCTCAGAGTGTGTATTCCAATGCAGATTATTCTTCCTGCGTGGACATAACCGCTCCAGATTTTCGGCAATATCTCAAAATCGCTACCTTTTGAAATGAAATTTGTACAGGTTATAGTTTTATGGTACATGTATATATACATGTATCTAACACTATAACATGACGACTAGCATGTCATATTTCATTTTCTTTAAAATAAATTGGTGAGTTGACGGATGACTTTTTGAAAAAATTATCACCCAAACAAGACAATAATATTTAAAATGCGAGGCTAACTCCTTACAATTCTTTAATTTTTAGTTAAAAACACATACATTGCCACCCTACTCGACTCCTCCTAGGTGTCGCGATACAACGCCACCTCTATGCTTTGAGCCCGCGTTTCGCTGGTGACCGTTATTTGTGTTGGCGCCCTCTATCGACAAGTCGAGTTTTCGGACAATAAAATAGGGGGCTCATTAACCCTTTGCACTCAGCCCCGCGCTACATCTGACTTATAAGTCCCTTAAAAGATCCTGGGGGTCCAAATATTCCCCCCAAATATAGCCCTATATGTAAGCTTTCCAATGATACTTAATTATATGGGATTTGTACACTGTAAATTATATTTGTATATACAAACTAGCAACACGTACAAAATCTTCGAAAACAGGCCTGAGTTTAAAGGGTTAACCCTGAAAACACAGTTTCCACTTCTTCCTTTGAGCAGATCTATATAGAGCTATTACTCCAGCTTCCCAACCCATTAAGGCACATCGATTTGAAACAATCTTAACTGGCAGTCAAATGGCCGAGTGGTTAAGCTCCTCGGCTGTGGAATTCAAGAGCCCGGGTTCAAATGAATAACACAAAGTAAAACGTACCGCTCACCTATATAGCCCTCCGGCAAATGGCAGTCTGAATTCGCCCCTGTCAACGGACACCAAGGCTATAACTCATCTCTTCATTCAAACGTCGAACTCAATCAATCAATCTCTTCAATGAGATCCTATCTCTAGGCTGGTGCGACTGTGGAACGTAGATCTAAAACGGGCTTAGGTTAATCACTGAGCTGTTAGATTAGATTACATGCTCAGCTCAGGGTGCTCGGTGTACTATATATTAGAGAATCCAGACTGAACGAGTCATTTTGTAAGAGGAAGAGCCTAAATGAAATCCAGAAAGCTCATTTTGGAAAAGAACATTTTTTTAATTTCTCGCTATATGTATTTGCCGAGTGTGGGCAGATTTATACTCACACTGTCAACGACTGTATTCAGTGCAATATTTTATATTTATTTTACATTCATGTGACTCGTAAACCTATTATGTGCGATGCTAAATAATTCATTTCTAGGAATTTTATAGAAATTCAGCCACACTGATCATTGCCAACAATGATTTTACAAACAAAATTAAGCAATTTTTGAAAAAGAGGTGCTAAAAAGTTGCCTTTTTTGCATCGAAATGAATAAAACCAAAAAAAATAAGTTTTTTTTCTGATGAACCGAATTTCACGAATTCCGGACGAATTAGAATGCTATAAATTTGAACTCCATTGACAACTTTAAAAAAAAATGAAATTGAAAATTTAGCTTGACGGTGTAATTCAGGCATAAATATTTATTGTCCTTATATATTTCCTATATTTATGAATATGTCTTTCTATATCATACCCATAATGTACTGCGGTCCTTGATACGATTGTCATATGGAAATCAGACTCATGTGAACATCGGACTAATTTTCTCTATTATTGGTTAAACGTTCCCATGTGACCGATCAGTTTGCTAATTAACTTCATTAGATATGCGCAATACCGAGTTCATACTTCATAGAGTCTGCAAATCATGGTACACCATCCGTATGCCGTCAAATTATTTGGTTCTTTCAGTATGTCTTCAAATATGCTACATTATAGCTCACGCTGATTGAAGCTTGCGAGCATAATACCTACAAGAATAATTCCGCAAGTAGAATCATTATAGTGCCTCTGCATTCGTTGCATTATGCCTGCGTCACACAGAGCTTTTTTTGCTTACGATAGATTTGCGATAGGCAATCGTAAGCCTATCGTAACAATGTGAGCAAAGTCGTAACAATCGTGAGGCAATCGTGAGCATCGTAAGCAAATTTTGAGCACTTACGTAAAGATAAGTTCAACTTTTTCGTTTCCTTTTCGTAAGGATTCCACGATTGAGTCAATTGAGTCAATTTTTTTAACGTTATTTTGTGCATAAACAAACCAGTCCATGCTGGATAACATTACTTATGACGATTTTAAAGCCATCTGTCAAGTAACAAAATCCTGGACAAATTGATAGAAAATTACCCGAATGATTGGACCCCTACACATTTTCAATGGAGCCTCATGGGCCTCATTTATATACATTATCATATAAGGGTGAACATGTATGTTGTTTAGGACGAATATATGCATTTTGTTTTAAATTGCATGGTGGGATCCTTCTGTTATGTTGTCATTCCTTGTACATGGCGCTATATACGCTGTTCAGTTTAGATCTCCTACACGTATGCTTACATGTGGATGAAATATTATGCAGTGAAAGCCGTAAACAGATTTTGGCTCTTAAAGTCTTGACAAAGAATGTATGTGACGTACTGCAACAAATTAACAACCTTTATTTTCATCAGTTAACCCTTTGCACGCTATCGGCGACTCCAGTCGCCCAGCGCATTTATTCCCACACTGCTACGGGCGACTACAGTCGCCCGCGACAACGTTCTATTTATAAATGAATGAATATGACAAACCATTGACCCCTGACCCTCACCCGGGTACCATTGGATAGATGATTACAAGGCTAACGTTGTTCAATCATAAATTCACACTCGTTTCTTACAAAATTCTCTGCTATTTTCGATTGAAAATCTGTCCGTTCCGATGTTCGAGTGTTCAATGGACGCCGGAGCTGCATTTCAGGAGATTTTTGGGGACTCGGACTCCGGAGATTCGGACTTTGAAGGCCTTTTTCAGGACGGTTATGTCAACGATAGTGTCGACAACGAGTATGCCAGTGTGTACGAGAACGTGGTGAAGGTTCCATTGATGACGATAGTAGTGATGGGGCACAACGCGACGATGGCCCCGGTGAAGTTCGCCAGCAAGCGGGAGGTTATGCGGCTCCTAACGCGGCTCGGATCGCAGTTCGTAATGATGCATTTCGGAGGGCTTACCACCACAACTGGCTGATCAATTTTAGCCATCCTCACGGTAACCAATGGAAAGGAAATTTCATACTGAACAAATAGTTTATGTTGCATTTTCCTGTAAAACACACCCATCATAGAATAAAAAGCTTCGAAACATATTAGTGTGCATTACTTAGTGACTTGCACAGGGAATCCAGCGCCATGGGAATACGTGTGTA
The DNA here is from genome assembly GCA_037893245.1 of Crossaster papposus. NCBI lineage: Eukaryota > Metazoa > Echinodermata > Asteroidea > Velatida > Solasteridae > Crossaster > Crossaster papposus. The sequence goes on along the minus strand of JBAIAA010000090.1, from coordinate 2,152,523 downwards.
TATGAATGGTAGCGTGCTAAGGGTTAAGGTGTGCATACCATATTATTGAATTCATTTAATTGTGTTCTTTACAATGCCACAGTTGTCGCACTAGCGTTACTGAATACATGAATCGTAACAAAAAATGTACAGGTGGTCCACTCCTGTTGAAGGACAGTATTTACACAGGTTTATAAAAAGAACACATTTTGAAGGTGATCATTCTTGCCATTGGAAACAACGAATGATTTCACAATCATGTAACTCAGCTCTCTGCCTGTTCCCATCAATATACTCTAGCTGTACTTAGATGTAGAACTAAAAGCTGCGCCAATAGTTTGGTGGTTTGTTTTCGTTCTGTAGCTCTGTGAAATTCTTTGCCTGGTGCATGTTGTTGTTTTCCTAATCTTACGATCTCAATAAGATTGTGATTTTTCCCTCTTTGTAGCTTAATACATCGAATAGGTTTTGCCTTGTTTGAAGCGAACTTGCATTAAAACAATTATCCTTGCTTCCAAATGCAAAAATCTGGATAGGGTGACGTAAGATTTCTCAAACTAAAAATAAACATAAAACATAAATTTGTAATTTAAATATGTTTAACCTCCTGGTAACCCAGTGGAGTGGAACATATGCCCCGCAATAACTCCAACAATAACTCCAACATGCTGGTGACATCGAGGAGCCATTCTGATGTTCTTGGTGACCGTATTAACTTGCATTAACACTCTTCTTCCCCCAATTATTAATAACTTTCAAGCCCTTTCTCTCAGCAGTATGTAGGTAGTTACCCAATTCTTAATAGTATTACGTGTACCTCCTGCTCAGGGGGGGGGCGGAGGGGGGGCCCAAGAAAGTGCGCCACCAACGTTGAAATGTATCTCATTCGTTCTTCCACGCTCATGAGACACACATCTCACACAGTAAATACGTATGATCGCTACCGCGAAGCGCACCATTGAAACACGTACAGATTTTCTCCGTGTATCGCTCTCCGCATTTAGTGATTCATGCAACGTCCGCAAAGCCAGGTACGCAGGCACGATCTACACGGATTTTGTTTGGGGCGATGTCATTTTCTGCCATTTTCGTTCGAAAACAACACGATAAAACGCAAGGGGGTCACAGGCAGATTTTTTTAAAAATTCAGTATATCACTGCTACATCCTTTTTTAACGTATCCATGGAAAAAAATGAGTGGGGTCAAAGCACGATTTTTCACAATTTATCGATTATTATTGCCCTTTTTAGGGGAGGTATTTGTTAACGTCGTTTGAGTATTTGTGCACAATCTCCACGCGCATCAACGGTACGTCAACGCTTAATTTTTTCGACTGCTTTTTTCATTTTCAATACAATTTTTGTCATTGGATGATAAACATTAAGGTAAATAACAACCTTGTACAACTACAAAAGACAAAATGTTAAGATTGGATGCCAAAAACTCTTAATTTTTCGAGTGAGAAAATTGTTTCCCCCTATTTTGAGAATGGACGGTACCACAGCGTTTCGCAATCACAGCCTCGAAGGGCCCCCCCTCCGCCCCCCCCCCTGCTCCTGCTGTATACCCTGTGGGTTTGATAGAGCTTTCATCATCAACAGTATACTTGTAACTTATCTTTATAATAAGTGTGAAAGGTCCGGTGTACCAGCAATCGGTATAACCGTCTGAACATGCTATGTACATCAAAGTCTTTGTCTTGGTTGCCATACGTCTTAATCGTGGTATGCAGCGCGCGTAGATCATCAATGCGGGCGCCCTCTAATGGCCCTGTCACACCAGAACGTTTTAGGCTAACGCGTGAGTAGCGCGTTAAAAATAGCTGGCAAAAGCTGAACTTCCACAGAAAAGGTCAAGTGGAACCGTGATTTCAGCGTGTCCATAACACGTTGATAACAGGTTCATAGCGTTCGCCAGCGCGTGAGTAACGCGTTAGTAACGCGCTCGACGACTGGTGAACGACTGCCCAGCGCGTGAGTAGCGCGTTCCAACGCGCGCCAGCGTACTGCAACGACCACATGATTAGTTGTATAAAAAGCCGACGCGCTACTACAGTAATGGCCCTGTCACACCAGAACGTTTTAGACCAACGCGTGAGTAACGTGTTGGAATTTTGGCAACACGCGGGTAAACGTTGACCAACGCTAGGCCAGCGTTCGCAACACGCTGAGCGCGTTACCCACACGCTGGAACACGCTGTCACACGTTGAGGCAAAAATACATTTTTCAACATATCTAACATTTTCAGCATTTGCCAGCGTATGACTGCACACGCTGGCGGCGCGCAGGAAGGTCGTTACTCACGCGTCGAACTCTAGACGATCGTTACCAACCCACTACTCGCACGCGGGCTACCCGCTGTCGTATTTTTACTATAAATCAGTGATGCGTTCCTCACACGCTGAGCGCGTTCCTCACACGCTACTCACGCGCTGACATACGCTATGAACCTGTTATCAACCTGTATGGACACGCTGAAATCACAGTTCTACGTGACTTTTTCTGTGAAAGTTCAGCGATTGCCAGCGTATCAACTATTTTTAACGCGCTACCCATGCATTGGCCTAAAACGTTCTGGTGTGACAGGGCCATAACTAGCGTGTCGCCAGCGTATGAGTAGCGGGTTGATAACGATCGTCTAGCGTGTTTGACGCGTGAGTAACGAACCTACAACGCGCCGCCAGCGTGTGCAGTCATACGCTGGCAAACGCTGGAAACTGTAGGTATGTTTTCCTCAGCGTGTGACAGCGTGTCCCAGCGTGTGAGTAACGCGCTCAGCGTGTTGCTAACGCTGGCCTAGCGTTGGTCAGCGTTTGCCAGCGTGTTGCCAAAATTACAACACGTTACTCACGCGTTGGCCTGAAACGTTCTGGTGTGACAGGGCCATCTTCGAATAGGACGTCTTTTTTGCTAACTGACATAATCGCTCGAAAAATTCCAAGCAGAATTGTGTCGCATTTGCATGCGCGTTTGACGTTGCGTGTATAACATGCAAAATGTAGTAGAGTCCATCACAAGTCCCTGCAAGTCCCTGTAAGTCCCTGCAAGTCCATCACAAGTCCTTCAGTTCAAATTCAAATCACAAGCAATTCAAATCAGATTTGACAAAAGCATTCCTTTGTCATTGTTCATCTAGTTACTTGTGACTGCCTTTATGAAGGGACTTGTGACTGGCTTCACCAAAGGACTTGTGAAAGGACTTGCAGGGACTCGTCTACAACCCTGTGCAAAATCGCGGACTATTGGTCAAGTTTCCGTTACGTCACGCAACGTCACACGCGCATGCAAATGCGACACAATTCTGCTCGGAATTTTCCGAGCGATTATGCAAGTTAACCACTGCCTATTTGAAGGTAATGGCGTGGTCTACTACGGCGTATGTTAGAGGGCGCCCGCATCGGCGGCCTATGATACCGCGATTAAGACGTCTTGCAACCAAGACTAGGTATGCACAAGAAGCTACACCGTCACTACAATAAGCACTTGGAAGATTCGACACCTGTCCGTTCTAACTCTCTGAACTTGCAGTATAGTTTGGCCACGTAGCACAGCGTGCTGGACGCGATGATAGCAAAAGAGATGCCCACGATAACCTCGATTGCCAATGGCGACACGTAACTCGTACAAATCAACCTGAAGATTTCCGACTCCTTCATCCGGAAGAGGGAGAAGTTCGCGAAGGACAAGGGCGAGGCACAGGTAATCCCCATGTAGGAGTTCATCCCCTCAGCGTCCGTGTAAAGCATCCACGTGTGGCGCTTGCTGTCTGAAAACATGGCCTCTCGGATCCATCGCATCCGGCAGTCGCAGTGCCACGGGTTGTTGTTGAGTTTGACGTCCACGAGGTTGGGCAAATTGAAGGTCTCCTCTGTAACCGTCTGGATGCGGTTGCCGTCCAGGAAGAGACCCCTTAGGTCATCGGATCCCCGAAAGGCCTTCGGTGAGATGTATTCGATTAAGTTGCCGGTCAGGGCTAAGTTAGTCAGACGGGACATGTTGCAGAACTGATTGGACACCCGAGTTAGGCGGTTCATCCGGAGGTCCAAGATGTACAGGTTCTTCAGGGGTCTTAGAAGAGCTCTGGTCAGTCGGTCGATTCTGTTCCCCAGGAGGTATAAGTACGGGAGTTGTTCCAAACCAATGAAGCTCCCGTTGAGTCTACGGATTATGTTATTGCTGAGATCCAGTGTCTCAAGGTTAGTACCCAGGAAGGCTCCCGGTGGCAGTTCCTGGAGACGATTAAATGAAAGGTCTAGGGTCCAGATGCTATAGGAATTCAAAAAGGCTCCTTGTTTTAGCGTGGTTATCGCGTTGTTCTTCAGGTTCAATGTTTCCAGTTCGCTTAGCATGCTAAAACATGCCTTCGGGATGCCTGTGAAAGAGTTCAAACTGAGGTCCAGGTGTTTCAGGGATGGAAATGCCAAAAAATCACCACAAGGAATATCAAGCAGATCGTTTCCACTGACTACTAAGCGCTCCACGTTCTGCAAGTAAACATCGGTGCCGACGGTCGACAGTAAATTAGCGGCAGCAGTGGGATTCCCCTCCTCTAGCGCGAACCCTAGCTCCAGCACCCATGCGTTTGGCACGCTGTTCAGCCAGCCGGTCGACACCAGCTGGATTCGGTTGTTCGTCAGGTGCAGCTCCTCTATCTTGGACAGGTTACCAAATATGGCACCGGAGAGAGATCGTATAGAGTTGTTGGAGAGGTAGAGAATGGCCAGCTCTTTCAACTGTTTGAAGATTCCAGTGGGTAGGAAACTAATGAAGTTATTGTCCAGATCCAGGATCTGCAGCTGGGTAAGATTGGCAAAGTCGTCCGGGCGGAGGGATCGGATGTGATTGTTGTGCACGATGAGTTCTTTGATTGAAGTTCCTGATGAGACAGCCGTAGGGATCGCGACCAAGTAGTTGAAGCTCAGGTCCAGTCGCTTCAGCTTGGGTGTGTTACTCAAAGCTTCGTCCGCGATGTAGCGGATGTTATCGTCCGCTAAATTTAACTTCCTTAAGGTGCGGATTGGGGAGGAAGAAATCCTCCGCAAAAGAGTGAAGTTTTGCCCCTGCAGGTCCAGGGCTTTGGTGTTATGGGGAATATCCAGGGGAACCTCAGTGAAGAAGTTTCCCTGGCAAGTTACGGTCTTCGTCCTCCTATCACAGCGGCAGTAATCCGGGCAGCGGTAGGGCAGGTAACCGACGGCGGTTATCAGATGTATCACCGACAGAAACAGAAACGCCTCCCTTCGGATTCGCCAGGAAGGTGCCATTCCTTACCTGTATAAAATGACAGAAACAGAAAAATGTGAATCCAAACGGCCACACTGCTCTGCTCGTATAACACTAGGAATGGACCTATTGTGATATTGCATTCAAAGCGGAAGGTCCTCAACAGGATGTGATTTCCACAAAAGATTCACATCCACTTGGATGTAAATTTGCACTTTAAAAACCTTATCCAGGATTTGAATTTGGAAGAGGATGTGAATTTGGAGCATTTAGATGTGATTTTGGAAACATTTTGTTTCCATTGTACGTGTCTGCTTTGAGGACAAAAGAAGACAATATGGTTAGGATTAGAGTCCCCGATTGGGGGCGTTTACCTATATGCGTGTGTGAGTAGAATTATATTAGCGTAGCTTTTCGTTCTACATCTAAGTTCAGCTATAGAGTATATTGGTGGGAACAGACAGAGAGCCGAGTTTAGTTTCATGATAGGAAAATAATTCGTTGTTTCCAATGGCAAGAATGATCACCTTCAATAATTTGTTCCTATATATAAACCTGTGTAAATACTGTCCGTTAACAGGAGTAGACCACCTGTACTTTTGTATACGGTTTATGCATTGAATTGAATACTATAGTACACACATTAGTCACTCTAGGCATTGTAAGACTAGTATATCATTTAGTCAGGCCCTCAGACTCAAAAGGATTTTTTCTAACGACTATGATTTATCCCGACATTCAAAAATACTGAAAAATAACTTGGTTGCCAGGGGTCACAGCTCCCGCCAAATTCAACGTGCCATTGCCAGAGCCAAAGCTGTACCCAGAAATTTGGCTGTACCCAGAAATTTGGCTCTAAAGGTAAAGGCCCCAGGCTGATGCCACACCCAAGACCCCACTGGTGACTACCTTTCATCCGAGTCTCCCTTCCCTTCGCAAAATCAGTAACGACAGCCATCACATTCTTCACACTTCAGATCGCCCTGTCCGTGCCATCCCCGACAGCCCTGTATTGGCTTATAGACGCCCTCGTAATCTACGAGACCTCATTGTTCGAGCCGAAATTCCCAGCTTGGATGCATCTCCTCCCATCTAGCACGGAACTTTCAAGTGCAGTTTCAGATGTGTGGTTTGCCAGAGCCACATCCAGGAGTCTGACTCCTCTTCTGGCCACTTTTCTGGTACCACTCATGGAATTATTGTTAACATCACTTGCAGTACATCTAATGTCATATATCTCATCTCTTGCAGGTTTTGTTGAGTTCAGTATGTCGGAGAGACCAAATATGCCCTAAAAAGCGTTTCTACGGTCATCGATCGACTGTCAACACCAAGAAACTGGATACCTCCGTCGGTCATCACTTCAACCAGCCTAACCATTGCATTTCTGATATGATTCTACAGGGCATAGAATCCACTTGGCCATCGGAAAGACTCAGTCCGCCTCAGCCGGGAGAAAGTTTGAATGAATCGTCTTCGGACTATTCAACCACATGGGCTCAACATCCACCTAGAAAATGATTAACTTCTATTTTGTTCTCCTATATTTGTCATTTCTTTCAGATTTATTCCTTGCCAGGATTTGTTTTTGTTTGTTCTCACTCCTCTGGTTTCCCCTGTCTATTTTCCTACCCCCCCCCCCCTCCACGTTAGTTCTATTTATACTTCTTTGTTAGTTCTTCACCCTATACCCCCTCCGTTGTGGTTTTACCCCTTCTGTTTTTGTCCCCCACACCTCTTTATTCCCTTGGTCTGTCTTTGATCCTACCCACACTGACCTCACCCTTTAATCTCTCAGCCGAATCCTCCTTTTGTTGATTGTTCCGCTGGACTCTGTGCTTTTTATTTTGTGTTTCTTCCGCCAACCATGATGTGCATCATGCTGTATGTTGCCCTATATATGTTTGTTTCCTGTACACGGCCATTTTGTCTCTGAACAAGATTTTGTTAAGATCGAAATATTAGGCCCTCTTAACTTATTTGATTTAAAAATAGAGGTTGTTTGTTGCAGTCACATACATTCTTTGTCCAGACTTTAAAAACTAATACTGTTATCGAAAACAATATATATTTACGGCTTTCACTGCAAAACATTTCATCCACACATGTATGTACGTGTAGAAAACTGAACAAGTGATAAAATAACAATTTATACAGTTGTGCGCCTTGTTATAGATTTTTCAAATCGTCATACGTGGTACACCCTAATAGGATTGACGGTTAAAATTTGAACTATTGAGCAAATTTAATATATACCTCGTTGCAGCAAAAGGCTCTTCACTGGAAACAAACGGCCGGCCGTTGTACGTTTGTGCAGGCTATTCCCATAAGAGCCTATTAAAAAAATCTGGCTGATATTCCATACTCATCCAATATTGGCCGAAACAAGCATAAAATCAGTGAGCAAACACGCAAGCGGGGGGAAACAACCGTGCGCACATCGATCAAAACATTGCTGGCGTTAGAAGGCATCCGCTTAACTCAACCGTTCTAGCGTACATGTCGAGGTTAAGGAAAATAAAGGAAAATGACTAAGTCGGGAAAAGCGTCGATATAGGATATATATTTTGTAATAATTTGACCATGACCTAGCCGGCTTCGCATTTGAAAACAAAAAGAAAAATTAATTTTGTTTTTACTTTGTTTTCTTTTTAAATCGATTTTATATAAGTTAAAAATCGAAATTTGAAGTCAACATGCAACCGCCGTTTTTGATTGTATGTGCCTTGGTGAGAAGTGTTGATGATAAGGGATCGTGACGTGATGAGGGATCGTTACTGTAAGTGCCGTAGCCTCGTGGTCTGGGGCATTGAATTTGTAATCTGTAGGTAAAGCTGCAGGTCGTGGGTTCGAGTTCGGCCTTGGACTACGGTGCGTGTGACCTTGGGCAAGGCACTTTGTCACTCATTGCTTCTCTCCACCCAGGAGTAAATGGGTACCTGCGAGGGTAGAGGTGGTTATTGTGGTGGATTTAGCTGCTTTGCGCCGAAATGGGAGCATCGAGTTGTTACTCCCTAGGGAGCTGAGATGGGCCCAATGACCGGGGTAATAATGTGAGAGCGGTCATTTTCTTTACAATTACAAAATAGTTCTTCGCTCACAGTCTTGATCCATTTAATTTGGCCAATGGTCACCTAATGGTTAGTTGGGGTCAGGATTTGGTCAATGGTCACCTAGTGGTCAGTAAGAGACATTTTCTTCAAAATAACGAAATGTTTCTTCTCCGACACTTTATATTTAATTATTTTTGTCAGTGATTACCTAATGGTCAGTAGGGTTCACAATTTGGCCAATTTTAACCTAGTAGTCAGTCGGAGTTGGGTCACACATACGTATTTGGCACATTTGCTCTATTTTTATAACTATAATTATTGAACTGTGAGTCTGATTTGAGTGTATGTTGGTAGGAACCTTAATCAGGATGCGTAACAGATACAAATATCTACAGTAACTGTTTTGGATTTTGTGTTGTATAATTCATTATAATGACGATCCAAAACATTTCGGGAACAGCTATAATGGTTGTCCACAACCTCTGTAGTTATATTTATGGACCTTTTAACCATATCTCAGTAACAAAACATATGCTAACAATCTAAATTATTCTTGTATTTGTTTAGGTGATATGAAAAACAAGTAAAAGCGGAAAAGCCTTATGTTCTGTTCATCGAACAGACATAGTTCTAGTTTTCTTTCTTCTTTTTTATATATATCCCAAATCCCCTAGACTTTCTACACATTTTGCCCGGCGATCACTTTTGGCATAAAACAAAGTCGTATTACCATAAAACTTAACATAAGTGAAGACCCTAGTGCCCCGAAGAAAAACATAAGAGGGACGTCATCAGGGGTCACGTGACGTCATATTAAATGTGCATATTTTCCCTATAAGATTTGTAAACGTTTTATTCAAGCAATACATTTGGCCATGTATCTCCGGAAGTATGAGTCCGATTTTTTGGACCAAGCCTCCTAAAAGTTGTTCACATAATACGGCCAGTGGTTACTTAATGGTCAGTAGGGGTTCATTCTCTTCAAAATTACAAAATGCTTCTTGTCTTGCAGTCTTGATCCAATTATTTTGTACAATGATCACCTAATGGTAAGCAGGCGTCAGAATTTGACCAATAGTCACTTAATGGTCAGTAGGGGTCATTTTCATTAAAATTACGAAATGCTTCTTCTCCGACAGTCTTTATCCAATTAATTTACCAATGGTCACATAATGGTTATCAGGGGTCAGAATTCGACCAATGTAACACCAGTAGTGGTCTGAGTCGGTTCACACAAACCTTAAAAAAGGCTATTGAGGTTTGACTTTTTCCGGGCCATGTGACGTCTAATGAAAGGTGCAGTTTTCAAGATCTTATATCTCTGGAAGTACCAGTCTGATTGGGGTCAAACTAGGTATGCAGGTATTCCGGGATGTGTAATAGATATAAATCGAGGTGATGTCATAATGACGTCATCTAGTGTAATGTTTAAGGTAACATTTTCCATATAGGATTTGTACACGTTTTCTCCAACCAAAACATTTTGGCACTTTGGTAAATCCAATCGATTTGAGACTTTGCAGACACTTAGACCAACATGAAGGGATGTTCTAATGTCGTCATGACACGTCAGATAATTATTTTATCTGGTTTTTGTCCACAAACACATTTCTCGTTGTTTGTTTGTTGTTGTTGTTTTTTTTTTAAGGGGCATTTACACTGTACAATGGCAGAAAGCCAACTGAAGAGGGACGGAAGGGAGACATTTAACAGTTAACATTAGTCTATTGAAATGACTCTATACAATTTTCGTTGGTAAAGATTGATACGAGCTAATATTTTGGTTCTCTTCAAATCACAGAGGCGTGCCTAACGTGCCTAACTCCCAAAGAAGAAGAATTAATGCACGCAAAATGAAGATTGCGGAAATGGAAAGTTCTTGAGTGTATCTTGGAAATTGACACTGAGCTACAACACCTGCGAGACTCGCACAGAGTCCATTGGCTTAGGGTTGGCCCGGGAGAACGATCCGTATCGGGAAAGATTTCGAATGACGGCAAGGATTACCGGGCAATGCACTTAAAACCCCTGGCCGTACAGAAAGTGCAATCAAGGTGTGGAATACAAACAAAAGAGAACATCGCTTTAAGGTACATGTAGTAGTAGTAGTAGGAGTAGTAGTACATTTATTCAACGTTGTCCACAGTGTTTACCATAAGTTAAATTACAGTATTACAAATTATTATACAAAGGACAACATTTAGGTTTGGGTGAAGCAATAATGATTTTGTGCCCTAACCTATAGGAACAGACAAATTGACAAGACAACATATTTTAAAAGCATGAGTGTGCGTGCAGGTGCTATGACAAAACAGTACGAGATATATTAAAAATCAAAGGTTATGAATATATGCATCAGTACTTTTTTTAAATTTTTACAAATATAGCTTGTGATGGTGATTTTGTTATATTGTTACTAAGACTATTGTAGTAATTTGCACCACGTTGAATAAGACTGTTTTTAAACAAGGATGTTCGACTTTGACATAAATGGATATTTTCTGTAGAAGCACTTCGAATATTATATGTATGTACTATGTTAAATGATAGCGTAAAACACGAACTAAAACAATTTGGTAATGCATTATTCATGTACTTGTACATAAATATACCTAAATTTATAAAGTAAAGGTATTTAAATCGTAAAATTTTTTAATTTGGAAACAAATTGGCAGTATGAACACGTTGACCAGCATTAGAAATGATGCGAACAGCTCGCTTTTGTAATCAACAAAGGTTTATCAAAATTTACTCAGGAACTAGCCCAGTTAAGAACTGAATAATTTAAATATGGAAGAACTAATGAATTTTAAAGAATAACTAAAATGCTACTTAGAATGGCAAATTTAGGCGATTTATTATACCAATATTTGTTGACATCTTGCTCGAGATATCACTAATACAAATTATGCTTCTTCCACCGCACGTTAGATTTTCATCAGTTGTCGCACCTAAAAATGTGGTAGTCGTGACACGATTTAAATTTACACCATTCAAAATTAATGGGACGGATTAGATTTCCGTAGATTAATTATATCATTTGTTTGCTAAAAGCAAATTACTTAATTTTTTAAGTTCAATATTAAAAATCCGAATTGCTGTATATCCACATTATTATGGCTGTACACCAAATTTTGGCTTCGGAAAATAAGCAGGACGATATAATGTCAGATGTACAAGAAATATCGTTATGAGATATTGTTAACTATACAGAATATATTGAAAAATGTAGTACGTCATTTACAAACATAAAAAACGAAATACTGAATTATTGTAAAATACCTTACAAGTGAATATTACAGTCTCAAGCATCCTGTGAAATCACTGCACCTGGTGTGCTGTGGTTTTCAAGAAACATGTAGTTTTGTATCGAATTCCAACGATTGCCGGCCGGAAATCGTTAACAATATCTGCCCCAATGTATAAATGTTAGTGAATGAATGTGAATGGATAGTGTGAATAGATGTGAATATATGCAAGCCAATTACGCAAGCCAAATACCCGGACGTCTATAAATTGCTCTGTGTCGTCTGAAGGAAATCAAGGAACCAGACTACAAACAAACAGCAATAACGTTTTTGGTTTTTTCCAGCATCTATGAACACAAAACTGTACAAACAGGTCAGCGTCACAATATTTTGAACCCCTAACCTATCCATTTTTGAAAATTACACCAAAAGCAAAAGCAAAAAGCAATATACTAGACCTTTGAAAAAAGTGATCGCTGACTTATTTACTGACGAACTCACCTGCGTCCATCCCAGCGGGGATATATAAAGGTTATTATGCCAACTCAAGCGCAAAGGACCACAGACATGTGTCATTTGAAATGGGGAAACAAAACTATTTGAAACTATCAATAAAGGGTATTTACTTTCAGTGAAACAAGATGAGGGTTGGCCTTTACAGGTGTTCCAGAGGGGCTATTCTACCACCCTGTGTAGTCAAACCTTAGATGTAGTGGGTGTTGAACGAAAACTTTGTTTTCAGACTTTGCTCCTGAATTAGAGATTACTAGTTGGAATCGCTTCCAGAGTCCTCACTGTAATTCACCAAAACCTTCAGTCTTGCTTGGTCTTTAACTCTACCCAGAGCGTTGTGTTTAATGACACCGAACTTGGTAGACATACTCAGTAGGCCACTGGGAAGGCCATGGGTGACTTAGAATTTCTAAGCGCGCTGAGTGGATAAATGACGTGTTCATGTACAGGGTGAACCTAAAAAAACAAAACCCACTGGAAAATGGCCATAATCCCGAAAGTATATATTTCATGGAAAAACTGAAGTCAATATCAGAAAGTAGGAGCTACAAGCTTTCTTCTGACACCTACATCGCAGGCCTACGGTCACTGGTAACTGAGTACCATTGTCTTGAAAACCATAGGCAGATTTCAGAAATGTCCAAATCAATAATTTTGTAAGCCACATTTAAATGAACCATCCCTCTTCGCGGCCAGTGGTGTGCATCCAACCGCGTCTTTATGTGGCCCAGGTTCAACGATCGACATTGAATTATGTAATCCTAATCCTAGACTCCATGTGACTTTTTCCTTTGGGGATACCTGAAGAATAAGGTCTACGCTAGTCCCCCACGGAACCTTGTGAAATTACGGGAGAGGATTCAGCAAGAAGTTGACATTTTACGACAAGATCCGGGGATGGTGAGGAGAGCAGTGCAGGATAGGCAAAGACGATGTGAAATTTGCGTTGAGAGAGGTGGCGGCCATGAAGGAATCGGACCTTAAGGACTGAGAAAGATGCTTATAAAAGCCAAATAAGTGTTTTCATTGTTCTTGTTTCAAATAACAGGTTATAACAAAGGGAATTATGTTCTTGTTTTTTTCCAGGCGACCTTATTTGCCTACACGAAGATAACAACACGCACACCTATTTGGACATTTCTGAAATCTTCCTATGGTTTTCAAGACAATGGTACTCAGTTACCAGTGACCGTAGGCCTGCGATGTAGGTGTCAGAAGAAAGCTTGTAGCTCCTACTTTCTGATATTGACTTCAGTTTTTCCATGAAATATATACTTTCGGGATTATGGCCATTTTCCGGTGGGTTTTGTTTTTTTAGGTTCACCCTGTATAATACAAAATGAAATGCCATTGCAATTACACCGGACTGCATTGCATGAAGTGCCTTTTTGTCACAAAGTTTTAGTCCTTTGTGCATTTTTTTAGGTTTTGTTCTTGTTACCTTCAATGATAGTAATTTCCTGTTTTAATTGTATATTATATCCGATTCATGCGGGCTCTGAAGGAGCATGCGTACTGTGGTCAGTGACTATTACATTTTGGTTGTGGAATATTAATAACTGTTAGCCGTAGGCCTACTCAGGGGGACTGTTGCTGCTGAGGAAGATTGAGAGAGAATCGATGCCGCGCTGTACCGAGCCCCCTACGGGACGCGGTTCCCTCGGCCTGTCACGCACTGAGAATATAACGACCAGCATGTATATCTTAATTGTTGTGTCATCGAACGCAGTGATGGCGATGAAGCGATGTTGACGAGCCCAGAAAGGCGAACGCCGGGACAGTATCGGCTGTTACGTGTCGGAGTTGACATCACAACCGTATAGGCCCCTATATGACTTTTTCTCAGGAACAGATTTTGTGCAAGATTCTTATACCCAGCACGATATGTGGCAGAGGGGTACCCCCCCCCCCCCCCCTCTCTTATCCCTATACTTTATACGCGCTCAACACTATTGTAACCTAACCCATCCCCCCTTGAAACCTAAAAAGAATTCCTGAGATTCCAGGAACACAATGGTCAACACAAAAGAGGGGGGGGTTTCTCTGCCACATATCGTGCTTCATATGAAGATTCTACTCCTCTGAAAGTTACAATATACCTTTGTCATCTGTGCATTGTTATCGTTCGAAATAGCAACAGTTCTCAGAATCTAAAGAATGGTGGTTGACAACTAACCTAACAAAGTTTTAGCGTCTTTGAGACCCATTTTTAGGCTTTTTTTTTTCTTTTTCGGAATGACAGCGAGCCAGAAAGGGAGTTTAGAGTTAATAATTTGTAAACAATAATTTGGTTTGTTACTTTTTGTATAGCTGCAAAAGATATACTTTCTCTTTAATTGTATTAGGCATCCTTGTTTTGGTTCGCGCCGTATTCCTGGTCGCATGAGGGCGCTGTAAGACGCCATTTTCTGGGTACCCAACACAGGTAAAATCACGTTTAATGAAGTAGTTTAGTAACTTTACTTTTATCTACAAATTGAATATTGAAAAATGTAATTTTGTTGAGCTGTAAGAATACGTAAACTGACGTGAATCATCTTCTCAATCACTTTTAATTATACCCCCAATACCGTTTGCACAGCGCCCTCAACGTTCAAAAATACGGCGCATTGGCTCGTTGAAAAATGTGTGAGAATTAGCTTTGCTCATGGCCTTCGTACAGTATGTATTTTCAAATAAAGAAGAGCATAAATATCGAAACAAAAACTGTAGTTTCTCCATCACTCAAGGTAAACTACTAAATCTATTTCGTTTAAATTTCGAGGATTAGACTTGCCGAAAACAGCCTGAATATTTTTTGCGATCCCAGGTGTCCTATAGGAAAACGTCTGTAATGTGGCCAGAGTGCAGCCCAAAGCCGGGGTTTAGAAAACGGCCCTTGGAAAACCCATGATGTTACTACATATAATGACCGGCACGTGATCGAGTCTCGGCCAATCAGAAGCCTTCAACTCTCCTAGGTATTTATTAAATGTGAATAAAAAGCAAAACTGGTTCTAGTGTACGTTTAGTGTGGTAATTTGCCGTCCAAAATTGACCCCCACCCCCCCCCCCCTTTTTAAATTTCGCGGCCACTCAAAATGAGTGACGTAAACCGAAGCAGAACCCGGCGGACAAATTCTCGATAGTCGGTACGCGACGTCTAGGTACGAGACGGGTTCGCGTGGCCACGTACGCCATTAATGACGTACGCACACAACCAGAGTGAACCTGGCCGAGTATTCGGCCTGATATTTAAGTCGCGTATTCCAGCCTCCGCCGTATAGTTGAATACGTGGCTGGAATACCAGGCCGAATACGCGGCCAGGTTTACTCATCAGGTCGCACACATTGTTGTGTGTTGATGTACCCACATAATTTCACACGGACGATCGTGAAAGTTCTTCCTCGGTTTTCGTTGAATCCGACGAAAACAGTACTGATTCGTCTGATTCGAATCACAGTATTTCTTATTCAGACACGGACTCGAATGAGGATAAAGATGGGGTCCCTCTATAGGCGCTCATAGGTAGAAGCATGACCGCTGCAGAGGGCCGGAAATCACTAGGCCCGAACCACTTCGCTCTAGTAAGCTTTACTTTGGCTGTCCAAATCCTCCGATATTTAGAATCAGCCGGAATCAGATGAAGGATTACTCCTTCCTTAGTAGTTTTTCTACACCTAGCAGCTACACACCTAGTCGGCATGACCGAAAACTGTTGACTTTTCACCCTGATTCAGAATGAAAAACCATGTAAAGACGGACACTTGTTGCTATGCGCGCAGTCAGTATACGGAAGGCCGGGTAGCAGCGCCGCGAGTCTCTGCCTCGATTTGCGTCATACCATTCACACAGTTTTATAATAATGAGGCTTCCCTTCAAGGGGCGGAGTGGTTTGACAAAAAATTCAAAAATGATTTTCCCCCATTTATCACAGAAAATAAACACAACCACACGCATAAGGTTGTTGTCAACATTATACTTTATAAATTTAAGCACACAAAAAACACATATTACATGTTTTATTTAAAAGGTAATTTGTATACTTAACAACAATGAAAATGGAAAACAGAATAAAATGAGCTTTTAATGTGACACCGTAGACGCACTTTTAGTAACAACATTTAAAAACCTTTAGAGCAGTGTGACCTTTTCAGAGGACCTATTTTACTCCAAAATGTATCTTGGGTTAACAGGCCTACCCATCCAACTAAAATTAATCGAGCAAAACATTTGTTGTTAAAGCATATGTTTATATCTCCATACGTTTGCTCTGATATCTGTTTAGATATCAAATGACCGTTGGTATTAAGTCTGGGTACGCACTGTCGCGCACCAATGAATAGGGAATTGGGTTAGTCTATACATAAGGCCTAGGGTGTATCGGTTACACCTGACCTAGTAGTGGGGCTGATATGTAACACAAATTGCTCGAGATGTTCACATCTGGCAGAAAGTTTGAAATTTTGCATACAGGGGTATTTTGACATGCTGAGTTCACAAATTGGCGGATCCAAGAGGTCTGACCAATGGACCGGTCGCCATCTTGAATCTATAGTCATTTCCCATGCAAGTCTGACTGAAATTGACTTAAAGGTAGGTTACACAATTGGTAATTGCTGGAATTATCATGAGTGGGTGGATTTTGGGGGTTGTATTTTATAGTAAATATCGTGTAACTGACCTCCCTGAAGTTTTACAATCATAGATGCCACGAAAAAAACAGCGTTTGTTTTCAACCGGCGTCGAGCAGTTATTATTATGTTATCTTTGTTTTTTTCGCGATCGCCGTCCGGCGATCGCGAATTTTTCTTTATAAAATTATATTTTTCTGAATAATTACAGGATATCTAGGGCAATCATTTTGCTAGATGCCTAGAATCAATATTCACTTTCAAATAAGTAAGATATTTCTTAATAATTTGGTAGTAAATATTTCCGATATCTGCAAATGGTGTATACTACCTTTAAAACCTTTTTGAAGGTACCTTGCTTTAAAGGCAGGATACACCATTTGCAGATCTCGAAAATTGACTACCGAATTATTACGAAATATCTTACTCATTTGACATTAAATAATGATTGTATAGGCATCCATCAAAATGATTGCGCTAGATATCCTATAATTGTTCCGAAAAACTGAATTTTATAAAAATTAATTCACGATCGCCAGACGGCGATCGCGAAAAAACAAGAACAACATAAGAATCACTGCCCAGCGCCGGTTGAAAACGAATGCGTTTCATGATAATTCAAGCATTTACCAATGGTGTATTCTACCTTTAAAGGTAGGATACACCATTGGTAATTGCTTGAATTATCATGAATGGGTAGATTTGGGGGGTTGTATTTTATAGTAAATATCGTTTAACTGACCTGTTCGAAGTTTTACAATCATGGGTGCCGAGAAAAACACGAAAAACAGCGTTGGTTTTCAACCGGCGCCGAGCAGTTATTCTTATGTTATCTTTGTTTTTTCGCGATCGCCGGACGGCGATCGCGAATTTGTCTTTTTAAAATTCAATTTTTCGGAATAATTACAGGATATCTAGCGCAATCATTTTACTGGATGCCTACAATCATTATTTACTTTCAAATGAGTAAGATTTTTCCTTAATAATTCGGTAGTAAATATTTTCGATATCTGCAAATGGTGTATCCTAGGCTTTAAGTAATGTAGAAGGCATCAACGAATGTGTGCTGAATTAAAACAAAATCTTAAGTCAGATGTAACGTACACGAACAATTGGACCTCTAATTTATGGACACACCAAATTACACTAAAATATTAACATGACCACAGTATGTGCATGACAGTACGGGGAAGATTGAAAACCCCAAAGTCCTTAAACCATCTCATAAATGACAGGAATTAGCCTAACAATATTCAAACGGATCATAAAGTTGCAAGTCGAGGATTCCGTTATAAACAAGTCTGAAAGTGCATTCCCCTTTAAAAAGATCTGTTGAAGCAATGGGAAAAAGACGTAATCGATTTTGGGGATATACATGTATTTTCTGGACAACATTTGCTTTTGCTGTAATTTTTTTCAGAAAAGGATTTGGAGGGTGAGTATGTTATAGCCAATATTGTTACACCTACTCGTTTCACGTTTTTGGGATCATATAAAATTATAATGAAAGAATCAAGAACACCAATCATGTTTCTGTAGTCTGGTTTCCAGACCGCACTTAAAAGTAACAGAGCAATTTATAGAAGTTTGGGAATTGTAAGGTCAAGGAATCAGTCTAGCTAGCTTGCAGCCCTTCACAGGCTCAATTGCAAATGCAGAATTACTAAATAAAAAACAAATTAGGAGCAGTAGCGTTGGTCGGCAGGCCAGCGTTCAAACATTAATACACAAAAACCACTTTAGTTGAAAATGTCAGCACACTATAGGAGCCATGATTTTACAGGATGTTTTAGACTGTCATTCCCTATACCAGTCTTAAGTGATAATTTGGGTCATTTTTTGCTTTTTGTTTATGTTTATTTCCTAAATGTTTTTATTGACTATTGAGCAATATAATCTTCCTTTCTAAACTCAGTTAGAAAGTCAGTTTGTAAAACTCAAAAAGGCATCTCTTATTCCGAAAAAGGGTTACAGATGTAAATCACACAACAAATTTCAAAACAAAATTGCTGATAGAAAAGCATGGAACAGTCGTAGGGCTCTAAACAGACGGTTAGGCTGAGTTCGTCAGAGTATTGCAACAAAAAAACATATTTGTGTTGCTAGAACCCATATGGCATTTTTGTACAAAGCAATATGAGGCTCTGTCCTCTGGGATACGAGTAATGTAACAACTCTGCATTTTCTTCTCCTTTTATTAGACAGGTTTGTTTTCGAATTCATGGAGCGTGAGGAGAAAATAACACCGTGAAGTTATTTGCACAACGATGGTTGCATTTTAAATGCGTCATTCCCGGGAAATCTCAGTAAAAACAAATTTGCGTTGGTGTTAAAGACATTAGGCGCCGTAGGAAATAATAATGAACAAGAGAGCTTGGCATTCGTCACTTCGGTCTGTATACGTAATGCTATACAAAGTCAAAAACAAATTGCATTTCCAAAACGAGTGCGAAATCACACAAAAATAAACAAAAGAATTAGCCCATGGGATATGGGGGATTACTTTCATCTATATTTTGTGTCTAAACATTTCACGATAATGGAATCAGAAGAAAAAAATATCTTCTTTTTTGAGGGAATAAAAATGGGTCGGCCGGTTTTAAACAAGTTATGCTTAGAACCGGCTCATGGGCCAGCATGCGTTAACTTGTGACATTGTGACCCAATATGCAAACATTAATTGACAGAAGATTCAATAATAATTATCAGTATAACTTAAAATTATTAACATTCCTCAATAATTGTAGCCAAAATCATATTTGTTTTACTCAAGAAATGCCAAAATATTATGTCCAAAACTCTTTCACATTTCCCGTCTATAGAGGGGACACCAGTTCGTGTTCTTGTTATTGTTGTGATAATTCGTGCTCAATGTGGTGTGTTCATTTTAAAATGTATTGTTTGTTGTGTCCAACCCAGGATAACACATCAAGGTTTATTGTTTGTGAAAATAACTTGATTAGACTAAAAATAACAATGGTTGCGTATTGGGGACATCATTTTGGGGACCCATTTACACGTGAAACTAAGTCAAAGGAATGGCCCAAAATTAACAAAGATTCCAAGCATGCAATTTTTGTTATAATTTTAAGTTGGACATGTAATTAATGATGACCTAATTATTGTGAACCTAATTACATTTCCGATGTAAAAGGGACACTAACGAGTAGGTCTTGTATACACGGGAAACGTTTGGGCCAATGCAATGTAAATCTCACTCAATAGTTATTAAATAATTTAAATATAGTGCCATTCTCAAGCAATATAGGCATTTCTTTCATGTGCACGTGGTAGTAGGACCAAACAACGCATTTTAACAGCATTTTTTTATTAGATGTCACGGCTTTGGTATCAATTTTACAAGTGAAACCGTGAACTATTTAGGATACCATATACAGCCCGGAAATAGGTGAGGTACATCATTGGTAATTGCTTGAATTATTATGAATGGGTGGTTTTGGGGGTTGTATTTTATAGTAAATATCGTTTAACTGACATTCTCTATGGTTGAAGTGTTACAATCATGAATGCTGAAAAAAGCAACCTGAGCAACTGAACTCGTGAATATGATTAAAACTGTTGCAAACTGGCTGGAATAACCAGAAGTATGCAAATCAATTAGGTAAAGAGAGCCTAATATCATTTGTATATGTATTTCACTGTTGGTAAAACTAGCGAAACAAACATCGCAATTGTAAAAAGAAAACCAACATTCATTGGCTTCACATTTGTATGGACTCACCCAAATACAACAGTGTATTTGTCAGCGCGGAATTGTTTCATTATTGATCTGTTTGATTTTAACACGAAACGTAACACCTGTTAAAACCTCTTATAACGATTTACAGTAATATACATTTACAATGAATTATCATATGAATGGAGAAAGGCCATATTCGTTTTAAATATCATTCGTTTTAGATATCATTCGCGCAGTATGTAGGTTATCAGCAAACAACATAACCTCGCGAACAGCCGTGCCACAAACAAAACCCATACTGCGAGAGGAGATCGGTAACTCGTTCATCGATTATCAAGGACAAAACACGTGTTCCTATTAACGATTTATCCCGGCGGCTGAATTGGATAAGTGTGGCTTTCCCACTCAGTCGACAGGGAGTCATGTGGAAAACATTGCAGCAAAACTCGGACAGCTAAAGTACATGTATTGTGATAATATGCTATAAATAATAAGGTAAATATGTGCTCGGCCGGTTTTAAATACGTACGTTTAATACCAAATTGGGGCCGAAGCCTCGGGTCATTATTACCAGCGTCCATTTATAAAAACCTTTCGGTCAAAATCAAAACAAGTATCGAACATTACAATTTTCCATGGAATTTGTTCAACTTTGTTACCTTATGTTTGGAGAAACACTCTTATAAACACTTATAACATTATAAACACTATTATATTTATTATATTTGTCTCGCTCATTATAACGGAGATTGATACGTACGCGCGATGTGGAGTGGTGTGGATCAGAATGCAGCGGGACCGGTGTAGTGTGAATTAGAGACTACGAAATATGGAATCCGATTGGCAGTATTGCACAGGCTGTGTAAGGTTTCATCCAATATTCATAAATACCTGGGACAGTTTAGGCATTCCTATTGGGCGAGAGCGCGTCACTAGGCCGGTATTAAACGGACGATAAAGACATGGCTGGAAGTGTTTAAAACCAGCTGGCAACAAAGGTGCAATGAAGTCGATGTCCTCTTTGCTAACTGCTCATTCAATGGCATCACCATCGTCAACTTAAAACACTGACACATGACACTTAGCAATAATTGGCCAATATTTATTGATGATTGAGTGTAATTTGCCAATCAGTCGTGAGTAAGTGTCTGTACCTCGCGCGATCGCGCATTATACCCATCCCCAGGGCTCACTTTATTTCTAACCGTACATCGTCTCCAATAGTAAGAGCAGGTAGTGTTGGGCGCGTACAGCTCAACACACTGGGAACGAGGTTGCCAATGGCAGTAATAGCCTGGTTCATAGTAAATACGCTTTATTGCATGTATTGTGTAGAGCGACAGAGGCGGTAACATGTCATTTGACACACACAGAATGGCGAAACACCAAAATTTACTTGCGCCAATTTTCCGGGATTTTCGAGCTTTTTGGGGCTGAATTTTACAAAAAAGGTATTTATGAATGGGAATAAATATGTGTTCGGTCGGTATTAATCACTCTGTTTAATATCGGCTCGGGTAATTATCAGCACCCAGACTCCAAGCGGTATTAAACAGAGTGATTAAAACCTCTCGAATACACATTTATTCCTTTAAGAATTGCCAGATTTCTAAGGAGTCCAGATTTCATGTGATATTTAACAAGATGGAATCTCAAATTGGTACATGTTTTGGATTTAGGGAACGCCATTAGTAACCCTAGAAAATTAGGAATCAGGTTGGCACGTTTAAACCATTGCTATGACGTCACTCTATTGTTAAAAGTGTGATTTCGGAACTACGAATAGATGCTTTTCAAACTGCCCTGTGTAAACAACTTACTGCCAAATATATAACTGCATGTTTGATCACAGGAAATATAGCACAATTGTTTTTAACTTTTTACCAGTATTTATTTTCGTGTGACGTGAGTTGTTCACGTCACTGCCAAAACTACAGTTCGAGTCAAAAAGTCAGTGAACTAGTATCCATGTTAACGCTGAGACGTGTCTCGCACAAATATATTTATAATTTTATACTGGGTTGTACGGGTGTAGCGATACACATTCTCTATTCAAATTTTCGTTTTTGATTGGGCAAGATCGTCGAGAAAGCATGCATGTAAATTACGTGTCTAAAAGAATGGCCACAATACCAGAAATCATGCCTTTTTATGTCCACTGAACTTGATGACTGTTGACGCAATGGTTCTGGCCCGGTTGCACCAAACATGTTCTATGCTTGTCTTAAGATAAGAAAGTTAGGACAGCCCTATAAGATATGTCGTAAATGCGGTTGCACCAAAAAGCTTTTAGGCCTGTCCAAAAATGCATATCTTACGACACGTTGTATATAGGACAATACTATAGTGTATAACTGTATGTATGGACGTAGGTATAACACTAAATTATATACTTCGAAATATTGCGTCTCCGTGTCGATTAAAACTAATTCCGAGCTGTAGATTTAAAACCTTAACTTTTGCGTTCTTTTAGTTTGTAATCATTGCTATTATAATTGTTGTAATGTATTAGTTGAAACAAATATTAAGCTTTTGAACGAAATCTAAATAAGTAAATCCCACGTCCGGTTGTTTTTTTATACCATAGCTACGGATTTTCTTAAGGATTTCGAATAACGAAAACTTGTCTAATGAGATTTGCTAGGTAATTGATAGTGCTCAAATTTGTCCCCCAGAAAAGCAGCAACAAATCCAAAATAGCTCCATTTGTTTCTTGACCTTTTCCCACCGTTAAGCATACCCCGGACTCTAACACCTGCTCACGCGCCTTCGACGTGCTAGGTTTGCACCTGCGTCGCTGCATTTGGATCGCATACATCCCTTTCAGAAATACTGGATCCGCCCCTGGGGCCAATTTCATAAAACATGTAAGCACAAAAATTTGCTTAGCACACTAAGTCTTGCTCGGTATAAACAAGTTATCAGCCAAACCCCCATGTGCATTTTATTTAAAGCAAAAACCAGCTGAATACCAGTCACAAACAATAAATATCAACAAACATTTTGGTTTGTAACCCTGTTTTTTCCGAGATGAATTTTTTCATGCTAAGCAAATTTGGGTGCTTACACGTTTTATGAAATTGGCCCCTGTTCCTATTTTGTATTTTGTCTCACAAGCAAATGCAGATGAATTGTATTCAATATATTTGCAGA
This sequence comes from Crossaster papposus, assembly GCA_037893245.1. Lineage (NCBI taxonomy): Eukaryota > Metazoa > Echinodermata > Asteroidea > Velatida > Solasteridae > Crossaster > Crossaster papposus. The sequence continues at coordinate 2,129,039 of JBAIAA010000090.1, read as the reverse complement.
ATCAAAATCATAAATAACACTGTACTCCAACCCGAACATAGTTGCCGCGTATGACTACCCTAACTATTTAAGTCACCTCCCCACTATAAGTAATTTTACATCTTAAATCTATGCCCTCCCTACTAATGCGTGGGTTGTGATGGTGCAACAGTTGTGTCGTAATTTCTTTCAGTTGCACGAAAGTTGTCTTACACCACACGTAAGTCAGAATGCGTACGGCAAGGAAGTTAGTACACGTCGTAGGACATGGATGGTGCGACCCATTTTCGTTCGTAACTTTAGTACAGCACTTAAGACTGTTGGTGCAACCGGGCTCCGATGCTAGATAATTCATCTCATAGTTCTCCAATGCCGGAAACCTTTATGTCGATTTGTCCCTCAGATTAGCAGCAAAGAATCCCAAATGACTCAATGACTTTCTTAGCCCCCCCCCCCCCCCCCCCCCCCCCTCTGTGTATGGGACTATAACACTGCTCACGCGCCTCCGACTTGCTCGGTTTGCACCTGCGGTGCTGCATTTAGATCGTATACCTCCCTTTCAAAAATCCTGGACCGCCCTCGGGCCGAACTTTTTTTTTTCACAAGCAAATGCAGCTCTAACAATTCCAGCAGTCGATCGTTCGCCGTCTGGCGCGCCTTGTCGCCCTTATTCGTTTCAGACGTCAGACTCAATTCACTCATTTGGTTCGGCGCGACTGTGGATCGCCTGTCTGAACCGAGCTCAGACAGGCGTTCCACAGTCGCGTCGAACCAAATTGAAGTCAAGTTGCTTCTGAGTCGCTCTAACAACTCCAGCAGTCGATCGTTCGCCGTCTGGCGCGCCTTGTCGCCCTTATTCGTTTTAGACGTCGGACTCAATTCACTCATTTGGTTCGGCGCGACTGTGGAACGCCTGTATGAACCGAGCGTAAAATAGTTAGGGTAGCCATTCGTGGCAATATGTTCGGGTTGAAATACAGTATCAATTAAAAAAAATTATGGAAAAAATTACAAAACAATACTTCTGCATGTTCTAACACCATTCGGTTGTAAAAAAAAAATGAAAAAGAATATTGCATTTTGTATTTAAAACTAAACATTTTCGAAGGACCAAATAGCTTCACATTAGACGAAAATCGTGTTAAAAACGATTAGGCAATAAGTTATCAAAAAAATATTTCCGAAAACCAGTAGCTGAGGGAAAAAAACCAACCAGACAGCGATTTTAAATAAAATAAACATATTTGATTGAAACATGCTTGTACAGTTGCTATATATAATGTCGGGATTGTGACCTGTGTCGGTCCCAATACAGTTATAATTATACACTAGAAAATGTCCTACGACGTGTCGTAAGATAATTATGCATTTTAGGACAGGCCTAAAAGCTTGTTGGTGCAACCGCAGTTACGACATGTCTTAGGGTTGTCCTAAATTTCTTATCTTACGACAAGCATGTAGGACATGTTTAGTGCAACCGGCCCCTGATAATATTAAGAAGTTTCGCTGATTAGACGTTGTTTGACAAAATATCCCACTTTCGTTGAAATATTTCCAAAGTGCAACAAAAATGACTAAATATTAAGCCCAAAACAAACAAATAAAACAGATTAAAACATGCATTAGGAATAGCGTCATAAGAAGGAGCACGACTGATTCGTTGCACTATTGAATTCCTGGGTAGTTAAGAGGTATGTAATACTAGTGTTTGCGTTCAACCGCATCGGTAAGTGGACCGGGAACAGACACCTGCCATTCGACGGCATGCAGCTGTAAGTACCTTTTTATTGTTAGCGCTTTTAATAACATTACTGTGGACGGTTTTCACATTCATTGCAGTGTGGTCGTTTAATGTAATAGTCTTTAAACAAAAACCTATGACTGTTTATTTTTTTTAAGTTAATCCAACGACCCCATACTTCAATTTACCAATTGATGGTAAACTGAATAAAGTTGTACTATTTGCAGATATCTAAAAAAATTACTACCGAATTATTTAAATATCTTATTTATTTTAAAGTAAATAATGATTCTAGGCATTCATCAAAATGATTGCAGTAGATATCCTGTAATTGTTCCGAAAATTGAATTTTATAAAAACAAATTAACGATCGCCGGACGGCGAACGCGAAAAAAACAAGAACAACATAAGAATAACTGCCCGACATCGGTTGAAAACAAATTCCTTTTTTCTTGCTTTTCTCGGCATCCATGATAAACGATATTTACTATAAAATACAACCACCAAAATCCACCCATTCCTGATAATTCAAGCAATTACCACTGGTGTATCCTACCTTAAACCGAACAAAATACGTAATTCACATCATCATGATGTGAATTACTTATTTATGATAAATCGAGAAAAAGTGACCTAATGCACCTTTCCTATATATATTATTGGCGGGAAACTTGCCAAGGGCGGTTGAACAGCAGGTGGCCGAAAGGCATTCTTATTGCGCATCATATACTCCAGCACCCTGAACATTTTGGCAAGATCCGCACGCGAGATTTGGAATTGGCGGTTTACACAAAGAAGGGCACTTGAAATTTATTAAGTATTTTTGTCCCTTCAGGTGTCGTTAGGATGAAAGGCGGTACCGCACTTGATATGATGCCGTGGGGTGTCACTCGCTGGGTAACTCGGGTTGGCAGTCGTCTTAGATAACAACATCCTTACTTGCAGCTATACAGCCGGAGGTGTTGGGTGAGTTATAGGGGCAAAACTGAGCAAGAAATTTAATATATAACACGCGAAATATTTAGAGAACTCGCATAGCAGTTCACGCGCCAAAGATCGCATATAATTGCTTGGAGGACTGCGCGTAAACCCACCAAAGTCACGCGCTCGCAAACAAAACAAAACATAAATACCAAACCACATTTTAATTCTGTCATAGTATGAATAAAATTCAGTGTTCAAAATTCTACATTGACTACTTTCATACGATTATTGAGACGGGATTAAAAGCATGTCTTTATGGTTTGTTATTAGAGCGAAAAAAGAAAGAAACCTAACTAATTTGAAATTTTACTTCCAGGTCAGGACATCCAAATGTTATTTTTTTTTAATAGTAGGTTGTACTGAAATAATCCGTGTTAAGTAGCTATCGTATGGTCGTCTACGGTCCATTATATAGCTAATCGGTAATTAATATACATGTACGTATTTTCAACGGTCATCTTCAGCGCTACTCTATACAGGCACTTGCATCTTTCATATTCGTCAAAACAAACAGTTTGTATAGAAAACACGTTTAAAGCAACGCAAGCTTGACAACCAAAACTTACCGGTCAATTGAGCACCTGTAATTCTCCACACCAAGTTCTTCCAAGGCGTGCTGTCTTATGACGATAGTCACCGATGTCCATAATGGGGCACGGGTTCTCGTTCGCGCTGTGCCATTAAACGGTACTGGCTATAATTGTATGCAGTGTGCGACTTTATCCTCGCGCGTCTATCGCTCCCATCAGACGAGTTAATATCAACACATCGTTCGTCTTTCTGCCAAGTTGTTCTCATTCGTTTTATCATTGCAGCATGATGTACGGCTGGCTACGTTTCCTCGACGAGTTCTGCCAGCATATTACCATCCTATACAGAAAAAAAATAATAGAGCGGCTCGCGGTGAATGATTTACGTCCTCTTTGTAAACACCAAACGAACATCAGAGCCGATAGTATTCTGACAAGTGCGTGGCGCACGCGGTATAAATTAAACGCGCATATCCACGCATTAAGGCTGCAAGTCCTTCACCGTGCCTATTCGCGAATCGGTCGAGTGAAATGAACGACACAACAGCTGGGAGACAAATACTTCCACGCCGCGTGATGAAATTAAATTTGAAGAGAAATGTGGGAAGCAATTAAGCTGATTTAAATTTTCTAGGTCGACTGAAAGATTTATTCAATTGAAACAGCATGGTGCGTGCAACTGAATGTATCGGCGGCGTCTATGGGAAACATGGCGGAAACTAGGGCTGTAAATAATATGATTTGGGTGGCGAAGGGGGAGAATATTTTAGATGTGTGATTTTAGGAAGATAATGTAAATTGAAAACGGGTGGTATTGGCGAAGACGTCGACAATGAGGCATTGGGTCTGATGTAGTGGTACTGGTAATGATGATGGATCTACATTATGCATGGTGATGGTTAGTATAGAAATTTGGGTGATGAGGATGATGACACTAGGAGAGGGCATGATGTGATTTTTTTCACTAAAGCAGACACATTCCTTTAGCAGGATGCGATTTTAACATAAAAAATCCAAAATCCAATATAAATGGTCCAAATTAACACCCTCTTCCACATTTAAATCCTGGATAAGGTCGTCAAAGTTTAAATTCACATCCAGTTGAGCGTTTGGAGCATTTGGATGTGATTTTGACAATCGTTTTGTTGAAATCACATCATGTTACTGCTGTGCGTGTCCGCTTTGAATGCCAAATCACATTCAATGTGTGACGGAGAGACTGCTGGTGGTGTAGTGGTGGGGATATTGCTGATGAAATGACGGTGAATGATACTGGTAATGTTGATGTGGTGGAGATATTGTTGATGGAGTATGATTGTAGTAATGGTGATGGTGGTAGTGATGTTTGTATTCTCGTACATTCTCCACAATACCCTGTTCCGTCTCGTTTTACCAGAACGCCTCACATTATATCGACGACCGCCTTATACTGCATGTGGTCTACGCTTAAAAAACCAAAACAAATAGCGCGTTGACGAGAACAATGGAATGACGAACGTATGACGTAACTAAACGGGTCAAAAGAAATAAGTCCCCCTGGGAAATGTGCATTTTTCTGGAAGACATTTAGGCTCCTTAACCTGTTACAAAAATGTAAAATGTAGTCTGAAATGTTACACATTTATTGTGCAATAAAGTTTCACCCAACAGTTATCTTTCGCCTTGAAATGCTGCCATTTATTAAATGTGATGACCAATAAAAAATGGCGCTTTCTTGCATAGGGATTGGACAAATGGAGAAAATCATGTTTTTACATAATTTTTTAATATTCTTTCCTCACTTTAATTAATTTTCCTAAAGTGTACAAATGTAAACATGCATTTATTTTATTTGTTTTTAATTTTCTAAATTTACGAAGTACAGTAAATTAGAGTCACCCAAGCAAAACAATTTTTTTTAAAGCATAGGCCTAAAGGTTTTGTGGAAATGGAAAGGTTTTTTTTGTTGGTCCTTTCGTTTTAGTAATGAATTTAAAAACAAAAACAAAAAAATTAAATGCATGTTTACATTTGTACACTTTAGGAAAATTAATTAAAGTGAGGAAAGAATTTGTTTTGGTAAAAACATGATTTTCTCCATTTGTCCAATCCCTATGCAAGAAAGTGTCATTTTTTATTGGTCATCACATTTAATAAATGGCAGACATTCATTATTTGTTTTATACAACGCCTGCATAAATTCTCGTCATCTGATTGGTAACTTGTAAACTGGTGCTTACATCAATGTAAGAAACATATAGTAACACTCATAGCTGGTGGAACAATTTCAATGCATTTTATTCAAGTTAAAAACTGTTCAGAATTGCAAATTCATCTAATCGTTTCACTGCATATTTGATTTATCTCTTTGTATTTGGAGCGTCAGCATCGCCTACGAGTTACAATATTTTCTCGTCTGAATAGGAGAACAAACCGCGGCAGTCCAGGTAATTCGGCCGCCATGAGGTGTGCATGTGAATGACAGTGCTATTGTAGCGCCACCAAGTGACCGTGAAATTAGAGAAGTTTGTTAGGTTCTAGCAATGCGCGCGCACCGTTTGACATAGCGGTTTGGGCGGTGCGGGTTCGTGTCGTGTGATGGGTCGAATAGTTCAATGCACGTGATCGACGATCCACCAATCGGATGGCGGGGATTTATTTAGGTGTGATATAATAAATATTGTTTATGGATGCTGACAAAAGCAAGGAACACGGCGTTCGTTTTAAACCGGCGTCGGTCATGTATTATGTAGTTTTTGTTTTTAGCGCGATCGCCGTCCGGCGACTGTGTTTTTTTTTTATAAAACATAATTTTTGAAACAAAAAGATATCTAGCGCAGTAATTTTGCTAGATGGCTACAATCATTATTTACTTTCAAATAAGTAAGATATTTCTTAATCATTTTGTAGTAAACACTTTCGATATCTGCAAATGGTGTAGGCCTATCCCACCTTTAAAGCCTATTTTTAAAAAGTTTTATTAAAATCCCTAAACCACCACCCGCATTCAGTAAGGGAAAAAACAAAAATTTATATATAAATTATACTCGAAAACAAATGTCATTCAGTATATGCGGTGACACTAATATTTTACCTATATACTAAATAAACAAAAACATAGCGTTTAGCGTCCTCCTTTTTTTAAGGAAGAGGTGGCTCTTTTTTTTTCTTCTTTAAAAATGGCCGCTTGACTCATTTTTCAAGACAACCTGCCGGGCTATTTTTGAAGATGGTCTCCAACAGCGAACGCACTAATGGATTATTTCCACAGCATGTACACAGTGAGGTTAAAGTCTAAAAAATACGATCATATTTTTTTGTATTTATTTTTTAAAGATAATAAAACATTACATTTTTTCCTTTTTTTTTTCTTCCAAAAACAAAAATATAAAAAAATGAGCCGGTCTCCAAAAAGGAAACGGGCGGGGACGCTAAACATGATTTTGTTTTTAGTTGGCCTTAAATACAATTGCAAAAACAATTGCCATAGTATGCTGGCATACACTATACTATTGTTCTGTCCATAAAAATAACGCTATTTTTTTTATTAAAAAAGAAGTCCTACAAATATTCCAAACTGAAATAAGTGAAATTCGCACAAGGCAATTACAAAAAAACAAACAAACGGTTAGTTATAATTGTATACACGCCTAAAACTAAAATGCTAAATCTACATTATAAGCGTGCGGTCAGTGACTACTCTATAACAGTTGAATTCAACACACATTAAAGGTAAATTCCAGGCTCAATAATATTTTACCTAGTCTAAAAGAATACATGGTAACATACTGACTCCGCAGAGAATTTGTTTTGATTTGTTATCGAGAACGATGATGGTGCAGACACTACGTCACATATCTCCGATGTACCGATAAACCAGAACAAAATGGCGGCTCGCATGACGGTAAGCGCAGTGCGATAAAATCTCTGTTTTACATGATTACCGAAACCAATACAAATAAAATAAAAATCAAGTCACAATGGCAATTGACACTCTTTAACATTATGCAATTATAAACTATGGGTGGAGTTTCCCTTTAAGCTGACGAATTCAACACTTCGGAGGTTTAATCTAACCCCGGCACTGTTCAATTCATCGGTTTAATTTAGCAGAACTCGTCAATCTAGCACCGCTATGCGTCTTTGGGGGAAAATAAACAGCCGAGAAGAAAACAATTCGGATCGACAAATGCATCTGCTCTAATGACACATCCCTCAAAATGATTGCGGATACTTCGTGCCCACTCACGAGAGAGTATTTTCGTCAGATGAATCTTGGTAATTCTCCCGATGCAAACACCCTCGAACGAAATCATCAGGCAGACCGGAATAAGATTAGATTATCTCACTATAGGACGGACATTTGTCTTGCCTTAAGTCTTTCTGGTCCCCCAAGTGCAACAGAAGTTTCAGACCTGTAATAAACTAAGATCAAACTTGACAGTCGAAATCGTTTCCTATAATAGGGGAAATATTCGGGAGAATTATGCCTTTGGTTAAACAAGAATGCAATTTGGCACACAATTAGAGTATGTCACGAGAAGGATATTTGGACATAAGGCCATCGCAGATTATAGATTGGTTCCTTGAAGAAATAAAGGTGGAATAACAAGCAATTTTAAAAGTTTAAAAATGACTGTCATTGCTTGTTATTCTACCTATATTTACTCAAAGGACAAATCTGCGATAGCCCTATTGTCCAAATATATTTCCCATGACATTCTGACTGTGTCAAATTCCATGCTTGTCAACAAAGACACAATCCCATCATCCGTACTACTATAGGTTTAGTTCTCCCATGGGCAGAATGGCCTGCATCGAATACTAATCACCTTCATTTGCGTTCGCTATTGCGATACCTTTGTTAAGAAATGGATGCTAATTCTGAAATCGAACTACAGATCTTTAGCTATAAATTCATATTGTATGGGCACTGACACAGTATCAAATTATACCCATAAGTTATATGAACCACATGAGTGCTATCTGAACAGGAATTTCACAATTGTGTTAATGTTGACATTTTAAACTGCATACATAATGATAACGCAGTGGAGAATACAGATTCTACATTGGGGATATGTTGGTGTTTCAAGCGAGGCATGGACAAACAGACCGAGTGAGCCACTGGCGCATTCTATTATTATAAAGCAATTGAGGTAGATTCTGCAGTAAAGTACGAAAGGGCATCTTCAATAGTTTCCGCAATATCTATTGACCTTTATTCCAGAAATATATAACCGAACGAAGTATTACCAGATTGAAGCATTACGACAATAATAACTGTACGTAGGGGTCGAGTCTGTTGCTCAAACATAAACAAAAACGCGCGTTTCGAAAGGTCAACTCAGGCCATCGGAAACAAGGGCAGTGTGCTGAACAAATACAGGGCCTTTTTAGCCATCGGGAACAAACGGAATATCTAATTGCATATATTGTAGTTAAACAATAATTTAAAAAAAAAAAGTTACAAAAGTGATTTGTGTATGAAACACTGAATAGCAACCCTTCTATAATGTAGGCCTTTAGCATACAAGTATAGGGGAAAATAGATTTACAAAAATGAACCTTAAACCTTGTCCGCACTGGACTTAATTTGGGAAAACTAACCGAGCCAATGGGTAACTTACCCATTTCAAGTCCAGTGCGAACAGCCTGGGTAACTTTCCTCACAGGTAACTTACCCACGCCGCGTGGGTATAGTTTAACCGCTCTAAAGGTGCCCTGGAAGATGGACCAGGTCAGTTTAACCAAGCCAGAAAATCCAGTACGGACGCGACGTCTCGGTTAAATCTTCCATCACCCATTATGTAAGAAAATAATGTTCAGAGCTAGCGTCGGGAACAGACGATCCGGTCGTCAAGTCGCGGTCATAGGTCACGCAGGGCGCCCTCTTTATTGTTTTAGAGCCAGCTCGGTTAGTTTACCCATTGTCTCGGCAATTCTACCCGCGTCAATTAAATCCAAGTGCGGACGGTGGGAAGATTAACCCATCGGAATGTTACCCGGCGTCATGGTCAAATAACCCAAAATATTTATCCAGTGCGAACACGGCTTCATCTTTACGTTGGTTACACTTTTACGTCGGTTACAACCATGCTAATAAATTGTGCTACTTCACCGGACGCCATCGCATACCGTCACGATCCGCATCAACCGGCCACATGACATCAACGGGCGTGTATATCCGGTGACATGTTAGCATTCTGAAAATATATCACTGCCGCATATTATTTAGTTGATGATAAGCTAGTTATAGTTTTCAAAAGGAGAGCGACCTCTTTTTGCGACAGATCTTAATGCTATCATATTTCACAAGGTGTATCGAATAAGGTCAGCTATACAGGCGCGGTTCTACAGGGGGGGCGGGGGCTTGCTCCAAGAAAAAATGAATATTTGCTTCAAGATACAGACTGGAAAATACTGACATATGAGTTTAAAGGTGACGTCAGGTGCGCAACTAAGGATTTAGCCACACGCACAATCTGGGCTGCGCGTTCTGAATTCTACAGTGCAGCAATGCAGGTAAAACTGTGTTTAGCGAGTAAACACTTTTCTAAACACATTCTTGCTATCAGTTTGTAAACATGTTTAAATGCTAAACATGTTTAGCATGAGGACGGATTATGTTTAGCCATTGAACGTTGATGTTTAGGAATCAGATGCGTGCATTTAGCTTCTAAACAAGTTTACAAACTGATAGCAAAAAAAGTGTTTCCTCGCTAAACACAGTTTTTAGAGTGTTAAGACGTTAATTGTGTGGACTTGCCCGCGTCCACACATTCAAGGTTTCAAGTAAAGTCGTATTTTGTTATCAATTTGTAACGCTATTAGGCCTACAAGCGTTGTTCCTTTTTGTTTAAATATTTTCATATTTAGTTATTACACATTTTCTTTGCAAATGACTACATACCGGTAAAGGGGTACAACTAATTATCTGACCTTACAATCCCCCAACGTCTATAAAATGCTCTGTTTTATCTTATGGCTCGGTCGTCCTTCTGGCGTGTACAGTCATGCGTCCAGATCCGCGCACATTTGTGTGCATGCACAAAAATCCCGACTAGACGCACACAACGATGATGAGTAAGGAGTGCTGACGCACATCCAGCGAACGACAACGCACTGGCCAACATTGCAGTGCGCGGGCCGTGTGACTGGCGCATTAAGTGAGGTCAGGAAACCTGATTGGTTTTTACGAGAGCATGATTGGTTTTCATGATTTTTCCAGCATCTACGAACCAAACACGTCAAACAAGTCAGCGTATTATTTGCTATACGGGCGTACGGGCGTACGGGCCTGATAACATTCTAATGCCCCAATCCATTCATTTCTGAAAATTACAGCAAATGTTGTACTTTCCCTTTAACTACACGAATACAAAGTAATGTTCATAACATGTAACTCTAAGCTGAGTATTTATATAGCCTACAACGTATTAAAGAGATACCGCTGAAGGACGTTCTCTGATTAAATACAAAATCTGGATGTTGACGTTGTCCTGAAGAGAGAATATAAAACTGCCCAGTTGTCTAACGACCACCGAAACGTGCAGCTATACGGCACGCGTCAAGGCCGGTTCATACTTCACGCGAATGTCACTGCGAAGCGAATTCGTGTAGCCAAACTACAATTGTTTACGTCATGAAAATCGCTTTGCATTCGCTTTCGCGTGAAGTATGAACCGGCCTTCACAGCCATAGGCCTACCGAAAACACATCAAAAGCAAAGTCCTGGTCCCAAGCAAACACGGGTTACCGTCATTCATGCGTTAGGTTCGCGAAGATGTCGGCGACACGAAGTAGACCCTTTTTTCGCCGTTGGTCGGTGAGGTGTTTTTTTACACCGCCAGAAGCCTTCCGTCACGGTCCGCCGGTGCAGTCAAAACAAACGACTCGAGAAAACGGCATATACCTGTGACTGAATTCTTTCACATCGGGGGACAAAAAAACTTGGTTTGTTTCCGATGTACACGCTTAAAACACCAATGTTGAATCAACCTTGTAAGTGTGCGGTCAGTGACTACTCTTTAAAAATGGAGATTTCAACCATTAAACTGATGAATTCAACACATTAAAGGGATCGTATACGTTTGGTAATAACTCCAAAAATGTATTTTGGATAGTATAATGCATTTTTAGAAACTTTTTACTTCGAAGTACTGCGGTTATGGGAAAAGATATCACTTTTTATTCCCAAAAATTTAAATCTGAGAAGCGTTACTGCAGTGACGTTTCTCCGAGTGTGTATTCCAATGCAGATTATTTTTCCTGCGTGGACATAACCGCTCCAGAATTTCGGCAATATCTCAAAATCGCTACCACCTTTTGAAATGAAATTTTTACAGGTTCATTTTATGGTATATATCTATAACTATATAGGATTGAAACAAACAGTGGGTTTCAATTACCAAACGTATACGATCCCTTTAAGTGTTGAAATAATCAGTTTTATGTATGGAATTCCAACTTTAAATGAGTAGTCAGTGACTTGCACACTTATAATGTTGATTCAACACTTTAGTTTTAAGCGTGTAGGAACTCTAATGGTCACTTCTTCACTGGTCTTGTGTGGAACTGTTGTGGGGAGTATATGTTTTCACAGTTATGTTATTATATTATACACCGTTTGCTTTTGCTGACCTATTTTTTAAAGTTTTGTAGTCATAGAATAACTAAGACATGTAATGCTGTTTTTGTAGTCTGGTTCCTTGACTTCGTTCAGACGAAACGGAGCAAAATTGAATACTAAAGGTGGGATAGGCCCTACATCATTTGCAGAAATCAAAAATATTTACTACCGAATTTTTAAGAAATATCTTACTCATTTGAAAGTAAATAATGATTATAGGCATCCAGCAAAATGATTGCGCTAGATATCATGTAATTTATATTCTGAAAAATAGAATTTTATAAAGAAAAATTTGCGATCGGATAAGAATAACTGCTCGGCGCCGGTTGAAAACAAACGCTGTTTTTCGTGCTTTTCTTGGCATCTATGATTTTAAAACTTCGGACAGGTCAGTTAAACGATATTTAGTGAAAGTGATTAGTGAAAGGTAGGATACACCATTTGCAGACATTATTTGCAAAAATTACTACCAAATTATTCAGAAATATCTTACTTATTTGAAAGTAAATAATAGTTCTATCCAGCAAAATGATTGCGCTAGGTATCCTGTCATTATTCGTGAATAATAATATAAATCAAAAAAACAAACCTGCCCGATAGTTGAAAATAAACGCCGTTTGTCTTGCCTTTTTATTGGCATCAATGATTATAAAACTTTGGACAGGTCAGTTTAACGATAATTATAAAATACGACCCCCAAATCCACCCATGGTGTATACTACACTCTCTTATATACCGTGCAGTTACCATAGAGCTGTCAGACCTTTCAAAACCTTTCAAGTTTCCTGGACTAAAGGGTTTTGAAAGGTGAGAAAGCTGTCTGACAAAATAAACCTATGAAAGATTTTGAAAGGTAAAACAACTCTCTGAACAAACTGGTGTGAGAAAAACAATACCTTTCAAGTTTCTGGACTGAAAGGTTTTGAAAGGTGAGAAAGCTGTCTGACAAAAGAAACCTATGAAAGATTTTAAAAGGTAAAACAACTCTCTGAACAAACTGGTGTGAGGTATCATATGTCAAGGGGAAAGGTTCATACTTTTTTATATCCATTTTGCCCAGTAAGCAGATTTTGAAAGGTTTTGAAAGGTGAAACCATAGGAGGGTTAACTGCTGCAGGGATCGATTGAAACAACGTTGCAGTCAACATTACACTCGATGTGCCTTTAGGAATTTAAAGGTCATAATTATGCAACATTTGCAAACCGAAAAGTTACACAATTATTGTGGAACACCAACTTATTACGAAGCCCATGCACTCGTAAATGCCGTCAACGTGCTTTGCGTTGCACACCAACTTAAAACCGCCCAACCTATAGGTTTTCCCCGGTTATTTTAAAGCATTTTTTATTATTTATTTGTATTTTGTGTTACCATTCAATTTCAAATGTTAATCACTTTATTTAAATATTGTCTCGGGAATATTCGTCATTAAAGATCAAATTCGTCTAAGCTGTTGTTTATACGAATTTGATCTGTAAGGACAAATTATTTTGACCTGGTGTTTAAAAAGGATGACCAAACGTTGACATTGGATGATAAATGACCAAATTGGTTTGGTGAACGAAATTAAATTTGAGAGTTGGTGAAATTGGATACAAAATTGCTAGGAAAATCTATATTCGGGAAAACTGGAGCGAATAACATAAATGCAAGAATTCTGCCATGCATTCCGTCAACCTGATGTGACAATCTCCCCTCCCCTGAATATAAGCTCAGATTAAGATAACACCGTTTCTTTATTGGATATTGGACCATACACGCGCAACAGCCTCTTGACATTTCGCGCTCAAGATGGACTTGACATTTTCCCCTTAAACCGCCCGCAGCAATACAGGTGTTGATGAAATTGCTAAGTGTCTCGCAACACGCAGAATATTTTCGGGACAAAGTGTTTCATGTGCAGACGTAATTAGCAGATTAATAATCTGTATTTGTAGATCAAAAATGTAACGGTCAAAAAAAGGTTTGGGGATAATCGCGAGGAAGCATCTTCGTAATTTGAAAGCTGGAATGTGCATTACTATAAAACAGCTTGACTTTCCGTAAACATCTGAACATAAATTGTTCCAAACTAAACTCGACAAAGTAATTTAATTTACAAAGTGATTAGTCAAAATTATAGTTAAAATAGAGAAAATTAACATTTTAAGCTGTTTTGCAATGGCAAAAAGAGGCGCGTAAGGTTCACGCGATGGCAGCTGCGAAGGTTTGAAACAATGACCACCTTTTTAGTGAAAACTCAACTCGTAGTTCATGTTTACGTTCTTCGCTGCAAAAGCGGTGGTGATATACGCGATTACGAACACGGAAACGGCCAAATTAATTCGCATCAGTACAAATCCAATGTAGATGAAACGAAGTCGATTCCGATACTGTGCGTGATAACGCGGAAGGTGATAACGAACACGGAAACGACAGAATTAATCGCATCAGTGTCAATCAAATGTAGATAAGACGCGATTCCCCTTGAATTATCATGGATGGGTGGATTTGGGAGGTTGTATTTTATAGTAAATATCGTTTAACTGACCTGTCCAAAGTTTTACAATCATAGATGCTGAGAAAAACGGCGTTCGTTTTCAACCTGCGTCGGGCAAATATTCTTATGTCGTTCTTGGGTTTTTTTCGCGATCGCCGTCTGGCTTTAAATTTTAAATTATACAGACCCGCTGCAGAGTACAGACATTAATATGTAAAGTTGAGACGTAAATATGGTAGTCTTGCAACAGTTGTGTACAGTCGTGGAGTGTTGAATATACTACGACAACTAGGCCAAACTCGACATGTTTTCACACCCTTAATAATTCACAGGCCTCCTTACAAATATAACTGCTGACAATATAGCTTCTTACTACGAGATCTAAAAATAAATCTACTTGTCAACAACATTTAATGGTGTTCAAACCACTGACCTCTACACCTGGACGGATCATTGTCCATATTCTGCTGTGCTAACACTTGAAGTCGGCGCGAACTGGAAGTGCAACATGGCGGACCCGAGACGTCACTGCTGTGAGCCAATGAAATGTCCAGGTGTAGAGGTTAGTGGATTTACTCTGTACGTTTTGTATTTATAAACATTACGTAATACGTATCGTACCAACACCTAGACATTTCATTGGCTCACAGAGTGACGTCGTGGGTCCGCCATGTTGCACTTCTCCGCATGCCGACTTCAAAATAGAACAATGATGATCTGTCCATGTATAGAGGTCAGTGGTTCAAACATTATATACAAGTGTCGCCTGCCACTCGTATACGATGAACACTTTGCTTGTCATGTGTTTATAAATGTTTAGTACCCAGTGCATGACAATATTATGGTTTGTCGAACAGTTCCAGTTTATTTGAGGTTGCCATGCTTGAGCTCTTTCAAAAATTTTAATCTTACCATGAGCAAGAATTTGGTTTCTTGATTATATTTTAAAGTTTTTAAAACAAAAATAATTGTCCAGTGGAAAGCAGTTTAATTTCATTTTTAAATTGTTGTTTTTAAATATTTCTTCGTCACAAAGTAACAAGTTATGAAATATTGATGAATATTGATGAACAGCGCCACCAATATGTTGTGCACATTATCTGATTTTCATGGCAAAGTATAAGCCAGTTCGACATTCCCGCTGCGCGTGTGCACATGGAGATTTTACGATTTTTTGTTGTTGAGATAAACATTTCAGCGATTGCGTGCAAAAGCATAGCGGGGTACCAGCGAATTTAAGGAGATCGTCGTGTTCTAAAGTTATTAAGTAACATTTTTTTTTTACGTTTTGGTGTTTTCAGGTGTTTTGTGTGGCCAAACTTTTGTTCGAACAAAGTTCCCATCGTCTTTTCGATTTCACAAGAAAATGCACAAAATGCGGATTCGGTTACCACGTCCCCCATAGCCTTGTGTGCATTTGTCTGCCGTGTTTGTCTGCAGAGAAAAATTGTTGAATCTTGTTGTGCACATGTGCAGTTGGAATGTCGAAGTGGCTTATTGAGAGGGCAATTTCTCGAATATCTCAAAATGCATGCTCAAACATTCAAAGCTGTCATCATCAAGATTCTAAGAATACAACATTTACAGAGCAGGAATCTGTAAAAAAAACCACATTGTGTAGGCCGATATCCTCCAGCCAGTACAATGTTCGAGTGAAAATGGGCATTGGTTGCCGGACTAATAATCACATATATCCATCTTAAATGAAGGATATACACCATTGGTAATTGCTTGAATTGTCATAAATGGGTGAATTTGGGAGGTTGTATTTTATAGTAAATATCGTTTAACTGACCTGTCCGAAGTTGTATGATCATTAATTGATGCTGAGAAAAGCATGAAAAACGGCGTTCGTTTCCAACCAGCGTCGGGCAGTGGTTTGCATGTTGTTCTTGGGTGTTTTTTCGCGATTGCCGTCCGGCAATCACGATTTTGTTTATAGAAATCATTTTTTTTTCCCAGAACAAATAAAGGATCTCTAGCGCAATCATTTTGCTGAATGCCTACAAACATTATTTACTTTCAAAATAGTAAGATATTTCTTAATAATTATGTATTCAGATTTGTTGACATCTGCAAATGGTGTATCCTACCTTTAAATGAAATGATTACGTAACCGATGACTACCAGACCAGCTTAACGTCTTTAATAATCGGCTTGGCAGTCAACAACTACAGAATAGGCTACTGTTTTCTTAATTATGTCATTCCCATATTTATGTCTGTTGTTATATGTATGTGTTGTTTGGTGTGTTTGTCTTTCTTGTATAATTGTAACTGGGGTTCTCTACTCGACAAGCTTTGCTTTTTAGGGATCCCCATCCACATGTATACAAACCCTCTGGTTGTCTCAATTGTTCATGTGGAAAATAAAGTGAAGTGAAAAAGTGAAGTAAACAAGTAATGCATCCCTTTCAGACCAACTTGCACCGATTATCCTGATTCATCCTGATTATCTAAGCTTTAAAAAAAAATGCGATTTCAACTGCCATTGTCAATAGAAATGTACTCAGTCATGATTGTGTGACATGAAAGCATTGATACAAGAAAGGTGTGGATGGAAAGCTAAAGAGGTCCTCTTAATTGGCAAACCACACGTAGATTGTCAAACTAAATAACCTTGTCATAATAACTAGCGATGGGCGAGTATGTCGAGTAATCGAGTACTCGTGATCAGTTTTTGCTATTATTAATCCCTTGAATTTGAACTTTTTTTGTTATTCGCACTGTACATTAGCCTTTAACGATTTATTGTTGTTGGTTATTTTTTCGCGTATAATGTGACTTTAAGTAACAATATTCCGCTTGTTTTTACCTCTTAACTGTTGCCAAAAAACCTTCAATGTATATTTACAGTTACGCAAAAACCATGCGCGGCTCCTTATTCTGCTTAGATGCAAAGGATTGTAACGTCTGCGTATACCTTTTTAAAGCAAAATGGTGTCATTAGATGTTTTTTTAATATTATGCCCCTAGAATGACCGCTTTAATTTGTTTTTTTGGCGATTGATTCCGTGTCGATACGACAGGTGCCTTCAATTCATAACAGTATTGTTCACTGTAGCAAAGTCATTGCCGCAAGTGTCGATGGTTCACTGTTAATAGCAGCAGGCAGGTGGTGCGGCAGTAGATCCCATCAGTTAGTCTCTGAAAAATACGCCATCCATTAAGAGAAAACGATTAACGTATTCGGTATTATTATCGTTGAGGATGATATGTTGTAGGAGGATTCCGTTACTCCCGCAGGGAGTCTAATGATTTTTCCTTTTTTAGTGCGCCCAGATTGGAACGGACAGTTGAACGAACAGATTTCTCGCCTGTGGCTGTGTATTATAGTGGGAACCTGTCTTCTTTACGCTACGTCACAAGCGTAAGTTTTGCCAACCAATCATTGGCAAAATATTGACGGCTGCATAGAGCAAACAAAAAGCAATACATTTTAAATAACCAAGCTGTTGCAAACATTTGTGGGAATTTAATGGAATGGTGGCTGCACTTTATAAAAAGAGAATCAATTTTGTATAAAACGAATAAAGTAAGGGAAACTCTGACGTATGATTTTATTCCCTTAACTGTTGTTAACTTTGTTTTGTTTTAACTAAAATGTATCAATACGTTAGTTAAATAACAAAAACATAGGTGAAATGAAACAAAACATGTACATACAAATCGACGTTTTTAAATACATTAACGACCAGAGTAAAACAAAATCACAGCGGAAAATATCATGTAAAAACAGGTAAAGTGTGCCATAGGCCATAGTATTTTCCATGTATGAAAACAAATAAAAAGGCCCATACTTTTATATAAAATAGGTTCTCCCAGTTATTTTAACACTTAGCACAGAAATTCCGTGTAACGACACTTTAATTTCGTCCTTGAACATCGCCTAGCTCAATTCTAAGTTTAAATTTAAAAGCGTTACAAATAGATTTTGTTAGAGGTGCAGTATAATTCAGATTTATAACATTCTGATTCGCCCTAAATTCACGAAAGTCGTCTCAGGAGGCGGTCAGCGTTGAATTAAACAGAACATTTTTTTCTCAAGTTGTTATTCAATTTGACGAACGTGTCATTCAATTTCGCCCTGTTTAATCTGAGACGGTACGGTTGGAAAACGTTTTCGATTTGTTTGAACTACTTTGAAGGGTTTAAAATATTCAAGTATAACTCGGCATTGCGGGCTTGTGATCAACATCTATTCAAGCCAGTCTGCAATGTAATTGTCAGTCGTTCATGTAGAGGCTGAATATTAGCAGGGGCTGTTCATCGTTTCTTTAGTATTTTTGTTGTATTTTTGTGTATTTGTATTTGTTCTGTTCTCTGGAAGGTAAGTGTGATGGTGTGGGCAATAGGCTCTTTGACGCAAGAGTGTTAGCAACAGCCAGATAATGGAATTGTTCTCCTTCAAAGGCATTTATATATGATATGGTTTATGTTCGAGTTAGGCCTACCTTATTGTTTCAGGTCATCTGAACTTCTGTCTTCACAGCAACCTTTTCCAGGATCAAGTCTCTAAAGCGGTGGTCACATCTTACAGTCATGGACGTAGTATGGTGTGACCGTAGTTGACCGTAGTAGACCCTAGTAGTCGTTTTTAAACGTAGTTAAACGTAGTTAAACGTAGTGAACCGTAGTTATGAACGTACTTAGACCTTGAGGAAAGCCAGGATTTGGCCGTAGTTAGCCCAATAGTTTTCAACATGTTGAACATATTTCGAAAGTCACCTTGAATGCCTATACCGTATTGTGAGCCTAGTATATACGTAGTTAACCCTAGTTTAACCCTAGTTGACCGTGGTAACCACGGCACTATGGTTGAAGTACGGTCAAATACGGTCTACTACGGTCAAATGGACTACGTTCATGACCATAAGATGTGACCACCGCTTTAGACGAGTGGCATAAAAACGCAAAAAATACACTGTCTGAATTGAAATGGCCAAAGCGTGAAAATTAATAACAACAAACGAATTTGCTTTTTCGATTTACCCCCGATCGCCCCATGAGACGAATTTCACAAATTTGAAATGAATCAGAATACCCCAAATTTAAATTGTAGTGCACCCTAATGAAATCCACTGAGAATTGAGCTCGGCGGTGTTTGGAGAACAAATGTAAGTGTCGTTATGAGGAAATTATGTGATATAAGTGTTAAAATAACATGTTTGCGAGTACAACGGTAAGATTAATTTCACGAGATGATAATGATTTTCTTTCTTCCATCGCCCGAAAGTGGAACGTTTAATATTTCAAAATTCGATATACGTATCTCGAAAATCTATTTCTAAATTGTCTCCAAATGCATTTCGAGATATCTCTAAATACAATTCGAAATTATTTAGAGATATCTCGAAATGATTTCAAGACATCTCCTTATATTATTTCGAGATATCTCGAAATACATTTATCGTCACCGTTGTTGTGGATATATGTCACTTATGCGCGCCATATTTTAGTCAGATTCAATTATCCGTGGACAAATTAGATTTTCAAGAATTTTGGAACACAAAAGCAACATTGTCAAACAAAAATTAAAAATAGGTAATTGCTAAAACCATGTAGTTTGTGTTTCTTTAAAGATATAGTATACACCATTGGCAAACATCATTAACCAAAACTACTATGATTGTGAAATACCTTACTCCATGTAAGTGAATAACATCAGTCTCAACTCTCAAGCATCCTGAGAAATCACAACATCTAATTGGGTGGTGTGGTTTTCAACAAAAAGGGATTTGTGTATCAATTTCCAATACCTGTCTATCTTGAAACACTGCCCCCATTTTTGTTTTCGATTTAGTTAGTCCACATTTTATTTGCAATAATATTACATATCCGTAAACAGGTGCCAGCCTACTAGTCTGTTTTCTTATACATTGATTGGTTTTATTTGAAGGAAGTCTGGGAACCAGTCTAAAAAAAACAGCATTAATGTTTTAGTTTTTTCAGCATCTACAAACACAAAACTTTAAAAACAGATCAGCGTCACAATATGTAATATAATTATGAACCCAAACCCATTCATTTTCAAAAATTTAAGGAAAAGCAAAAATGGTGTATACTACTTTTAATTTTACTGCCACTTGTCTTAGGAGTCACGATGAGGTACACAGCTTTCTGACTCGCCCAGTATCTATTAAATCCTACATGAACCTGATACAGCTGCTCCACTAATGGAGGTCGGCTTATTGGAGTAAGAACGGAGAACTAATTTCACTAATAGACTTTTTAAAATATCTGACCTTTCTTTGTGTATTGTACTCGAACCAAACACACAGTCGTGAACCACATAACGACCGAGGATCGATATTGTGTTTTCCTTTATTTCTTTACTATACCCTAACCCCATTACCTAGCGCTTGCCCCAACGATCGAGGACCGATCCTTCGAGGATCCTTTGTTCCCTTTGTTCTCTTTTGTGTTTCGATCCTCGATCGTATTACGATACAAGAACACAATGTACATGCAAATGGAACACCACTCTGATTTTGGAAGTAATACAGTAATAGGCCTACGTAACGCTGGTCATTTATTACAGTGTAAACGCCTACGCCATTATTAAAATGCATTTGCACTGAACAAGATATTACGATATACCGCTGCACGTAAATAAATGCAGTACATTTATAGTAGAAATTCACACCCGAGGTATTTAGAAGAATACTGATTGCTATGTATAGATCGAAGGATGCCCATACAGGGTGCCCCAGAGGGGTCAATTTGACCAAACTGTGTGCTATGTAACTATAATCATTTTGTTTGCCCTAAAGTAGAAGCAAGATGCTTTCAAATAATACATTGATGGCATTCCTCCAGTCTTGCCTCACCGAGACCATTTTTTTTTTTTGGAAATGGAAATAACTCATTACAAGGCCTAAAGGCCACTCAAAGATGTGGTCTACAGAAGACAGAAAAGGGACAAATTAAAGAGAGAGAAGGTATTTATTAACATTTCTTTTGAACACGGTTAGATTGTAAGTTTGTACGTGGAAAGCAGGATACAGGCAGGGAGTTCCAAAGTGCAGCAACGCGAGGAAAACAGCTGGAAGAATATATCATAATATTGGCCTTTAAAACAGATACAGTAAAGGGATGAGATGAAATTGCAGAACGTGTTTTGCGAGTAAAAGCGCGAACAGAAAGGGACAACAAGTGAAAGACTTTCTGAGAACAGAAATGGTGCGTGAAAACCCATTTGCGACAGTTCCGGATAGGGCCGTTTTCCAAATCTTTAGTCTTCGTCCCAGGTTTCATTCATGCAGTTTAGCAATGGACCGGAGACGGAGCCGAAGCCAGCTATAAGTTTGCAAAAACAGTATAGTCCACGTTTGGATGCGATCCTAATGTCTAAAGGGCCCCTCACACCGGCCTTACGGGGTCGTTACGACGTTTACGGCGGCGTTGCGGTGAAAAAAATCGTGCACAACCGGGAGCATTCCTTGTAGCATCTGGGACATCCTCGACGCTTCCTAGAGCATTCTTATGGATCCTTAAGCGTCCGGGAGGGGTCGTAATTTCTTACGAGAGTTTTGGTTCAGACCAAAACTCTAGTAGGAAAATTACGGCAGTGCTACGGAAATCTAGACCGCAACGCCTCCTCAACGCTTCCGCGACTGCTGTAACACCACCGTAAGACTTCGCGGAAGGTCATCTTAACCATCCGCAAGGATTCGTAGCAATTCTCTCTCTCCCGGTACACTACGGCTGCGTCACGATTTCTGAAGGAAGCCCAAGGTCCTTTACGTTTCCTTACGTTTCCTTACGAGTCCTTACGGAAGCGTTGCGGTGTGTTGGGTATTAACACGAATGTACAGTGATTTCGTTACAGAAGCTCAGCGGTTCCTTGCAGATACACTGCGGTTTATTGCGAATAAACTGCGGTTTCTTACGTCACCTTGCGATCTCCTACGGCGGCGCGGTGCCACAATGGTCCTTGCAATTTGTTACGATACCATACGGCGCCGTTACAGTGGCGTTGCGGTGCCTGCGGCGGACCTCTACAAACCCTGCGATTCCGGAAACGACATTCCGATCGCTGCTTTTGACACGTCAACCGCAAGCAAACGTAGAGGCACCGTATCTCCACCGTGTCCATCCGCAACGAAGCCGTAGCAGTCCGTACTAAAACGTAATAAACCGCTGTGAATCAGGGATATCCTTAACACCACCGTACTTCCTCCATAGGGTTCCTGGAAGGAACCCGCACGCAACCGGTACGCAATCGCGAGGGTTCGTAGGGAATCGGGAGTTGAACCGTGACGCTATCGTCACGTCCCCGTTACGCAGCCGTAAGAAGTCGTAAGAACCCTTTGTACCAACGTAACCACAACATTCTCCCCTGGGTGTTTACGATTTTGGTCAAAAAATCGCCACGCTGCCGTAGAAAGAACATCCGTGGACGTCCGTGGACGTCCGTAAAAACATTTTTTTGGTGTGAGGGGGGTATTACCCAGAACTGTCGCAAATGGATTTTCACACACCATGTTCGAAACAATAGAGCTCAGTAAGGTATGACTGGTGGAATCCAATCAAGGTATATCATTTGAAAGCATTGTGATCCTAGTTTATGGCATCCTGAGCCACGCAGAGTTTAACGGGCTCTTGAATTGTCGCCCTCAAAACCCTGCGGACATTCACACCAATCATTAAACAAGTTGGCCAATACATGATTTGAACGTCCACCCCTGGAAAAATGACAATTTCTACCACTATACTTAATTTTATTGGCGTTTACGTAGCTTTTCAGTCTTGTATGTTTCTTATTCTGTATAATATATAATAGCAAAGCTTTATTTCACATTATGTACGTTAATTTCTACAATTTTTCGATTAATTTTACGTGGGAGGATGAACATTTGTGAGAACACCTCAGATGTCCAAGCAAATGGACCAATAAAAATGCGCGTTGCGGAAGAACTTCGGGCTGGGAGGATGGGGTCACGGTGAAAAAGGGCTGTTTTCCGAACCCCAGCTTTGTCTTCGTTTCAGGCTTCATTCATACAGTTTAGCAATAGACTAGCCGGATACGAAGCCAAAGCCAGGGGTTTGGAAAACGGCCTTGGTCTGTTTGTAACAGAGGCTCTGATTGGGCGCATGAATCTTTGCGCTAATAACCACGGATCTTACCGAATACCCGCAGGGGTTTGAGCCCCATTAGTAGAAAGCTCGTAAAAGCGCTGCGTGGCTCAGGATGAGTTTATGGCAAACAAAATGATTATAGTAAAAAAATGACCCTTAATTCGAGGATTATATTTTTGTCTGGCACACCCTATATATAATGTCCACGCCTCCATCTATAACCGAGAGTCGGTCTGTGTTTAATGGACAGGTCGTGGTTGTACAAATACAACGCATGTCGGCGTTTTACACTCCGCAAGCAAATCTGCATTTGTTGAGTTCTACTGAAGTGGGCATGCTCTTAAGTGCACTTTCTAATTTTGTGCTTTTCTGTTTTGTTTTTTTGTAGACTGTTAGGGGGACATAAGTACAGGCTGAACACGTTTCTGTATACACCAATTCTATACCCCGTCTACAAAAAAAAGAATTGAAGATGGAATGAAAACAATTCTGCGATAGAGCGGTTCCTTTGGACCCATGCTGACGATTTGTTATTTAGTTTTAAAACAAGTAAACTATTTGAAGCTGTATTCTTCACACACTACGAGTACGTTACACGGAACAGGAAATGGCGCTACGTGGTTTGCATGCCATCACCAGCCAAACAGACACTCGAACTATTTATGTTATTTTGCCCGACGCCCTTTCGTTTTGGCGACTTTTAAAGTTTGCAGTCAATCCTATTTTTGGTGCGTGTTTTTGTTATAATACCTATGATAATTACATTGTGAATCTCCTTAATCTATTACCCAACCATTTGAACGGTTTTTGTTATACCAGGAGCAAGTTCGACCATCGACCAGTGGTTCACTAGTGGTTGGTTTGTGACGTCACTAGCGCATGCGCCATGAAGTTGCAGTGCGAACGACTCTAGTACTCGCACTGGTAAAACAATATTTCAATATGATATTTCCGTTAATTTACACCGTAGTAGTTATTGCGTAGTTTAGGATAACTTACATAACGGCCGTTCTTATCGTACAATGACAAAAGTGACAGAAATACTTATTAACGTGGGAAAAGGCATATGCCAGTTTGCACGGCAGACTTTCGTTTTCTGCCATTTTTGCCGATATAGTTGATCCCCGCTGCACTATGCCCTAAGAATGTTGCTAATGATAACTAGCGCGTCGCGAATAGCCGACTAGACTAATCTAACCATCGTCGACTAGCGTGAGTTCGGTCAGAGTTAGCCGAACTATTGTTAACTATAGTCCTTGATCGAACGTGCTCTGTTATACTATACTTCGTTTGGCCATGCACATGGGATTTCGTGTTCGATTATAGCATTTTTAACCTTTCTGTTACCTATTCAATCTATACTGAGAAAATTCAGTCCGTCCCTTGCTCAACGCATTTCGTTATGTGACTATCTGCACACCTGAAACTTCACACACAGATAGTCCACATACATCTGATCTTGCAGGCGACATAATTTGTCTATAATTACTAATCCATTAATTAGTTAATGGGATACTTTCCTTTTCCAATGTTATAGCGTGCATGATGTATCTTTAGTGATAACCTTTGCAGGGCGCCAAATAGAAGGATCTGAACAAAGATAGTACACCGTCCGATGAACAGTGGCCGCGTTATGCACACAAGCTCATTAGCTCATCGTGAAAAGTGACCTCCGGCCATGTTCGAATTATTGGCTTTGGCTGTGACTTTGGCCGTTGCTAAGCTGTTGCTAAGGGCGGACAATGACCACTCATAGCAACAGCATAGCAACGGCCGAAGTCACAGCCAAAGCCAGCAATTCGGACAAGGCCTCATACTCGCTCTCATTCCCATTATCAACATAGTCTTATTATATCAGCTTAGTCATGGTTAAAACCCTGCAGAGCATTTTCCAATTTCACGACTTCCGTGACGTGTACCAAATTGTGACAGCTGCCACGTGTGCTCTTACGACATCACGTGATGTACATATTTCTTCTGTTTATGTTTCCAATGGCATATTTTATACCAGCAAGTACAATACTTTCATTAAACAGTTAACAAAGCCCCCTCCCGCCCCCATTTTTGTCAATAGTGGCCTATCATTGCCCTCAATAACCTGAGGACAATGACTGCTCTTAATAACTCGAGGGCAATTAGTCTACTATTGACCAAAATGTTCGCTGTTGCGATTCGTGTACAAAATTATATTGGTCTTCCCAAAAAGTAGAAATACAAACAGAAGAGGACAACTACCGCTGGTGCGAAATACAGTACCCTGTGGAGACTTGAACACAATGGGGACAATGGGAGTGAAAAGGTCCCCAAAGGGTAATCTCTATAGATGAATAGGTCTCCATTAGGAATTTCACGAATTCGATTTTTGGATTGTACTTAAATTACTCAAAAACTAGGGTTAGAATGTGGGTTAGGGTAGGGTATTATTGGGTCGAAATTTCAACTCAGGAAAATAATTGTGGTTAAAATGGGAGCATTTTGAAAAACGTGCTCGACTTTCTAACCATTTGTACACGAGAACAAAGCCATGTCTCCACAGTGATACAAAAACGCGAATACATGAACCAACCTGTGCACGTACTTACCATGGTCGCGGCGCGGACCCGGCAATGACTTAAAATAGCATAAGTAAACTAATGCTTCACTAGATGAATATATGTGACCTTTCGTTTAAAACTTACTGATTGAACTGGAGCGCCCAATTTGAGCACATTGAAGAAGAAAAAAATCGTTAGAGTACATTATATTCCTTCAAAATTCGTTCGAAAACAAAACACACACGATGGTTTTTTGTACTTTTAAAGCACGGACACACCAACTTGAACAACGTATGATACATACGCCGTGTTCGCACTGGATAAACATTTTGGGTAACTTTACCATGACGCCGGGTAACATTCCGATGGGTTAATCTTCCCACCGTCCGCACTTGGATTTAATTGACGCGGGTAGAATTGCCGAGACCATGGGTAAACTAACCGAGCTGGCTCCAAAACAATAAAGAGGGCGCCCTGCGTGACCTATGACCGCGACTTGACGACCGGATCGTCTGTTCCCGACGCTAGCTCTCAACATTAAAATTTTCATCACCGGGTGATAGAAGATTTAACCGAGACGTCGCGTCCGCACTGGATTTTCTGGCTCGGTTAAATTGACCTGGTCAATCTTCCTGGGCACCTTTGGCTCGGTTAAACTACCCACGCGGCGTGGGTAAGTTACCTGTGAGGAAAGTTACCCAGGCTGTTCGCACTGGACTTGAAATGGGTAAGTTACCCATTGGCTCGGTTAGTTTGCCCAAATTAAGTCCAGTGCGAACAGGGCTTTAGACTAGTATTTGGCGGATTTCTGTAGTTTAGTTTAGTTAGCTCAGTTTGCCAGTGTGTAATGTCGTCTGCGCCAGGTGCGCGGCTCCTCGTTTCCAATCGATGGTCCACACACGACGGGTGAAGTGATCCTCGCATAATTATTGTGACCACGTCAGACCTATAATGTACCACAGATGTAGACCAAATCAATACTTTCAGGGTTGAATTTTCTCAGGGGTAGAAAACGGTAGGGCATGATTTCCGGCGAGGAATTCTGGTCAACAAGAAAGGGGGAGAAGCCCTTGATGGAAAAAAAAGAGAAAATCTGGAAGCATGGTATAGCTGTGTTTGCATGCTTGTGAATCAGCGGATATGTAAATAAGGTGCACCTGTTGGCAAACTCAGATTTCCAGGCGTACTCTTAATATAAGAATACCAAGCTCCACTAGAGGCAGGAAGGTTGACTTTACTCGTCGCTGGATCCTCTTTCTGATATTGAGAACGGTCGTTATTGAGGTTTTACCGTGGTTTATGGACGCTGAATAGACCAGTTTTCTAATAAATTCAAATTCATGCACGCATGCGCATAAGAGGCCCGGTGGCACAAGAAGCGAAATTGACCCATTGGAAATATACAGGAGTCCAAAAAGATTGGCCATTTTCCCTCAATTTTTGTTTCTATTTGTCTTTGGAAAAGTCCCTGAAATCATTATAATTATAGGTATTACTTTCTGGTATACGTTGTTTGTTTTGGGTACAAAATACAAAATGATTGCTCACAGAAAACAGAATGATCACATTGTGGACAAAAGGAAGCCTCGTTAACATAAAACCTCGCGAGGGGTATGATGAAAATCGAGGCAGAGACTCGACGCGCTGCTACCCAGGCCTATCGCATACTGATACGCGCATTTCAACAAGTGTCCGTCTTTACATGTTTTTTCATTCTGAATCGGGGTAAAAATACAACAGTTTTCGGTCATGCCGACTAGGTGTGTAGCTGCTAGGTGTAGCAAAACTACTAAGGATGGAGTAAGCCTTCATTTGTTTCCGGCTGATCCTAAATATCGGAGGATTTGGACAGCCAAAGTAATGCTTACCAAAGCGAAGTGGTCCAGGCGGTCCTAGCAATGTGGATGGTATCCCGAAAAAAATCAGTGTTTTCTTTGACTCGTGGGAAAACTAAGGATCCCTGCTGATTTTCCTCAATCTCGTGCGCATGGGACGAAATCATATTATTTTGTACCCCCCAAAATAGGGACTTTTTTTACATCTGTACATTTTCAATGGACTGGTATTGCTTCTTGCCTCCCGGCCTATTTATGCGCATATACGTGTATGAATCTGATGATTGTATTAGGAAACTGGTAGATTGTATGGCACCGTATGCACACATCACCGAATAAGCAGTGTAATAATAATAACAATAATATGGTTAAACCAACATTTCCTCAAAATATCGAGCAAGTTTAGAATAAACGAACAAAACAAAGAACACCACAGTCTCCTGTACGTAGCCGCAACTGTTTAAATACGTTAGTTTAGGCCCACCGTATTATAGTAGCCAAGATTAAGTTTCATGCAAATAACGATGACGTTGGGCTTTAAATTGTGAAATGAGGAAATATTAAACGCTCGGTAAAATCCGAACTTTTCCATTTCACTCGGCTTCGCCTCTTAAGATTTTACCTCGCGATAACATTCCCCTCATTTCACTCTGTACGCCACTCAATATTGTGTATGCTGTTACTACTCGTATCTCGTTAGTGTTCGCTTTCGTCTTAATTGAATGCACCTGACTAGACCGGGAGCATTGCCCGAAAAGGGGGTGACTGCCCTTGCAAGGAAAACCAAATGAATTTGCAAATCTCTCAATCTGTCTCTCTCTCTTCTTCGTTTGTGGCACAATACCACTCAAGAGACCCGGGAGAAAATACGCGCTGGGAATAAACTTTCAGAACGAACGAAAAAAACCACCGTACAAACTCATCTCTTTATTTTCAGTTTGGTTTTGTTTGTTTTCGACACAAACCGCGCTCGAGCTCGTTGCGCTGAAACCTAATCTATACCCCGACAGCTTATTTTATTATCGGGAAAACAACTGTAGATTTTCAGATCAAAGACTCTATAGACTTTGAGTCATGCTGAAAATGCTGAAAATGTTGAGTTATAGCGAGGAAAACGCGATTCAATCATCCGGATTTACTGTCTGAGCAGTTCCATAATGTATTCCTGCAAAACAAATCCATTACCATTTGCAATTCTGGCTAATACGTAAACATGTTACTGAACCCTTTCGCAACCACGGGCGACTTTTGTCGACAACCGCCCCCCCCCCCCCCCCCCCCCCCCCCCCCCCCCAACACACACACACAAGTGTGTAAAGGCCTTCGATCGTGGACGGGGTATTGTCCGACCGTCTTCCCTCTTTTGTTTATACTCTAACGTTTTTTGATGATCGCCATAGGATTTGTACACGGGAAAAGATCGTGGACGTTTTGTCAATCGTGGACCCATTGTTTGACTCCCAATTCTTTTGTCCGACGACCACGATTGCCGGTCAATACAAACGCACACACACACGTGGGTGGGTAAATGCCGTCAATAGGGGACGGGGCATTGTCCGACCGTCTTTCCTCTTTTGTTTGTACTCTAATGTTTTCGGATGATCGCCATAGGATTTGCACACGAGTCTGAATCGGGGACCTTTGCGGAATAGGGGACCCCATTGTTCCCTTTGTCCTACGTCCTCTATTTCAATCAAAAACAAACGCAGCTTTACCTTACATACGCACTGTGGACATTCCTTTGTATTCGTGTAGTTAACAAACTTTGACTAAATACTCATTTTTCTCGCTTCCCCAAAACAAATTTACCCTCAAATTAGGATTATGGGCCTCTCAGCTGTCCCTTCTATCTTTTCTATATATAACCCTAACCCGTTTTTCCTCTAGCGCTCTTTTTCGGAAACTGAAAAACGGATTGTGGACGTGTGCAAGTCCACACACCGTAACCTCTTCCCGCATCGTGTGGACCTATATTGTTCGGAGGTCCACAGTGCGTATGCAAGACTAACTCGCAGTCGTGAACCACATAACGATCAAGGCTCGATATTGTGTTTTCCTTTATTCCTATACGTTATACCCAATCCCCATTGCTTTGCGCTTGCACAGTCGATCGAGGACCGAATTTTTCCATTCATACCGCCGACCGAGGGGCTTTTGTTTCCTTTGTTCTCCTTTGTGTCTCGCCCCTCGGTCGTTATGTGGTGCCGGAACATACACGCACGTTCAAAGCATCCTCACGGGAAACTGTATGTAAATACTGTATCCAGCATTTGCAAACATCAGCAAATAAAACTACTGAATTGATAAATTAAAATAACTTACTTGACTCTAAGCTAATAATAGTCTCAAGCATCCTGTGAAATCATGGCACCTGATGTACTGTTAATTGCTCTCAATTCCAAGAAAAGTATTCTTTTAAATCAATGTTCACTTATAGTCCGACCATCGTTGGGCAAATTCAGCTTTTTTCAAATTAACATCCGTGAATCACAACAATTCATCTATGTGAGTGGTGCGTAAACTGTGCTAATATTCAGATAGCATTAGTAAATGGTTGGATGATGCACTGACGCATGTGTCGTTTTAACTAAGAGTCTTGCATTGTTGTTTCTTAAAACTTGACACGGCAACTGTTTACACATTAAGTGTTCAATTATAGGACATTATTACCTACGCAATGTGTTTTAATTCTCACATTGATGTGTCAAATGGTTGTAACTCAGCGAGTTACACGACTTGTATATGCGTATGCGCGCTTCTGACTCATGAGTGTGCTGTAACATGTTATCGAGTAACATTGTACATGAGTCGACCAAGGCGTAGCGTGGTTAAACCATCCCTAACTGTATGCATTTACAGATTTTAGTTGTGGCCGACTAATTACACGAGCCATGAAACACGTCCGTGTGTGTTTGTTTGTTTGTTTGTTTACTGTTGATTAACTGTACTCGTAACGTGCGTCAATTAGCGATTGTGCCTAGTTTTGATGCGCGCCATCAAACGTTGGACCAATGCTGTGACACTCCAGGCGCCTTGAAAAAAGTCAGTAGGCCTAGTATTACCAAGGGTCAACTTCATAAAAATGAAAGCACAACAAATTGCTTAGCACAAAAATAGTTGTGCTCATTAAAAACAGGTACCAGCCCAAACTCCATGTACTATTCATGCTAAACAAAAACCAGTTGAATATCAGTCACAAACGATAAACATCACCTGAATATCTTATTTGTAACGTTGTTTTTCCCCAATGAACAATTGTAATGCTAGAACAGGTTTTATGAAATTGGCCCCAGATGTGCTCTGGGTGTACAGCACTCGTTACCCCGGCACGACACGCTTCTGTTTCTTGCACAGTCGGCCTCTGCAAGGAAACTAAGGCATGTGTTACGTTGGATATACTTCGCCCACTTCTCGTTTTTGTTTTCAGAGGTAATACAATAGTCCAGTCAAAATACATAATTTTGTTTTGTTGACCTCAAACAAATTGCAACAAATTGTTTTTCACCACAGTGCACTTCTATAAGGTCCCTAGAATGACATACTAAAAATCGACAAAAATCCAAGTGGTGCAAATATGTCTAATTTGCATAAATCGTTAATCCCTGCCGTGTAATATGTTTATATTTCCATATTTGGGTATATATTTTATTTTTATTTTTTGAAAAGTTTATTTTGGCGATTATACTTAAACATCCGTACTTCAATAACATTTTCTAAAGCATGTAAGTGACTAAATAATTATGAAAATATAGTAATGGTCCAAAATTACTACAATTATACCCTATCATTTGCACGCATTTACCTTGTCTCCAGATATCATCAAGTAGTAAGTATTGAAGTGCTTCAAATTCACCAAGTTGCTTACTGGCACAGTTATCCTATTAAAACCTTATGGAAAATCATATGGACAATGATAACATTGTGATATTTAGCCCAGCAAACAAAAACTTGGAAAAAATGATGTGTCCCTAAATTGGGCTAACAAGTAGGTGAAGGGTTGCCTAAGGTGAGAGACTTGAACAAGTTCAAGGAAACCCCCCAAATTTAAGATTTTTGTTGCTTACAATAATCATATCTACGTTAAAATGTATTTTGGGGATTTCCTTGAACTTGTTCAAGTCTTCCATGTTAGGCAACCCTTTAACTACTTTTTAGCCCAATTTATAGACACACCATTTTTCCCCAGTTTTTCTTTTCTGGGCTAAATATCACAATGTTATTATTGTTCATATGATTTTTCATAAGGTTTTAATATGATAACTGTGCCAGTAAGCAACTTGGTGAATTTGAAGCTCACCAATACTGACTACATGATGATATCTGGAGACAGTGTAATGTGCGCACATTTATAGGGTCACAAAGTTGTCATTTTGGATAATTACTGTGTTCTCATAATTATTCAGTCACTTATATGCTTTAGCAAATGTTATTCAAGTAAGGATATGTAAGTAGAATCACCAAAATATACTTTTCAAAAAAAAATAAAAAAATATATACCCAAATATGGGAATAAACATATTACATGGCAGGGATTAACGATTTATGCAAATTAGACATATTTCCACCACTTGGATTTTTGTCGATTTTTAGTATGTCATTCTAGGAACCTTTTAGAAGTGCACTGTGGTGAAAAACAATTTGTTGCAATTTGTTTGAGGTCAAAACTTAGTTTTCCTGGACTACAAGACACAAGTTAGGGTGAGCCGATGTTGTGCCACCATTGCAGCCATGCCACGTAACGTTATTGATACTGGGGCCAGACTACAAAACATCCTACTTTTCAAACTGCAAAGATTTTTAGGAAAGCTCATCACCAGTAAAGAATAACAGTCTCTAGCATCCTGTGAAATCACGGCACCTGATGTGCTGTGGTTTTCAAGAAAAGTGGAATTTTGTATCAATTTTAAACGATTTTTAACAGATTCTTAGAAAGTTGACTGGATATCGCCGCCAGTTTCCACTGGTGCCATGCAAGCGTACAACTTCACCATATACCCAGCACGACATGGTGTGATACCAAGGGACTACCCCCCCCCCCCCCCCCCCCCCCCTCCCCCTCCCACCTCCCCCCTCCCCCTCCCCCTCCCCCCTCCCCCCTATTTACACTCGAAAAACCTAAAAATTATTCCTGAGAAACCACAACATTCCGCAAGCGCAATGACCACCACAAAGGATTTGGGGGGGGGGGGTATCCTCTGTCTATCTTGCTTTATACGCTTCCCCAGCATATGCACGCATTATAGCAAGACACAAGATGAAGGGACCCCCCCCCCCCCCCCCCCCCCCCCCCCCCCCCCCCCCCCCTCCCACCCCCCCCCCCCCCCCCCCCCCCCTCCCACCTCCCCTATTTGAGGTGTGCATGCGCATACACAAATAAAGTATTCACGCAAAGCACAGCATTCACCGGACCGTATTGAGCGGAAGCGCTTTGTTGATCCAGAGAAAGGAATCTAACAATACAGTATACAAAGTCTGTGAGTATTGAAATACAATCAATGGCGCGCCGGTTTACCGACGAGTATTTTACGTTGTACACGTATACACATGCTATACGTGTACCGATTTTGTCTAGTAAACAAGCATAATGGTATGATTCAGCCATTTTCAAGGGATGACATGCAAATGGTAAAATCATTATGCACTGTTACCGTGTTAAACCGTGGTTGGTAAGCTAGCATAGTCGTGGTACAGAGAACTGTTGTTCAGAACTTGACTGCCACCGCATTAGATTGGAAACAAATCAAAATGAATGGAAATAAAGTCGTCTGTACTTCTTTAGTCATTTTGATTATTCTGGTATATATCTTCTATGGTCGTCCCTTGACTACATTCTACAAGACTGGTCTTGCCCATGACGGGAAAGCGACCGGGGAACAATGCCGTCCGTCGCCGAACATCGAGGGAATCACGGGCAGGGTTTATCAGCTTAAGAAAGCCAGGGTTTATGAAGGGACAAGAGACGTGGCGTCGGCGACATCTTGTAAGCCGTACAGCAGCAAAGCTGGCCGGCACTGCCGTCGGTGGATCGTGGTCACCACCATTCACACTGTCACCCCGATCCTCCAGAAAATCAGCTCCCTGTCCGGCTGGTGCATGGTCGTGGTGGCAGACAAGAAGGGCCCAGCGTCCATGCACATCCCCAACGTGGATTACCTGGATGTGATCCAACAGGAGAGCTGTGGCTAC
Source organism: Crossaster papposus (assembly GCA_037893245.1). NCBI lineage: Eukaryota > Metazoa > Echinodermata > Asteroidea > Velatida > Solasteridae > Crossaster > Crossaster papposus. The sequence goes on along the minus strand of JBAIAA010000090.1, from coordinate 2,095,079 downwards.
CAAATATGCCACTTGCTGCCCTGGAACCACTTCGGCCGGAAGAACATCGGGTACCTGTACGCCATCGAACACGGTGCAGAGATTATCTACGACACGGACGATGACAACCAGCCATTATTTGACAAAATGCCGGCATTTGACAACGTCGGTTACTCCAAGCAGATCAGTGTAGTGGGGCACCTCTGGAATCCCTACCCTCAGTTTGGTGTCAACACCAATATGTGGCCCAGGGGGTTTCCCCTTAGCAACATCACGGATCGTGCAACCAAGAAGGTGGTGGTGTCAAGTGGGACGGTGGCAGCAAGCCAAGCGGGCGTGGTTCAGTTTTTAGCCCAACACGATCCCGACGTGGACGCTATTTACCGCTTGACCAACGAGCTTCCGTACGAGTTCAATCCCGCAGCCCGCCGGCTTTTCGTACCCGAGCGAGTCCTGTCTCCGTACAACGCCCAGACCACCTTGCACGCGCACCGGGCTTTCTGGGGGATGCTCCTGCCAGTCTCGGTCCACGGTCGCGTTTCGGATATCTGGCGCAGCTACTTCACTCAGCGTCTTCTGTGGGACATCGGCATGCGGGTGGCTTTCCACTCGCCCTTCGTGGTGCAGTATCGCAACCCCCACAACTACATGGCCGACTTCGACAGCGAGATGGACTTATATTACAAGGCCGAAACCCTCGTCAAGTTCCTACAAGAATGGGCACCGGTGAAATCGTCCGCCTCCCTGCAACACAAAATGCTGGACTTGGCAATTGGACTGTACGAGTTTGATTTCATCGGAGTTGAAGATGTGAAATTGACGAAATCTTGGATCCAAGACCTTCAGTGTCTTGGATACAAATTTCCACTTCATATCTGACAAATTACTACAAATGGGCTTTGTCAAATCTTGAAGAAGTCTGCGGCTTAGGCACGACACAAAGAGCCAACACTCCTTAGATAAAAATAGATTCACATTTTGATTTTGGTGTCGGGTTCTCAAAATTAGATTTATTTTATTTTAAACGTACAAAATTGCACTTCACTTGCTCAACAATTTCTTCTCCCTTTTTTTATTCTAACGATTATTATTGTTTTGTCTATGTTGATCGTCAGCAACCCTCTTTTTAAAAAATGTGTAGTTTTCTATTGCGCCTTTAAGGCACCCAACAATTTTCCAGAACTAGGGAGCCTGAATATTGACGGATAAACACGTCCCGAGCAAGGCCGGAAAAAATTGTTTACTATCCATGGATGACGCGTTAACCCGTCAGGCATGGCGGTTTGATTCAGCGAAAGACGTGTTTTCACGCAGCGGAAGTTTCCTTAATTGTTGTGGTTAACGTCGGACGTTATACTAGCGCACGTCTGTAGACATCTATACATGGCTGGCGTTATTAGCTGTGGACGTGTACACACGCTAAAGTTGCCAAAATGCTTCTTTGACGCGGTGGACGTGTATACGCGCTATATCGTGGCATCACGCTTCAGTAATTAGGCTTATTTAACACCCTAGTTCCATTGTCTCCATTGAATTCATACAGCCGAGGATTTACTATCAAATTTTCCCATTATTGTTTCTTAATAATAGTCTCCTTTGAAATTCTTAAGGGTGCTTTTCAGCTGGTCTTGTAAATATTTTTATACAAGTATAGGTTTACCGCGTACAATAGTCCCCGGTCCTGTGTGTAGTTCCACGGCTGACGTATACACACGCGTCATATTTTTATGGCGGGTAGCGGTTGACGTGATATCACGCCCTAAGGGAGAAAACATGCCTTAGGCCACAGGATATCGGCAAAAACATGCAAATAACGGTGCTAATAAACCAAATGTTGGCATTCTGTAATAGTTGCATTATCAAAACAGGAATATTTTACTGAATAAAACAAAACAAAATACGCAACAAAATTTGATGAAAAATAACCCCACCACCAGTCCAAGTAACTTGAATATTAACAATTACTGTTTATTAACGCAGTTATTTTATTCGAGTTAGTAGACGTTTCGGTTCATTACTGGTTTCGTTGCAACATTGTAATGTTAGGCATTTCAAGCACGGTACAGCTTGCTTCGTATGTATCAGTCTTGCAATTTGTTGACGTCTATATTTATATTTGCGACCGGAGGGCGAGACGTGAAGTTTTTGACGCGCTAATTGACGTCAAAATTCACGATTTGCAATGTCCTTTCAGAGCCACCATACTGCCTTATCAACGCTGGTTACTTGTACTATAATACATGTACCATTATTGTGTAGGGAAATAGTAAAAAAGTAGCAGAATAAAACGTTTAAGGAAAACCAACTGGCCTCTTTCCTTATCACAATGTGCAAAACTCAAAACTGTAAAGGCCTTTACCGTATTTCAACATGTAGTGCAAATTTGTAACTGGCATAACTTATTAATGGAATGTCCGATTGAAGCACAACAAACTGTATTAAAAGGGAAATGATATTCTCTTTACTAAATCTCATTTCAACTTCTGCCCGGTTCTGTCTCATTTTGCCAGAACCCCTGACATGCAATTGTCCTTCTACAGTTTTCTCGTTGTATGTTATTTTCCATCAACGGCGAAAAAGCAGTCAGAAATTGTGTTAAATACGAACAAGTGCAGTTCACTAGACCATAGTACCGCATTGTCCCTCACTCTTTTGCGAGAGGTAAATTAAACGTGCAAAAAAAATATAAAAATTGCATGGGGGAAAGTCGATTGCATTATTTCCCTGAGGTATTGTGTACAGGCCTATTAAAATGAAGCCTTCGTCCGGATCGCGCGGATCATCGCTCGAGAAGCATGAACTTGTCTTGCTCGAACGAACCCGGCCAACGGGGTGTGAAAACTGTCGGCCGAATGTATGATATGGCGCTGGGCAGTCTCCAGAATCTCGCACAAGTGGCAATTTGAGATCTATAGGATAGGAATGCATCGTCCCCCATCAGGGGATAATACATACGAGCCCTTCAGGCATGTTTAAAGCGCTGATGTCGGCTGCGTATCCGTTACCCCATTTTAAGTTACTACATTCTAACTTTTAAGGGTCGGTCTTGTCTTTAGACGTGGGACATTGACAACCAAGAGGCTTAACCAAATCCTCGTCTTAGTTGGATCAAAGACTGCTACATAATGCAGCACAAACTTGTAATAGCGCCCCCATTTTGACCCTCTCCAGCATAACATAATACACCTTCAGTTTACAGTTAACTCGCGCCGGGATTATTTTAACATCACCGAGCCGAGGCGCGGGATTATTTTTAACGAAACTCGATCCGAGGCGGTTTCAGGCCGATGGTACCAGAAATCACACCCACGCATTTCCGGCCTTGCTCGCTGCTTACAGATATTTCCGGCCTTGCTCGTGACGTGTTAATGCGTCATCCGTTTTGAATCTGGGGAAAAATTTGCGTGTATATATACGTCTTCTGGCGCGAACTGGTTAGACGTGGGACATTGACAACCAAGAGGCTTAACCAAATCTTCGTCTTAGGTTGATCAAAGACTGCTACATAATGCAGCACAAACTTGTAATAGCACCCTCATTTTGACCCTCTCCATCACAATACAATACACTTCCAGTTCACAGTTAACACAAAATATCTCCAGAGCCCAGTATGGGCGGTGGGGCCAGTCGAAAATCATTGACCCGATCGAAACCAATTAACAAAACCGTAACCGATTGCAAACAAAATGTGGATCTATTAAATTTGATAAAGTATTTGAAAATAGTCAGATTTTTCCACTGGTGGTCGGCCGACCATCGTTGGAAATTGATATTAAAAATGACAGCACTCTTATTAAAATGGGGAGTAGGGAGAGAGGCGCTTCAGCTGGATTATTGGGTTGGCACCTTCATCAGGGAGTTGGGCTCGCACGTGAGGCTTAGCATTGTCGTATGTATAAGGGTTCGTCGTCTGGGAAAGCTGCAGCACACTCTTGAATTGTGTCTGCAAGAAACTCCTCGAATCTCTCTCGTGTCACAGTTTATAATGCGATTCGGTGGGGCACCAAGCCTACTTTACTAGAAACAGCGAAAGTGACATTGCAGTTTCTCTCTCGTTGTCTGTTGACGACTCGTCTTGCGGCGATCCCTCGTGGAGCTCTACCCTGGAAGCGTCGAGTCCAGACGTTATAACCTGTCTCGTCAATGAAGACTAGATGCGCCAGAACATGATGCTGCAGGAACCACTCACCATACTGGACGCGTTGATCAAGAACTTCAGGGGAATTTCTTGCATCAGGGACGTCCTTCACTAGTTTCAGTGTAATCATCATCCCATCCACGCAAGGCCCTGGCTATGGTGGCAGTAGAAACCTCGCGGGCTTCTCTGGCAGATGATCACTCAAACTAGCCTTCATTTGTTGAAGTGGCAAGATGGGATTAGCGTCAAGGATGCATTGCAGATGGTTTCGCATGTCGTCATCCATCTTGTTGTGGGTTGCTCCTCCTCTTGCCAGCGTCTCCCGCCTTCCAGCCTCAAATATGTTGCAACAATTGATCTTGCTGTGGACTTGTTGATATTCAAAATGACCGCAAGCTTAAGATAGTCTTGCTCGTTTCCCTCGAAGGCCTCAATCAACCTTTGTCGATCTACCTTGACACCCTTGCGTAGCGACCACGAGCTGCCATTTCTATAAATATGCTTGTAAAACTGTAGCAAAATCTCGTCTTCGCAGTACATCAGCAAAGTGACTCAAGTGCCAATAAGTGAACCGTATTTATGCCTTTAACATTCGAAAGGAAACAAAAGCGTTTTTTTTAATTAACAGAGCTTTTTTTAGATTGCACAAATTACAGAAATGCTTGCCCCAAAATGAATTCGAATGACCGAACACGCGCCTCGAAAAAGCTCCTGCGAACTTGAATGTAGCTTTTTTGAATGGTTAAATTGAATGATTTGTTTGTTAAATCGAATGACGCAACAGTACTTTTGACCAGTCATTAAACGAAATCGAATGACCATTTTTAGCAGCATTCGATTTCGCACGAAATAGAATGGCGCAGTGGTTAAATTGGCTGCTCATTTGCCGAAATTGACCGAGAAAACCTATAGTATGATAAGAGGAACAATTTAATGTTAATAATACAGTTGAGGGGACCCGTGGAAAAGTAGAGATTGTCGAGTAAGGGAACCCAGATTAATTATATAAATGATGAGCAGGACGAACAATCAATAATGAAACAATAACATTTACCAGGGGAAATAATACAAAATATGTAAATGCAATACTAAATTATGGTATAAATAATTGGAATGGAATAAACATTCTTAATAATCGGCCACGCACGAGTCAAACCGAAAGCCTAATCACGTATTTGTAACCGCTGAAATAAAACGTTATGCAAAAATGAAACCCGGATATACGTCGTTATCAAAATCAACGCGAAATTGAATGCATGTTTTACAAATGAATGTGCCCATTTTTGGATATCATCCGGGAATATAAATATAAATATAAAGGTCCTTTAACCCGTTCAGTATACTCGTTTGGGGAGACTGCTTGGTAATAATGTAGATGGTAATCGCGTGTCGTGTATAACACCGAAAAGGATCCGGTTGAAATTGTGCCGCGGGCTCACATTTCATAAAATCACAGACGTAAAATATTGTTGGTGATTATGCAGTGTGGACAAAGCCAACTAAATCGACCAAACTGCCAATATGTCCAAGTGCTTACACCTGTTTTAGACGAGTGGCGAATCTACGGGGTGGGGGTGTCTGCCCGGTGAAAATTGTTTGGAGCTGGGGGGGGGGGGGGGGGGGGGGGTGGTGCATGCTTTACGGGTGCCCCGGACCTACCTAGCACGGCGTGTCTTGCTAAGGTGTGTAGGCCAATCACCTCAGGTAACAACTCCCCCCTCCTTTAGTTAAAACATAAATCCGGCCCTGTAGACCACAAACGTACCAAGAATAAACCAGAAATAGAGAGATGCGTTTGCTTATATAGATTTTGTTCTGTCAATTTCAGCAAATGAGCAGCCAATTAAATTTTCGTCCGTCCGAATTAAAGCGATATTGCCTCTCCAGTTTTACCGTGTTTCAAATTCAGAATTCGGGCATTTAATTTAGTTTTGAGGCATTCAAATTCCTTTACCAATGTGTTTAATTTAGCATATCGTCATTCTTGTTCGTGACGCACAATCATTATTCAGTTTAGCAAAGCTGGTTGGACTGGAGAAATTTGCAAAATGATCTTTTTCAATTCCGTAAAGAGGCAGTCAATTTCGAGAAATGAGAATTCAAATATATATACGACAAGTAAATGCCAACAAACAGATAAACAAGTATAATGTGCTAGACATCTGTTATCGTTTATGTTTATTTTCTTTTATTCACAGTAGCTTTCATATGTAGCCTATAGTGACCCTTTTTGTAGGGGGGGGGGGGGGGTCACCTGACTAATCCCTAAATTGTGTTTGTGTTTGTGAAACATTAACGTTTTTATTGTTTTGGTATTTCTTTATGTTTGTTTTTTTTCTTGGTTTTTTTAAATTTACGTTGACGTATGCCTTTCACAATATAAAGGAAACAACGTTTTAACGGCATTTTTTAGATTGTACAAATAAATGCTGTTTTGTTAAATTGAATGGTTATTTTGTTTAATCGAATGACGCAACAACACATTTGCTTAGTCATAAAACGAAATCGAATGACCATTTTTAGCAGCATTCGATTTCGCGCGAAATAAAACAGCGTGGTGGTTGAAATGTGTGGTGGCGTTGCATCATGAGCAGTGTAGCAGCGTATTGAGTGTTACATGTATCACTTGTTCATGTTTTATTCTTTTCAAAATGGCTGCCAATATACTTGTTGCCGGAATAATTATGGCCGTGCCCAAATTGCTGGCTTTGGCTGTGACTTCAGTCGTTGCTATGCGGTTGCTATGTGCGGTCTATGTCCGCACTTAGCAACAGCATACGCTCTAAAAACAGATTGGTTAAAAGACCAACCAATCTAATTGGTTGACCCAATATTGGTTGTTTTTAACCAATGTGTTGGTTAAAGCGTAACCAATGCGTTGGTTGTCCGTCAACCAGTCATATTGGTTGAAGGTATCAACCAACCTATTGGTCATTTATAACCAATATATTGGTTGTTCGTCAACCAGTCATATTGGTTGAAGGTATCAACCAATTTATTGGTCTTTTATAACCGATATATTGGTTGTCCGTCAACCAGTCATATTGGTTGAAGGTATCAACCAATCTATTGGTAATTTATAACCAATATGTTGGTTGTCCTTCAACCAGTCATATTGGTTGAGCTTGAAACCAAGGTATTAATCAATCTATTGGTTATTCATAACCAATAGATTAGTTGGCCTTCAACCAGTCATATTGGTTGAGCTTGTATACAGCAACTAACCAATCAGAAGTGAGAAAATTTGTTTTGACAATAGTCGATGTTAAATTGTAGTATTTAGCCCCAAAATGAATTTTGTTGGCCATAATATGTAATTATTCAAACGATTCCATGATTAAATTTAGATTTTTGTGCAAACATAGTGAAAAATTCACATTACATTTTCTTTGCATTCAAATTTTGACTTTTTCATAAAAAACTAGCTGTGACTTCGTCGTGGACAAAAAAAGCGAACTATAAAACTAACAACGGCAGTAGCTAAGTTTGTAGTAAGTGTTCAGTTAGTAATATCTAATAGGTTATTATTGTATGTATGCGTATTTGCAGTGTGTAATAAGTTAATTCCATTGGTATTATTTCATTACGCAAGTTTGTCCACGTAGGAACCAATTACATAAAAACAACCAATATTATTGGTTGTAGCCTAACCATTATCAATTGGTTGAATGAACCAATATTGTATTTTTGAATTTGTTATAAACCAATGCGATTGGTTGCGTGTTAACCAATATGAATTGGTTGCAGCCCTACCATTATGTATTGGTTAGTGCTATAACCAATATGGATTGGTTACGTGGTAACCAATACAAATTGGTTGGAGTCCTACCATTGTGGATTGGTTAAATTAACCAACATTGCATTGGTTGGTGTTATAACCAATATGGATTGGTTAAATAGGTAACCAATATCATATTGGTTATTTTAACCAATATTTTGGTTATCCACATATCTACCAACTGGATTGGTTGAAATCGACCAATATATTGGTTATTTTCAACCAATCTGTTTTTAGATATAGCAACGGCTAAAGTCACAATCCTTTTGGCGGCCATTTAGGTGCGATAACACCCAAAAAACTGCCACCGTTGCAAAGCTATCATATATTTTACAACTACAGGGGTGTCTACCTTGCTAAAAATCACCACGAACACTATTTCCCTCATTTTGTTACCGACCAACCCAGGCTGAAGACCAACTGGTAATGAAACCAACGACTCATCAGAAGCCCAACAAGGCACTGTAGAAAGCCTAAAGAAACCTGCACTGATAGGACAATGCGAATAAGGTGTACATTATGTTTAGAGATGGGAGGAAAAACACCAGAAGAACATAGGAAAACCCAAACAAGACCGTGTAAACGCCTTCAATCGGGGAAGGGGCATTGTCCGACCGTCTTACCTCTTTTGTTTGTACTCGTTTTTGGATGATCGCCATAGGATTTGCACACGAGTCGGAATCGGGGACCTTGTCGAAATAAGGGACCATATTGTCCTCTATTGTTATACGTCCCCTATTTCAATCAAAAACAAACTCACGGAATCAGGCAGGGACTGAAAACCCAATGGTCTGACCGGTAATCGAACCTGGGTCACAGTCGGAAGGCGAGGAATGAAACGGTACACAAACCTGACTTTCGCCTTTCTTGGATATCATTTTGACTTACTAAGACACGAATATAAAAAAAGTGACATTGTGAAATAGATATTGGTGGCACCTCCTGTCTTTCATCAAGGGCAGTGGGAGCTAGTATCAACGCCCACACATTGTGGGTATGTTTCAATCCGCTCACAAAAAGCCAATTCGGTATTTCAACTGCGCTTCATGCATGTTGAATGTTGTTTATTAGTATAGGCTTATACACGTACAAGTCTGCCCCCACACAGGTACATTTAGCATATAAGCCAATGTAAACTACAGACCTCCCAATCTATTAATTCGGCCATCGTCGCGAAACTGGCTTTCAGTGGCGTCCTTTCGTCGCGTGCAATTACAGCGATTCCAATATAGGCTAGATGAACTATATATTTCAGAGCTAGACCAATGGGCTTATTTCATACATGAGAAAGACATGGGCGACAGATTGATGAACTGGCTGATGTACATGTACATCCTAAGATGGAAGTTCTGAAGTCAAGTTAATGCTTTTCGAAATCACATTGGTTAAACCTTCATTGCTGTTTATAGGTATATGAGTACATATAGGTTTTCCAGTCATTTTAACATTACAATTCCTTGTAACGAGACTTATTTTTTTTCCGAGCTCGGTTCTAATTTTCAATTGAAAAGGTTACCAATAGATTTTATTTAGGGTGCAGTATAATTAACATTTGTAGCATTCGGATTCGTGCTAAGTTTGTAAAACTCGTCTCGTCGGGCGATCGGCGTAGAATCGAAAAAGCTGTGGTCTTTTAAATGAATTTCCTAACCTTAACGTTTCAGAGGAAACGGAACGAAATTGAACGAGAACAGCGTCAAATTGAATAATAAATAAATACGAATTTGCTTTTTCAATTTAACGCCGATTGCTTTCACAAATTTAGGACGAATTGGTATAAGGCCAAATAAAAAACAAACATGTTTAGCGTCATGCCTTTTTTTTAAAAGGAAGGAGGAGGCCCTTTTTTTTTTCTTTTTTTTTTTCTTCAAAATGGCCGCCCGACACATCTTAATTCGAGTCATGTAGTGAACATGTCACACCCTATCTTCCAATTTAAAATTAAAACATGGTTCACCCACGATTAAAAATCAAAATTCATGTGGGTCGATCATGTATGCACCGCACACGACTACACGTCACATCCTAGCCTTCCTATTAGAAAAAAACATTTCCAGAGCATGTACACAGTGATGCTAAAGTCTAAAATACGATCTTAAAATTGTATTATCTTTCAAAAACCTTTTTTTTTTTTTTTTTACCAAAATGGTCAAATTTATCAGTTTTTTCAAAAAGAAAAAAGAAAGAAAAAAGGAGGCGGCCCCCAAAAAGGAAGCGGGCGGTGACGCTAAACATGTTTTTAAAATTTTATTTGGCCTAATGATACAAATTTGAATTATACTGAACTTTAAATGAAATCTAGTGGTGGCTTTTTGACATTTAAATTGAGAATTGAGCTTGGCGATGTTCGGCGGCGAAATTAAAGTATCGCTACAGGAAATGTGTTGTTTTTAATTATTAAAATGAACAAGAAAACCTACTATTTGTAGCTATCCAATAAGAGTATAATTTGTATACAGTCTAATTATTGTTGAAAAAAAACCTTATCACAAAACGCCCTGTGAAATTATTCCTTCTGGCATTTTGAGAAAAAAATGTCATTTCCAAAGACGAGACGTATTATATGAGTTTATACCCAGCACGATATGTGGCAGAGGGGTACCCCCCTCGTATCCCTATACTTTATACGCACTCAACAATATTGTAACCTAACCCATCCCCCCTTGAAACCTAAAAGGAATTCCTGAGATGGTCAACAATGGTCAACAATGGTCAACACAAAAGAGGGGGGGGGGGGGGGGTTTCTCTGCCACATATCGTGCTTCATAATGAGTTGAGTTATGAGTTTGTTAGTCTGGTTCCTTGGCCTGACAATTGTTTTATGCCCAGACGTCTAAATTGTAGGTCATGTAAACACCAGCGACAAAACTAGATCACGACACACTGTACAATTATAGGCAGCATAGCTATTTTTAGGATGATGCAACCATCAAATTATACCCAAAAAAGCACAACGCCTGCATTGGCTTGAAATAGTGATCATTTCGTCTGGTATTTAATGTTGCCAATGTGAGCATTGTTTTGTATACAAACCAGAAGAAAAAATATCTGGATCGATGGGCATTTTGTTGACGTTGTTTACCTTAACTCGACCATCGCGAACGTCAAGGATAATGCCCGAATGTGAATGGAACGTATTCGAAAAGTTCGGAAAAGTTTTGGTCAAGTAACATTGGTGGCTCCCGCACCTAACGATTCATCAGAAATATAATCTTCCAGTCTGGGGAACCAGTTTGTTTGTAATCCGTCAATGGTGCGTGCAAGCGTTGACACCAAATGTTATAGGCTGTTAACACCCCCCCCCCCCCCCTACCCCGCACTTCCACCCCCTGCTGAATTTGTGTGCAATTAAAAATATCACTCGCCAAATTCAAAATTCAAGTCGAGATCTTAGAATACATGTAGTGTTTTCTCAGAATACGCAGCATTCACAGAGATAAAACGTGAGATTGAGTTGTCAAACATCCGTCTTAATATAGCACTGTTGCTGCTCCAAACGAAAAGCAAAAAAACACAAAATAATTGCAAAATGTCTATTCTATTCTATCTTTCCAGGGACACCGTGTACTAGAAGCGCCCAATTGGGCTACAAAACGCGTTTTGAACAAAATGATGTTAATTGGAAAGGGGATTAAGTAGGATATAAACATAGGCACAACGATCCTTTAAAAACTGGGCGTTTGTGTGTTATTCTTGTCGCCAAAGTGTCTCCCAAAACTCGCTGTTTAGGTTTAGTCGTGAATCCAGCCGTAACGTATTCGCTTATGCGGACGTGTCTGACACCACATTTGTGATTAGTGCTGTGTGTAATTTATGTGTGATACACAGTTATATCGAACAATGAATGAAAACGACAGGAAAAAACAGGCGTACACCGTCGTGTCCGGTGTAAACAATCAGGTTTGTTTCGTCTTTTCTCGGTAACAGTAAGACATTATCGGTTCGGCTCTTTTCAAACAGATTATTGAAATAAAATAAGTAAACAATTCAAAACATGACAGTTTCGGAGATTTCAGGACTTAGTCCCCCTTTAAACACAGACAAATCACTTTGAGAGTTCTTATGAATTAACACCGGCACATGAGCAAATAGCTAAGGCATTCCTAATATTCTGTTGACAGTAAAATACGAGATGATAATCAGTTGGACCAAAGTTGGACTTACCTTTAATATATCCTCCAAAATAATGCTTCCCTGATATTTTTCCCATTATGAATACATGCCTAGGGTTCCTCTCCGGCCCAGCAGGATATCGCCCAACATGCTGTGCCTAGCGGCTTTCGCCTGAGACAAGAGTTGGCGCCGCTCCCTAACAATCAGGATGGTAGATCATTACTCAGTAGAAGATGTCCCCAGTCTATGCACCAAGGCCGAAGAACTGTCTCTAAGAATTCAGGTTTTTAGTTACAGACTGGAGTCTGGTTTATATTTAACGGGGGCGTCTGAATCGGCCTCGCCTCCCGGACATTGAATTATTATGAGGCACGTGATACCAGCTCCTCGTTAGTATCGCCGTTGTGGCCGTTCTCTACTGGCTTTCGCCTTTCATTGCATGAATTCTAGACTCTATGAAATACGAACTCATCGGTATAGTATCAGACTCACTAGGAATTGGAATGATGTGATTTTGAATTCAAAGCGGACACAGCCAGTAGCAGGATTTGATTTCTACAAACTATTTTCACCCGGGATAAGATCGTTAAAATGCAAATTCACATCCAGTGGATGTGAATTTGGACTAGTAATGACTTAAAGGGATCGTATACGTTTGGTAATTACTCCAAAAATTAATGGCAATAAAAACTTACTAAGAAGTACAGCAGCTTTGAATAGTATAATGCATTTTTAGAAACTTCATATTCGAAATAGTGCGGTTATGGAAAAAGATATCACTTTTTATCCCAACAAAAATGAATCTGAGAAGCGTTACTGCAGTGACGTTTCTCAGATTGTGTGTTGCAATGCAGATTATTCTTCCATCTTGCGTGGACATAACCGCTCCAGATTTTCGGCAATATCTCAAAATCGCTACCACCTTTCGAAATGAAATTTGTACAGGTTAGTTTTATGGTGTATAACTATATAGAATTGAAACAAACAGTGGGTTCCAATTACCAAACGTATACGATCCCTTTAACCGTTGGTGTGTTTTTCGAAATCTATTGTTGAAATCACATCCTGCTAAGGACCGTGACCGCTTTGAAATATGCAAAATTACACCACCCTATTCCTAGTGTATTGCGAATGCCTAAGTGAAGACAGGAGAGTGATCGGTAACATGATAGGGTTTAGTCCGATTTTCACCGTCCTTGTATCATACGCAGAGACCTTTGTAATGAGGGCTGAATTACCATAGGCCTAAGCCGAGGGGATGACAGTTACATATTGGGTGAGATATAATACGCCTGTGTCTGAGCCGTTTTTACTATCCGGGGCCTTGAGGTTCAATAATTGTGACCCACTCTGCAAAAATGAGTCCGATGTGTTACAAATATTTGTTTAAGTTTTACAGTTGGTCAGAAAAATCAGGAAATAAGCTTTCGTTTGAAATATGGCACAACTGTAGTGTAATGCATTGGTCTTTTAAATTATTTGAAATGTGCTTGTTCTCCATTATATTAAAAACGTCTTTGTACAGAAATGAAGATTATAAATTGTAGTGCTTCATTAGATACTATATGGTAAGAGAATGACAAATATCTTTATTAAACCTACTTTAGGGATCAAAACAACTTTTTCAATTGATCAGATCTGAAAATAAAGATATCAGAGAAACCAAAATGCCTTACTCAAAAAAATGATTTGTTGATAGAAAAATAATCTCTGATATAAAAAGCCCTGTATGGGAAACTGTCTTTTTTTGCGACATCAGACTCATTTTTGCAGAGTGGGTCACATTATTAAGTGCACTGAAGCCAATGCAAAAGAACCACTTATGACTGCATTGCGTCACCGTTTCCACGAAGAGCCGCACATGTCAAAAACGACAATTCTTTTTGATTTCGATTTTTTTTGTCACTATTATTGTCACTATTGCTTTAAAGCGCTGTAGGGCCTACATGTTGACATGCTTCTGTAAGCAAAACATCATTAATTATATTAATTACATTAATGATGCAAGGGGAAGGAATCTCAATAGTTGCAATTGTCCTGAAGAGACGCAAACATTACTGCCCCTTGAACGTGTACAAAACGCATGGCACGGAGAGAGGCGTATAGATATATCAAGGGAGATATTCGTTTTCCACGAAGCTTGGGAGCAACTCAATCTGCGTTACAATTTCCGTCGCGCGCGCGTAAACACGTGCGCCCCTTTCATATAAAAAAACCCACCACGTTGAACAAAAAGGGACGCAATGTAGAAAAACCTGAATTTGAGTTTCACGAACAGCCACACATCTTTACTAATTAATTTAGGCTAATTAACCACCGCGTTGATTATAATTACTGGGTTCATGTCAATATTCACCTCTCATAGAATCATGTGAAGGTTTCCTTACTGCAAACTTTGTTGCGAAGTAGTATTTTGTAGAAAAATTGAGATATATCCGAAACCCAAGATTTGTGTGACTGTTTCCTGAGAAATTATAAATTGTCAAAATGTGTATACGCCAAGAGCCTTAATGAAGAAAAAACGAAATTTAAATCTCTTTGTAAAAATTGCAGTGAATATAATTGTCCAATTGTTCTTAGTAGTCTTACAGCGGATCAAACTTAAATGTTTTAAATAATTTTTAAATGTTTAATTTTATCCATCTACTTGCACCTTGTTGGGTGGAAAATCATCCACTCTGTCAGTGGTGACGTAGATATGACATATGGTCTGCTCTAAATCTGTCTCATTTCTTTCCCCAAAGCCGGTACACCTGCTTGTATTTTTATCCTAGATGCTCCTTCTTCAATGCAAATACATTTTCATGCCTAACCACATTGTTTGAAAGCTCATACATTTGTATTTTGCAAACTAGTAGTACTGCAAATTTGAAGCATTTACTCCTTTTTATTAATACCAAATGCAGCAAATGCTACTATTCTAGCAAAAGCAAAACAGTAAATATGTTTGGTTTTCAACAAAGGCCTTCTGGTAAACGCATTTGCTTGTTTTTATTTATTTATTCATATAAATGCTAGTAAATGCCAACAATTTGGTAATAAAAGCAATAGCTTGTCTTTATTAATACCACCCAGTGAATTCATGCAGAATTAATATGAATAGATAAGGCTTACCTTGTTTTCTAGAAGAACATCCCCGGCATTCCAGGTGCGAAATTGCCGGGAGGCGATGTCATAGAAATAGTAGGTCTAACGGCGCGGTGTCTGGTTCACTGTTTATGAGCAGAGCCAGCTGTAGACAGCGATCGTGTAAATCATGTGCTCACACATTGTCCACTACTAAACACGGTTAGTAATAGTAATTTGCAATTTGTACATATACCAAGTGGTGTAAACCTCTGACGGATTTCATCATTAGAGGTGACAAATTGGCAGTTTCAGTCGAGCAGCTCGTGATAAACGACCGAGCTGTTGAATTCAAGAGTAGAGCAGCACGCTGCGCAGCATCACTGTACCACGGCGTGAATGCGTGTGTGTGTGTGCGCGTGTGCCCTGATTTTGTTTACTCCAAGATGACTATTTGCAACCCAATCTCGTTATTTTGTGTATTATTGTTATAGCCTAAATTCAAAATGTTGTGTACTGTATATCACAATTTGCCGCGAAAGTTGCTCCTAATGAGGCAATAGGCAAAATGTTTCGACTTGTTTGTACCCTAACCCAACTTTTCCCTTATCCTTGCACACCCTGACGTGTTTATCTGTCATCCGTATTGAATTCCAGAAACATCTTTGCGTGTATACACGTCATTTGACGTGCACTGGTTAAATCAGACACAGCTTCTAGAGCTCGCATATATTGCGTTGTTTCTATAACGCGATGTTGCCGATTCACATGCATATATGCCTAATATTACTAGTTCTCGTTCATAAAATACTGCGTATACAATTATTTGGTAAAACAAGAGCAAATGGGCTTACACAAAATTACGGGAGACAAGTTAAAGAGAATGGAAATGATGGCAGAAGTTGAGATCTATAGACTACACTGTGGACGTATTGAGGAAGATCTCGTGATAAGCCAGTACGGTATTTCAACTGCGCATGTACTGTGCACAGCAAGATTTGACGATTTTTCTCTTGGGATAAAAGCGGTAGATAAATTCACACAATACTAAGGCTATGGGTAGCCTTGCTTTAAGACTGGGCTTTTCATTTGTTGCGGGGTGCGCGCGCCGTCCTAGGCAGTTTAATCTCCAATACTCCGAACACGGGCTTATCGAGGGCGCCCTCGATTGTTTAAAACCTAGTCTTGACGCAAAGCTCGAAAAGACCCGTGAAATTCCGAGGACATTCCAAGCATAGTTCAAATAGCTTCAGACTTTGTATTATAGTGACAGTACCTAACATATCCTACTAAGTTTCGTGACGATCAGACCTATACCATTATATGCGTTTAAATAAAGAAAGATGATGACGTAACGTCATGACGTAGCACACTTGCCACATTTTTATCAAAATATGTGTGACCCAACAAACATATTAACGAATTGTTTTTTAATGTACCACGTTCCATTGTGAATAGATATGGCTAAAAGGTCCACAAACGTGATTATTCATAAACAATCGAGTGACCGGTCACGTGAGAGGGTTTATACCAATTATAGTGAAACGGGGTCCGATTTTCATTCGCCAGCGACTACCTGACCTACAATTAGACGTCTATCATACACAAATTGTCACGTCACGAAACCAGACTAACTGCATTGCCGAGAGAACTGTCAACATAATATAATAACGACTCTCTGCCAGCTGAATCAATACCGAATCTCAAGATTTTTGTGCCGGTGTGATATGAAAACTGGACCCCTTTTTTCCTATTAAAGGAATGCAAATTGAAAGATGTCCAACGAATTTTGAAGGCGCACGACACCTTTATTGGTTGAAACAGGGCATGCGCAATAGGCCGTATATCAATATTCCTAAATCACTCACACACCACGATAAGCGAGCATAGGGTGAAACGCCGGCGTCAATTTACACAATGGGCACGTACCATTTAAATAGCTGGATGGTGTTCTTCAAAACACAAGGTAATTTTGTTTGACAAAATCGTTGGGCATCTTTCAATTTGCATTCTTTAATAGGAAAAAAAGGGGTCCAGTTTTCATATTACACCGGTAATATATTACACCGGTAAGATTCGTGTACATGTTCGGCATTAGCCCTAGTCTATGGCCCAGCGCAGAGTGTAGTCTAGTGCGGGGCCATAGACTAGGGCTAGCTCGGCATTTATCGCGAATCCTTGATTAGCACAAAGCAAAGTGACGAAAAATCAAAACAAACATGAATAGAAGATATTCAGTGTTGACTCAAGAAATAAAACACACGTTTCCAGGCAATTATTGTTTCTTTAAAAACTTGATTCTCTTTTTGACAAGATCATTTTCCGGCAGTTGTAAACGTTCAGAAAAAATTCAACTCTTTGGGTATAGGTAGTATTCCCTAATAAGTTAGCCTAATACATACTTGCAGACAATGTTAATGTTTTATTGAAAACATGACGCTTTTTTTCGTGAGATGTTCAGAAATCATTATAATCTTTGGGGCTAAGTTGTTATTTCTAGTTAGCCTAATAAATACTTCAGAAAGTTTCCACTCAATGAAAGCATTGACTACCATCATGGTGACCATTTTAGCAGATTTCTGCCAGATATGCCAGATCGGGGGGGGGGGGGGGGGGGGGGGGGTCATCAGGTCACCGTTTTGCTTTTAGCTCCTACAGACTAACCTTATTACCTACAGAAGTCATTTTGGCATTACAAAAAACCTCTTGCATCTACTTTGAACAGAACAAAAAGATAAACATTCTTCCTTGGCAAAAAACAGGGATACAAATCAAATGCTCAGGTGATGTTTATTGTTTGTGACTGGTATTCACCTATTTTTTTGCTGAGCATGAAAAGCACATTTGGATGGTAACCTGTTTCTACTGAGCTAGACTTTTGTTGTGCTAAGCATATTTTTGTGGTTACATGTTACTTTTATGAAATTGGCCCCAGTGCATAACTACGCAATCGCCATATTGCATTCCATGTGAATTAAGTGGATTATTGTTACATCTAGCAGAATGTTGAAATGCATGGAGAAGAATTGTGTAAATTGTATGTAGTCACCGTGCCCTGCCATAAAGTACAATGTAGAAATTAGCTTCTTTTGGAAGAAGATACTTAACACTACTAGTACAGCAGATAGGTGATGGAATTGTGTCTTTGAATTTGCCTTTGAAAACAAGTAGGTAGACTAACAAGCAATTTTCAAAAATTCAAAATGACTGTCATTGCTTGTATTTCTACAAAGGACAAATCTGTGACGGCCCTATAGCCAGATATTTTGCTCATGACATACTCCGATCGTGTGCCAAAGTTTATGCTCATCATCAAAGGCACAAATCCCCCCAATATTTCACTATCTGCCCCACTACGTATACACCCCGCGTCCGTAGAGGTTCGCGATGTATTTTTTTCAGCAGCTAGCTCGTGCATCAAGCAAAATTGATAGTTTATAGCGAATTAAACTTTGGATCAAAAGATTTGGTTCGAATCCACTATGTTCATGTATAATGAATATTTTTCTTCGCCAAATTGACCTAGGGGTTCCCTCTGTCTCGTATCGTACTGCAAATGTATACTGAAGGGTAAACAAGGTTAGGTTTACACAAGTTCCTTGGGAACAAAAACCACACAAACCGCTACACGAGTTAGTTTATAGTGAGTTTCTCTTGGAGCCTCAACAAACCATCCCGTCAAACATCTAATTTGCAAACAAATAGGTAAGAACCAGGGGCCAATTTCATAGAGCTGCTAAGCAGTAGCACACAAATTTGCTTAGCATGACAATTTGTCCTTGGCAAAAACAAGGTTACAGACCAAATTTTCACCTAATTGTTCTGGATTGATAATCATCTGTTTTTTTGCTTAGCATGAAAAACATGTATAATTTTGGCTGATAACCTGTTTTTAATGAGCAAGACTTGTTTGTGCTAAGCACATTTTTTTGCTTACCAGCTCTATGAAATTGGCCCCAGATAGAAAGTTGGCATTCAATAGGACAGAAACCAAAAAATAAAATAAAACACATAACAAATTGATGAAAATAAATTGTCACAAATATTAAACCAATCAGAAGGCTCAAAACAGCATTTTCAAAAACGACGAATAAAAAAAGATAAGTATGTACAATTCCACAATATGCATAGTTCCTTAAATTCATACGACCGGATCATGAGCTTTTAAATATAGCTACAATGTATTGCAATATTTTTCACTTTACGAGAAAACGTTTTCAAGAAGGACAATAAAAGGTCAACATTCGTTTAAAAACAAATAAAACAAATAAATAAATTAAAAAAGGAAAATGTTAAGTTAAATCCTTCACAATGAATATTGAAACATTTCCTTGATTAGAACACTGCAGAAACATAGAATGTTTTAATCCCTGCAAGTCCAACACTAGCCTTTTGTCAAAGACATCATGGCTGTGATGACTGGAGTTGAGACCTGCAACAACAGCGACTGGAGTAAAGACTACTTCATCAGCGCCCTCGAGTGGCTACACTCGTGGACTGTATGTGGTCTCAGGCTTCAGGCGCTTCGCGCTTCACAGATTCGCCACGCCAGCTAATTACAGCCACAATGACCTTTAGTCTCAAGTCAAGTCGCAAAACTGTTAACAAAAGCATTCCGTTGTCATTGTTCAACCAGTTACTTGCGACTGGCTTTATGAAAGGACTTGTGAAAAGACTTGCAGGGAATCCGATACAACTCTGGCAAATAAAACCATGTTAAAATATTCGCGAAGGAAAAACATAGAAATTCAAAAAAATAATATTACATGAAATTGTTTAAGATTTATTTCCCCA
Source organism: Crossaster papposus (assembly GCA_037893245.1). Taxonomy (NCBI): domain Eukaryota; kingdom Metazoa; phylum Echinodermata; class Asteroidea; order Velatida; family Solasteridae; genus Crossaster; species Crossaster papposus. The sequence goes on along the minus strand of JBAIAA010000090.1, from coordinate 2,075,211 downwards.
AGGTATTTGCTGAAAATTGGCAAAATGCTAAATGTTGTTAGTGGCAGATCTAGAGGGGGTAGAGGGGTGGTGAGGGGGTGGAGGGGTGGTGAGGGTAAAAAGGGTGGCGAGAGGAAAGGGGTGATTTCACAGGACACTTGAGACTGTTATTCACTTACAATTGAGTAAGGTATTTCATAATAATTCAGTAGTTTATGATTTAACTTTTTGATGTTTGCAAATGTTGTATACATTGTACTATCTTTAAATTTTATTACTATACCTCGTACATATTCATGAACGGGAGCCAAATTCGCCTCGTGTGCTGCGCGTCATATCCCACATCACAGCAGTCAATAATAACTGTTCAATGCAATATTCAAGTGTAATAGTTTTTCCTGTTGAAAAAAAAATGTAAATCCAGTCGGAAAAAAATAAAAATAAAAATAGAAACAGAACAATTAAGAAACCGATTTTAAAGCGAGGATTCTGAACGCTCAACAACCTTGTGCCTAAAGTACTAAGCATCAAGTTTTCACCAAATATCGTTACCACTGCAAATAGTGAAATAGTACTCCTTAATGAAAATTACTGACGGTCAAATGAGTGTCTCATGTTTTAGTCTCATAGAGGCGGAGATATGTCGTCTGATTGGTTTTTTTTTTTTATAAATGCAAGTTTGTTTCATGTTCCCTTTAAACTGGCACCTTGAGGACCTATAATGGCATATCTTCTTGGAAATTACTTGGTCTGATACTTGGCATGCAGGTTCATACAGTCGTGAAACACATAACGATCGAGGATCCCCTATTGTGTTTTCCTTTATCCCTATGTTATACCCTAACCCCATTACCTTAGCGCTTGCCCCGACGATCGAGGACCGAATTCGGACATTCATACCGTCGATCGAGGATCCTTTGTTCCCTTTGTTCTCTTTTGTGCTTCGACCCTCGATCGTTATTATGTGGTACCAGAGCACACACCCAAGCATCCCACCTTTGGGCCAAAATTAAGACTTCTCCGTGGTTCCTTCTGGTAAAATTTGCAGCTTAATTTCGATAGGAACTGTCGGTTCTGTGACTTCTGTCGTCGATCGTGAGCGCAGCGATGCATTTCAATATGAAGGAAAAATTACAACTGGAGTTTTTGGTACCGTGGCTGTGTTTTGTATTGCCAATCGGAGAAGACTTAGATATGGTACATGTAGATGTACGCTTCTAGATAAGAGGTGCGGCTACAATGGTTAACCAGTTCGCGCCGGATGACGTATATAAACGAAAAAATGTTCCAAAATTCAAAACAGATGACGCATAAACGCGCCAAGTTCAAGTTCAAAAATGTATGTCAGCAGCGCACAAGGCCGGAAATGCGTGGGTGTGCTTCCCGGCACTATCAGCCTGAACACGCTTCGGATCGAGTTTCGTTAAAAATAATCCCGCCCGTCGGCTCGGCGATGTTAAAATAATCCCGGCGCGAACTGGTTAAAGTACTTCTGCAAAGACCTTACAGCTCAGCCAATTATTGTGCACAGGCGGCATACGGCTGTTTTGTGTTGTCATCGTTGGAACCGACATACATCATGCACTATGAAATGAAGTTAAGTGAAATGCTTGTATCGTGTTGCGTGTCGCGACTCGTGTGGAATGCATTACTTTCTAACAGCCAAACCTCCTGTCTGGAGCGTACGACTAAGTCACCAGTTGCAATTATATGCGGGAACAACAGGTAGCCATAGTACCGAAAATGCACGTTGTGGATTTTTCGAACGATTTTTTTATCACAATAAAATATTTTCACAAAAGCTCATTTGTGACCGAATCTTTCGAAAAGAGTCTTAAGGACTAGTGTTTAGTTTTTCACATGCATTTGAAAGCATATCATTTGCTCTTCATTTGTGTATCACAAAGGTTGACACCTTTATATGTTAGGTTGTTATTTGGGTGTAAGGGTTGACTGTTTCCATAGATTTATGTTGTGTAGAACACTGTTAAGTGCATTACTCAAAAGTAGTTCTGGCGACTTGCGACTTGCGACTTTCACAGGGTTGGGTCACATTTTAATGCTTCAAATCTTTACGAAAGAAAACTAAGGCTTTTTCTCTGCGCATAACGCCTTTTGTATTTTGCAAACCCCCCTCGCGAGCAGGAACTGTGAAAAATGTGACCCGGAACAGCTATCGACGTGTCAGATCACCGATCGCAATCCCGAACTGCACGCAAACAAACAGGCCCCAACATTATTCCCAACGTGCACAAACGCACGCCGTCTTTACGATCGTGTCGGACGTTGCCAGCAATGCATTCCGACTGTCCCTCTCGGAGGCAAACCGTTTAGGAGGAGTACTTTGCCCTCGGGGTCAACACACGGTTATCTGGTGGAAGCTGTGACATGCGGTGACCTCTAGAGAATGAGATCGACCAGGTTTCCCTTCGGCTGCGACATGTTGTCGGGGAAGAAATTGACTAATGTGTCAAACAACTGCAAGAAAACCCAGAATATGAACAAACAGTTGTTTTTAAATGTAACGACCATTAGATATCGTCATTGGTTTCATGAAGAGTCAGGCATGTTGATTCAGACAACAACAAAAACATGTTTTGAAATAAACGCAAGCGGAGTTTTCTTGTAAAATGTACCACAACGCATTCACTCCGTGCGGTAAATAAAAAAAACATGATTCTTGGAGAGCTGAACTTTCTGGTGAACCCAGTAATAATATTTAATTTTAATATAATATATACAACTATTAGCAAAAAAAATCACTCTCTGTGAAAAGGAATATTTCAGTTTACTTTGTTTAATCCACAGCACTGTGTGTTTTTCCATAGGAAGAAATGTATCAAAGATGCCCGTCCCTTCAATTAATATGTTTTTGTGCACAGCAAGTACGCGTCTCTTCAGGAAAACAAGAAATATAATTTTAGAGATGCCTGCCCCTGATATTACGACATTACGCAAGTTTTTTATTCTAGAAGCAAGCAGAATGGTTAAGTGCGATGTTTTAAAGTGAAAAAGGTGACGATATATAACAAGTCAAAACTGTTGCCCACACTAAATAAGGTTTCTATAAAAACTTGGGGAATATAATTATCATGGGGTTGATGAGGGAAACGAGGAAGGTGAAGGGGTTGCAGCAAAACTAACGTAAGCTCACAAGATTCGTCCAAGACTTGATAGTAGATCGCTGATTCACTGATTCAAGCCCCGCTCTAGTTATATTTTCTTTGTTCAATTTTCAAAATAGACTTTATATTTACTTTAGATCTAGTCACACATATTTTACCTGCTCTACAAAAAGGTGTATTATGTCGCAAAAAAAAAGAAATTGAGCTATATACATGGTTGAAAGGCCCACAACGTAAGCTTTCATTTGGTATATAATAGAGCTCCATACTCCTCTTATTTTGAAGATATGACGTGTTTACATATTGATTACTTCCTTGGAGTTCAAATTACACAACTGAGAAAACGGACTTGGAAATATCCGGCTCTGTTGTACTACAACAGGACAATGCAAACAAAATGGTAGTTTTTTCCACTATATTCATCAAAATCAACATTTCTTTGAATGAAACCTGAAACTGTAGGTATTGAAGATGTCATTCATGACAAAAAATAAAAATCACATTTTGATGAAATGTTTACCCTCTTAATGTTGAGCGGGCCATTACATGATAGCGCACAGCGCGACTTAATACACCTTTTTGTAGAGCCGGTCACATATATTATCCATTGATCTTCATACCTGTGTTCTGGTGGAATAATGCGGCTGGGATTCTTCTATGTGCACTGTTAGCAGGTGGTCTGGTACCTCCAGTCTTGGCCTGAAAAGACTTGAGGCTAGCAGCTGGAACTAATGACAAGAAGACAGACACCAAACTAGACTTCAACACAGTATAAACAGTTAGCCATGGGGTGCATGGAAAATCGTAGCTGACAACAACAGATTATGAGCTAGGATTGTGTACTGGCTAGCGTGTCTCTCCACACAAGTAACACTTTCTGTATTCCTATCAGGAGCTCATTTCTCACTGTCAACTTTACAAACAGTAAACTCTTGTTAAACGTAGGATACACCATTGGTAATTGTTTGAATTATCATCAATGGGTGGATTAGGGGGGTTGTATTTAATAGTAAATATCATTTAACTGACCTGTCCGAAGTTTTACAGTTATGGATGCCGACAAAAGCACAAAAAATAGCATTTGTTTTCAACCGGCGTCGGGCAGTTATTCTTATGTTATTTTTGTAATTTTTTTCTCAATTTTTCGGAATAATTACAGGATATCTAGCGCAATCAATTTGCTGGATGCCTAGACTCATTGTTTACTTTCAAATAAGTAAAATAATTTTTAATAATTCGGTAGTAAATATTTTCGATATCTGCAAATGGTGTATTCTAAGTCAAATCTCATTAGGTCAGAAAAGTCAGTTTAAGCACACGCAGCTTAAAAACTGAAGGAGTTAACACTAAGGCCATACACACAGAAGTTAATCCAATTAGTTCCCCACTTTGTATACAATGGTTAATTGGCTGGTAACACACAGCCTGGTTGAATAATGTAACATTTCGATGCTGCCAACTCCAATTGGAATAAAGAATCATTGAACAAATGCAAACATAAACAGTTCTTCGTAGTATAGTACCCCCTTGTGTGGGCAATGGCAAATTCGTAAGATGCGCATTGCTTGCCCCGAATCACCTAATATATATAGTAACAGTGTCTAGGGTCTGGAGAATTCAAAGTTTAAATGTGACAAGCATTTCGGGCAAGTCATGTGCATACCAGATGTTATTCAAACTTAACTCGCAAATGGCTGATTCACATACACTTCCATTGTTGTGTCTACCAAACGATACAGTAAAACATTTAATCGGCCGTTTTGATTAATGTCAGCGTTTGCACTCCATACTCCTCACCTCTTTGGTTTCTTGTTTGTCCTTGTGGTTGACTGTCTCATACAGCTCAGTTTGCAGATATCGCAGGGCCTGGACGGGATTAGACATGGCAATTTCTTGGAAGCGGTGTTTGCGTATCACGTGCTTGCAGCGTCGTACTACCTGGTCTTTCAGCGGCCTCACAAGCTATTGGGAAAAATTTAAGGGAATACAACATGTAGTTTGACTGCTGTGATGTGGGATATGCTATCATAACAGTGTACAATGTAGGTGAAAATTGTGTGGGTATCGATTACACAGCTCGCATAATATCATGCTGGGAGTGTGCCATGAGTTTTTATCGACCGGACAAGCAGGAGGTGGCGGGTTCGAGTCCAACCAGAGTCAGTGATTTTAAATACATGTGAGTGTAAACTTGTCAATGAGGGGCAAAAATTGATTATTGAATCACCTGGGCCAATTTCATAGAGCTGCTAAGCACAATAATTTGCTTAGCATGAAAATTTGTCATTGGCAAAAACAAGGTTACAGACCAAATTTATACGTGATCTTTATTGTTTTCTATTGATAATCAGTTGGTTTTTGGCTTAGAATAAAAAACCCGTAGAATTTTGGCTAGTAACCTGTTTTTAATGAGCAAGACTTTTTTTGTGCTAAGCAAATTTGTGTGCTTAGCAGCTCTATGAAATTGGCCCCTGATGATGCAAAAAACAGGTTATGAAACAAACCAGTCGACCCCAGCTAGCTCGGTGGTCGCGTGGTAAGACGTCTGCACTAGAAAGCAGGAGGTTGTGTGTGGTTTGAGTCCCACCCGAGTTAGTGATTTTTTTCAAAATAATCCCGCATCAGGACAACACTGTACATTGTAAAATACAATGTACACGTCGGTGAAAGGCTTATGAAACCCTTAAACCAGTTAGCGCAGGAGGATGTATATACACACAAAGTTTTCACCAGATTCAAAACGGATGACGCATAAACACGTCACGAGCAAGGCCGAAAATGTCTGTCAGCAGCGAGCAAGGCCGGAAATGCGTAGGTGTGCTTTCCAGGACCATCGGCCAGAACCCGCCTCTGATCGAGTTTTGTTAAAAAATAATCTTTAACCCTAACTACCCTGTACCCATCAAACTCCAACTGCAGGTTTTGCTAGGTTTTGGCATGTTTGATACCAACCATTAGCAACTTGTTGTTGGACTTTGTTCGACTCAGTACAAAAGGCCCAGAGAGACTCTGTTGAATTATGTGATGGTGAGGGCAAAAAGGCACGAGAGTTTTGGAGTTTTGGAGAATGCACAGGCATTTCGTGGGTGACCCACGGCTGTTCGCGGCACAGTTCCTGGTCAACTGTAAGTGTATGTACATGTAGACCCTGTATGTCCCCACTCAAGCATATACATCTATACCACTAGCCAGTCATCACTGCACTGATACTGAACAATGCATTATCCATCTGTACCAAGTCAATAAAACTTCAACTGTTGGAGTTTGACAGGTTTACTACTGTTAAGGTTCAGTACAGTGTACCAATAATTACTGAACCTGTGTGATCTGTTGAGGTTTGTTAGGTTTGGTATGCTTTCTAGTGCGAGAGCCTAGGGGGTTAGGGTTAAGAAGTGTTCACATCTTGAGAAGGTAATGCAAAATAAGGGAAATCTACAGGGCCTCATCCACCGCAGGCCTACCTCCAGAGACCAGAAGTCATCCAGGCGGATACGCTGCGCTGTAGACCGGCCCGGGTTGCCTCCAAACAGGTAGTGTCTCTTGTGCCTGTGGTCGTAGGCTAGCTGGTGGGCAAACCGGGGGCAGGGCTCCACACATTGACGACTGCTCCAGTACTGCTGGTCGCTGTTCTCATTCTTGTACACGCACGACCTGCACAAAGCAAAGTTTCACAAAGTTGAAGTTTTCAATATATTTGTGTTGGCACACAGAGCTCATAGTAAAATATTCTGGCCAAATGAGACGGAACTGGACACAGGGCATAGTGGAGAAAACTGCAAAATAATGAATAATGGGTGATTTGTTTAATTTTCAGATTTATTGATATTTGTAATATGTGACCTGCCATCACAAAATGAGCGTAAAGTCGCACAGAGTGATTTCCCAGTACGGCCAGTCAAAGTCAAAATTTGAAGGGGTGGTCGATTTTGAGATTATATATTTTTTTAAAGACTAATTAAATCCCCAACAATAAATTCCCAATTTTTAAGGACGATCAGATAAAAACAAAATGAGTTTTTGAGACAATTTTGACAATGCCTTTCTATGCCTTTCTATGCCTTTCACACAATTTCTCGCAAGAAATGCCCGTTTTCTCATAATCTCTGTATTAAGACTCCAAACTAAAAAATAAAAATAACAAAAATATTGAGTATCAAACCTCCAAGTGTTATATACCATTGGTAAGCTCTGTTTCCACAGAATTTAGAAATACCCATATCTCAATTTTTGATTTTGCCAACTTTATGCTCATTTTGTGATGACAGGTCACATATTTGGTATGCCTACGAACTATATTTTGTTAAGAAAATAGTGTGGAAATAGTGGAATTAAAGTGTTTTGAAGGAAAAACAATTGGTATTTTTCCACATCACATGTACAAAACTTGAAACTTCAAAGGCTGTTTTTTCAACCTTTTACTTTTGCGACATGTTCATAAATGCAAACTTTAAACAGCCATAACTTGTTAATGGAGTGTCCGATCATTGAAGTGCAACAAACAGCATTGTAAGGAGAAATGTATCCTCTTTTCTAGTGCCTGAGAACCCTCATTTCAACCTCTGCCCAGTTCCTTCACATTTTCCAAAATTCTGGCAAAATGAGACGGAACTGGGTAAAGTCCACAGTGGAGAAAATGCAAAAGAGTAAAATAGAAACCTCATTATGTGACCTGTCACCACAAAATGAGAGTAAAGTCGCACAATGTGATTTGGAGATATGGCCATCCAAAGTCAAAACATGAAGGGTTGGTCAATTTTGAAATTTTGCGTAATTTGGAAAGCCTAATTTCTCCTCTACATATTCTTATTTTTGGGGTGCAATCAGATGATCAAAAACCTCTTAAATTACGTGATTTTGAGTAGTGTTTGCGTAGTTAGTGTTTGGATTAAAGTCCATCAGTGGTCTAACTAACACGTTAAACAAATTAGGTCTTCGTAACTGTCCCACGTTTTCGAAATTTTGATATTTTGTTGATTATACAATAGTTTGTATGTGTGGGAAGTTTCAAGAAGAAATAATAATAACATAGCCGTTGCTATGCTCAACCGAACCTTACTTGTCCTGTTTGGCAATCTTTTGTGTGTTTTGTTTAGGATGTTTATAAGTAAGTTTTCTCACAAACACGTGTTTTAAAACCTGTGACTTTCTGGAGCGCTGTAAAAAGTATTTATTGCAAAACCCCCAAGTGTTATATACCATTGGAAAGCTCTCTTTCTCAAGAAATTGAAAATACCAATATCTTAATTTTTCAATTTTTCCGACTTTACTCTCATATTGTGGTGACAGGTCACATATTGGTTTGACTGTTTTCCATTCCAACATTTAACATGATTCTTGTGTTGTGGTGGAGTTTTGAGTGGATATATTCCCACACCCCATTAGTTATGATCGTGAAATCCCCTGCCCTAGTCTCGTCGGCCAACTCACCATCTGTTTTGATTGATGTAATAAACCCAGAAGGAGTTCTTGACGCTATCATCCTTCTTCTCTTTGTCTTTGCTCAAGCCCTGAAAACACACACACAAAAGAAAACTAGTACAAATGTACAGGATTCAAACGGCAGTAGACCATCCACGCCAAAAGGGCTGTGAAGTCGGCAGAGCTTATTTTGAGAAAAAGACCATTAAAATATGTTAAAAATAATATAACAAACTAAGAATTTTCATATTCAGTGTTACTTGTTGTAGCTAATCATAAATACCAACTATGTTTTAACTATACCAACTATACATCATTTTAAAGCTTATTTCTTGTAGATTTCATTTCTCTAAATATCTCAAAATGTCAAGATGCCTACTTTACAGCCCTTTCGTCGTGGACGGTCACATTTGTGCCGTTCCAACTATAACTCGGTTGTTAACGGAGCCATCTCCGAACCAACGTCTGATATAATTATGTGGACATGCAAATTTATGCGAGACCACTTAGAGTCCAATCAGAGTCCACTGTGATGTCATTTGGAGCAGAAATCTAAAAGCAAAGCTGCTGATTGGCCAATTTGGCTTCCGTGTTTTTTATAACGTAGCAACCTATAACGTAGCAACGCGATATCGCGATGGAAAGCGCCTGCTGATTGGACAAAATCTTGAGGTCAAGATTTGCAGTCTTGTTTGCATAATTAATTACAAAAATCTGCTGGAATATAATTTGTGACCTGCTCCCACGTAAAGGTCGCGGTCGCGTTTTTGGGTCCAGCTGATGGGGAAACCCCCTGACGAACGTTACTCACATGCTTTGTTTACCTCGTTCGTGCCGGCGTTTGTGACACTTTTTGATCGCAAATTTATGTTTTCTCAGTAACTATTCTTAAATTGATGTGTGTAATGACCGCTGGATTTGCTCAATCTATATAATAATACGCTACTCTCTGTCTGTGTGTCTGTGCGCGCTTTTTCGTCCCCTTCCCGGGGTCGTGCGGCGTTCAAACTCGGTGGGTGGGTCCGGCTCGGTCCCCGCAAGAACCAGTTTGCATTCGCTAGAGCGTACGAGGTCAAAGGTCATCTAGGGGTCACCTTTTTGAAGTTGGTCGGATCGTGCTTAAACTCGGTGATCGCAATGCATGCTCGATGCGAGGTGAGCGTGGCAAAAATAAAACGGGTTAGCGTTTTTCGGGTCTTCCGGGGTCAAAGGTCGTCTAAGGGTCGAATTTTCAAAGTTTGTCCTATCGGGCTAAATGCACTGGGAAAAAATTCTAACCCAGGAGGTCATTCAGGGGGTGAAACATCCCTTCAAAATAATGGTTTGGGCCAAAAGCCATAGAGTTGTGCAGACAAATCGAAATCTGATCCCTTTGTGTTTAGCCGCTGTCAAAAAAAGTCTCTGACATCTCTTTGAGCGGCCTTGGTAGAGAACAAACACAGCTGTTATCAATCGCCACCCAGATATCCCCTGGGGGGTAGTTAGAGCTGTTGGTCGTCACAATCCCCATCCATCCAGGGAAGTAGCTACAAACCCGAGAACCGACAAACCCCGGGTGACCGCCTAGTATTATATATTTTTTAAATACCCTTTTTATAACCAATAAATTATATATCATTTTAAAGCTAAGAATTCAAAGAATCTGGAAATACCAATATCTCAAAATATCAACATGTCAACATTACTCTGATTTGGTGGGAGCAGGTCACATTTGTAAGGAGTTGTGGGAAATGAGACTGGGCAGATATTGAAATGAGAGTTTGCGGATGCTAGGAAAACGAATACAATTCTCCTTACAGTACTGTTTTTCTTCTATCAGTCAACTGATGAGTTATGCCGGTTTAAAGTTTGTATTTTTGAAAATGTCAAACAGTAAAAAAAATATAAGGAAAAGGCCACAAAGGTTTGAATGTTGTATTCGTGAAAATAAAATGCCAACAATATTTTATTAAAAACACCTTTTTTTTTCAAAAGTATTTTTAGTATTTTTAAATGCTGTAAATTAGAATTGACCTTATGGGCCGGATGGGCCCAATCATGATGCAAAAGAAATGGATTTTTGACACGTAAATCCGATACAGAGTGCCTAGATGTGGTGTATTCTTGCAACATCATGCCTCTATTGAACTAATGAATTACAAACCTGATAAAGTTTTATTATTTGTGAATGTTGTCAATTTTACGAAAACAAAATATTCTAACATTTTAATTCCAATGTTGGTCACAATTTAAATTGCAGCCCTAATCAACGTTTGGGGTGTGTTCTCATCCAGCCAATAGCAGCTGTGCGTGTGTCATGCAACAGACCAATAACAGAGGCCGCATGCACATTTGAATTCGCTCCATTCCCGGATAAAAAAACCAACTACTAATGTAAATTTCCAAGAATGCATCTCTTTGACGCATCTTTGAAAATTACCTTTTATACTATAAAAGTACAACTTGTGCATCTTATGCAGCGCGCATAGGACGCCGATGCGGTTACCCTCTAACGTACACCTTAGACCACGCAATGACCTTTCGATAAGACTGTCTTGTATATCTGCTATAATCACTCGGAAAATTCCGAGCAGCACGTGTGACGTTGCGTGCATAATTACGCGATTATGCATGTTACGTCAAACAATTATACATGCAGTAAAATGCGACACAGTTCTGCTCAGAATTTTTAGAGAAATTATAGCAGATATACAAGACGGTCTTAGCGAAGGTCATTGCGCGGTCTACGGCGTACGTTAGAGGGCGACCGCATCGCGCTTCATACCGCGATTAGATCGTCTTGCAAACAAGACTAATCTTATGCCTGCATGCGGCCGCATTTATCACTGCACTAAGTGTTTTAGTCAGTCAGATTTGTGTACAATACGATAGAATTGTTCACACAAGGATACAAACATGAAATTTGATATACAGGTACATGTAGAGTATGAGAAAGATATTTGACTATAGGAGCCATTTTGAATATATAGGTATAATAACATGCAATAGCGGCCATTTTGAATATATAGATATGCAATAGCAGCCATTTTGAATAGGTATAATAACATGCAATAGCAGCCATTTTGAATATATAGGTATAATAACATGCAATAGCAGCCATTTTTAATATATAGGTATAATAACATGCAATAGCAGCCATTTTGAATATATAGGTATAATAACATGCAATAGCGGCCATTTTGAAAAATTTGATAATTACTTGTCTAACTATATTTATTTTAAAGGACAAATTTGCAATAGCCTAGTGCCAAATATCTTTCTCATGACGTACTATGATTGTGCGCAAAAATTCCATTAGAAAAAAAAGCAGTAAATCTATCTGCGCTCACCGATAAAACATGGATTTCATTCAGGTCTGGATTGATTGTGGCTCGCTGGGTGAAACCTGCTGCTGGTACTGTGGAGGTTACAATGTAAAGTCGTGTGGTAAACTGTTGTAATACAGGTCAGTGAACATTTTACATTTACTGGGGACTTGAAATATTTCATTGAAAGCTTATATATATGTGACCTGCTCTACAAAAAGGTGTAATTAACCCTAACCCTCCAGGGTATTTTGGCTAGAAACCCTGCCAGATGCATCAGAGTGCATACTTTGTCACATTGACTTGTGTGCAGAGTCCAGCAAGGTCAAGCAGTCACCATAGATGGACTGTGCTGGATTTGGCAGGGTTAGGGTTAAGTCGCGCTATGCACTATTATGTAATGGCCCGCTCCACGTTGAGAAGGTATACATTTTAGCAAAATGTGATTTTTATTTGTTGTCATGAATAATACCTACAGTTTAAGGTTTCAAGGTTTAAAAAAAATGTTGATTTTGATGAATAAAGTGGAAAAAACGACAATTTTGTGTGCATCGTTCTGTTGTAGTACAACAGAGCCGGCTATTTCAAAGCCCGCTTTCTCAGTTTTGTAATTTGAACTCCGAGAAAGTAATCAATATGTAAACACGTCGTGTCTCCAAAATGGGAGGGGCTATGGATCTATATTATATACTAAATGAAAGCTTACCTTGTGGGCTTTCTTACCATGTATATAACTCAATTTCATTTTTTTCGCGACATAAGACACCTTTTTTTAGAGCCGGTCACATATTTAAAGATAGGATACACCATTTGCAGATATCGAAAATGTTTATTACTGATTTTTATTAGCTCTTTCAGTGCCAGTGTTGTACATGTACAATTTATTTTATGTACTCCAAAAGTGCAATAAATTGTACATGTACGACCCATACTATTCAGCTTATCGGGCGAGGGCACCATCGCTCTAATGTATACCATTTCGTACATGTACGTCTTTTAAAAAAAAAAATATTTCAGTTTTTGACACAGGCACTGATGAAAGAGTTAAAAATAAGAATATTTTAAAGGTAGGATACACCATTTGCAGATATCAAAAATTTTTACTACCGAATTATTACGAAAAATCTTACTTATTTGAAAATAAATAATGATTCTAGGCATCCAGCAAAATGATTGCGCTAGATATCCGGTAAAATCGCCGGACGGAGATCGCGAAAAACAAGAACAACTACCCGACGCCAGTTGAAAACGAACGCTGTTTTTCTTACTTTTTTTCACGGCATCCATGATTGTGAAACTTCGAACAGGTCAGTCAACGATATTTACTATAAAATACTACCTCCCCAATCCAACCATTCCTGATAATTCAAGCAATTACCAATGGTGTATTCTATCTTTAATTAACCCTAACCCTCCAGAGTATTTTGGCTAGAAACCCTGCCAGACGCATCAGATTGCATACTTTGTCACATTGACTTGTGTGCAGAGTGCAGCAAGGTCAAGCAGTCACCACAGTACAGATGCACTGTGCTGGGTCTGGCAGGGTTAGGGTTAAGTGACAAAAGGTAAGTAACATTGTGACATGCTTTCTAACGTAGACGTACTAGCACCGTCTTTCTTGTTTCCGTCTGATATAACCTCAACCTCGTCCGTTTCGATGTTGTAGGTAAAGAAGTCGCTAAGATAATCTTTCCCCCGCTGGCCAGCAATGACATATAGCTTCTGAAGCACCTGAAAAACAAGCATCAAATATAGGAATGAGATAATAATAATAATTGTTGAGGAGGATTTTTTGAGGATTGAGGATGAATGGCGAAAAGGGACATTTGATTTTGGAGGATGCAATGGGTCAAGGTCGTAGGTTATACCAAGCATTCTTTATGTTAAGCCGGGCATAATGGTACCCTTCATTATGCTCCAGACCACCAACACTGCTTCTAAATGTCATTGGCACTGACTCAACTCATAGCATTAAATGAATGAGAAATTCAGAGAGGATTAAGGCACTGAAAAAATGCAAGAAATAATCGATAAATTTGGAGGATTGAGAATAAATCAATATTTGTATTACTGGTAATATTAGGATTTTGAAGGATTGAGGATGGTTCCAAGCCAAAAGGGCCTAGGGGTTAGGGTTAATCATAATGAATAATAATCGTGCTATATAGCGCTTCCCATCTCAAAGCGCTTTACATCGATTACCCCGTTCATCAGGCCCTGCAGCCGATTTCACGAAACCTTACGCAATGGCGTAAGCCCACTTGCGCCACAAAATATTGCGTAAGCTGCGCCACTTTTGTTTGCTGCGCAATATTTCGCTTACGACAGTTTCACGAAAGTTTGACAGTGCGTAAGTCCGCGGCTTATGCAACAAATAATGGCGTAGCTTGCGCAGTCAATTTAGGTAGCGTAAGAAATGGCGTAGCGACTGAAAATGACCTATTTTACCAGCAAATCGTAATTGACGTGGAGCCCGTCATTGCTCAACTTATTAAGCTTGATGAAAGACACTCACAGTTTCATGATTCAAGTCAAGGAATCAATATTTTACCTGTGACAGAATTGTTAATGTTGCCACACGATTTCGCGGAAAGTCGGACAAAACTATTTTCAAAATGGTGGGCGAGGGGGATACAATGACGATTTCACAAATATACGCAAACAGTCGGCGTAAACGCTGTTTAAAACGTTGCGCAGCTACGCCAAGTTTCGTGAAATACTCCGTAAGGAAATGGCGCAGCTACGCAACATTTTTGTTGCGTAAGGCATAAAAAAAAAATGTTATGTTGGCGTAACCCGACCGACCCTAAAAATACAGCCGACCCTGGATATTTTTTTTTTAAGGGACGAAATTTAATGATTAAAATCTATATAAATCTAGTTATAAATACGTTTGAAACCATTTCTGACCGTTTCTCATTGTTGTGTTTGTGGATTGTGTATATATTGAACCTGGACACGCTATCATGTATCACTACCAGGGTTAAACAATTAGAAAACATATCATTTTCATTGCTGGGAGAAAAAAAAAAAAAAAAAAAAAAAATCCCTACCTACCTACCCTATTTTTTGGGGCCCGTTACGCCAACATAACATTTTTTTTTTTATGCCTAAGCCTTACGCCACTTTTGAAAATGACGCAAGCTACGCACTTTTCGTGAAATCGGCTGCTGGACCACGCAGCAGCCATTTATAGGTGCTCAATCGGTCTCGACCCTCACAGGTACCCATTTATACTCCTGGGTGGAGAGAGGCAATCGTAGTCAAGTGTCTTGCCCAAGGGCACAAACACCATGTTCCTGGCAGGGTTCAAACCCACGCACCATCGTACATGAGTCGAACACCGTAACCACTGGGCCATGGCATTTACATATTAAGAAAAGTAGCCGGAAAGTGTATTCAATGTCGGAACTTCAAATGTCAATTTTCCCAAACTAGTCGGAAAGTCAACATACGAAAGTCAGAATTCCATCAAAAGTCTAAATGATATCATCCTTGCAAATATTACTGTCAGTGGAGAAACTCAACTTGAAGGGGGGACTGTATAAAACACAAAGTCCCTTTTCTAACACTTGGCTATATAATGAACACGTACAGTTCTAAGCGTTACAGCGTTACAAACACAAGCAATTTTCATGTGAAAAAAGGGATATTATATGTGACCTGTCATCACAAAATGAGCATAAAGTCGCACGGAGTGATTTCCCAATACAGCCAGTCAAAGTCAAAATTTGAAGGGGTGGTCGATTTTGAGATTATAGGGTTTTTTTAAAGACTAAATTCCCAACAATCAATTCAAAATTTTTCAGGACAATCAGATAAAAACAAAATTAGTTTTTGAGACAATTTTGACTATGCCTTTTTATGCCTTTCACACAATTTCTCGCGAGAAATGCCCGTTTTCTCATAATCTCTGTATTAAGACTCCAGACTAAAAAAATAAAAAAATAAAAAATATTGAGTATCAAACCTCCAAGTGTTATACACCATTGGAAAGCTCTGTTTTCACAGAATTTAGAAATAACCATTTCTCAATTTTTGATTTTGCCGACTTTACGCTCATTTTGTGATGACAGGTCACATATCGCAAACAATAAAAATTGAGTTGCATGTATGGCTAGAAAGTAAAGCTTTCATTTGGTATGTAATACTAGAGCTCCATAGTCACCTCCGATTCAGGTAATGACGTTTTTGCTTCCATAGAATTCAAATTACACAACTTACCGGATGTATGAGCATGGAGTGGCCTATCCTAGACTTGATGTCTCGTCCCCCTAGACTACTGGCGCAGTCCCGGCGTAGTAGCTTCCAGGTATTGGTGGGTATGTGGTAGGAGTAGAGACCACTGAATGAACCCTCGCTGGGCCTCTCCTCAGAGAGTAAGGTACTGATGAAGGGAGGACAACCAAGGGGGAAAGGAGTCAGGATTGTGCATGACAGGAGTCGGGTTGGCGTAACGGTTATTTCCTCACCTTCCACCACTGTGAAACGGGTTCAAATCCAGCCTGGGTCAATATGTGGGATTGAGTTTTCAGTCCCTGCCTGACTCCGTGGGTTTTCCAAAGGATATTCTCCTGGGGTTTTCCTCCCACCTCTAAAACGGTACTTTCTTCTCCTAGTTCTCTCTCTACATTTGTCTTCAGTCTTACGAGCTACAGTGCCAAGGGCACTTTTTAGGAATCCTTGGTTTCATTACCAGAACAAAATTAAAAATAATAATAATGCTTTAGCCAAGACAACAGTATTCGATATTTTGATTATGCACGTCGCGTACAATCTTTTCATGCAGTGTTTCCGCTAACAAAACAATTAGACCAGCTCCTCGTACTATCATCTTTGCAAACCTGCGCCAGCAGTTTAACTTTTTTCTTTATTTCTCCACAAACTTCCCTTAGAATTTGATATTTGCAAATAATGTACCTTTTAAAGTCTTGAATAACTAAAACATCACTTTTACTGCAACTAAACCAACCTTGTTAGAATTCTCCCGCCAAAAACGTAGATGGTAGAGTTGTGCAAATCCATGCACATCTGGTGGTCATATATGAGCTTAGGGCCCCCCTCCGTCCCTGTATCTTCACATATAAGAAGCCACTTGCTGGTGTCAATGTCGTACACATAAAAGTCACTCTACAAAAAAAAGACCCCCCAAAAAAAAGACATGTTTAGGCTATCACGCAGACCCATTTGAAAAAGTAAACAGTATGAGTAACATTGAAAACTAATGGACAAAAGTGGTACTTCGGAGGACAAAATCAGGGTAAAAGTAGGACTTTAGAGGGCTTTTAGGAAATGTTTTTTGTTGATGGTACCCAGTTACTCACTTATATCCACAGCATCATGTATGCTTCATTTGTTGTATTCAACTACACATTAACCAGTTTGTGCCGGCGTTATTTTAAAATCACCGAGCCGAGGCGCGGGATTATTTTTAACAAAACTCGATTTGAGGCGGGTTCAGGTCGATGGTACCGCGAAGCACACCCACGCAATTCTGGCCTTGCTTGCTGCTGACAGACATTTCCTGCCTTGCTCGTGAATTAGGTTGTCAGGTTTTTTTCACTAAATCCTTCCTCCCAGGGGAGATAAGGTGGGGTTCATATTTAAATGGTACATTGTTTTAATATGTGAATGTACATGAAAGCCTGCATGAAAGAAAATGATCACTCCTCCTTTTACCAAAACCCCTATAGGAATATTGCAGGGGAAACCCATGTATTCTTTTGGTACATAGCGTTATGGGGACAACCCATAGGGTTTGTGTGTAAACTGAAATCTCTCTATTCTCAAACTCAGAACATTCTAAAATTCTAAAATTTTCAGGATCGCCCTAATTTGTCCTCTTCTTCATTTTCTTTCATTATACCCTAACCCGATTTTAACTTGTTCTACCTTTACTGAACACCCAACGCGCTATGGGGACTCGAAAATGTCCCCACTACTCGGTCTGTCTTTTCCAAACAAAAGAGCCTGTCTCCCTAACGCGGTGAGTGCCTACCCACAAAATCAGGCAGGGACTGAAAACCCAATCCATATGTTGACCAGGCGGGATTCGAACCCAAGCCACAGAGGTGGAAGACAAGAGGAGATACATCGTAGAGCTCTTTAGTTTTCTGCTTACCTTAAGTGGATACACATTTCTGACCGAGGAGTCAAGGTACCGTCCCAATGTGAAGATCTGCCTGCGCTGTGGGTCTAGGCACATCTTGTGGCAGGATCGGGCAGAGGGACCACCCTAAAACCCAAAGATGGGAAAAGTTCAACTAGATGTTCATGTACCGTAATTTCCTGCGGAAAAGGCGCTCGGCGGTTAAGGCGCAGGTCTCTAAAATCACCCCAAACAAAATCAAACGTCAAAAGATAAAGCGCACCGCCAAATAAGGCGCATGCTTGAACGCACCCAGAAGAACACCAGGCGCCACCCGGTGTAGGTACATCGCCACAATTAGGGGTCATTTTGTTGCCTTAGAACGATCCCACTATTCAAAGCAAGAATTTGCTGAGTACTTGAGTTTATCTGGCACGCAAACAATGTATGAACACTTCAAACCAGTACAGTCACAATATCGCACGAGGTTTACGTCTGCTCTTATTCCTCCATGCTTTGCCGATACATGTATCATAAACTGCATGCATACACATGTACATAGCACATGCAGCGATCGCGTGCGTGCCCAGAGAGGGGTATCCCTAATTGCTTAATTGCGACACCCCCTAGTCTTTTTTCCAGTCGTTGTGAGCGCTTCGCGCTGTGTAGTTCGGATGGTGAATTGCATGAAGCCGGAACGTAGACAAAAAAACTTTTAGAATACGGCCACATAGTACAGGCCAGCTTTTTATCGCTGTTGTACGCGTCATGCAGCGCGCGCTGCCGAGTGCTAAATCTAGTATGTACATGTACATGTATGTACATGTACATGTACGTACATGTACATGGATATGTATGTACGTCTGTGGGTCGTTGCGTGAACTCGCGTGCGCATGTAATTGTGACAACAATTTATATCAAATTATACTTACCGCGCGCTCTGGATCTCCGGTCTGCATGCCGCGCCGGCGCGGCCGCTTAGCAGTGGCGCTACTAGGATCAGAGAGAGCGGCCGCTCGTAGTCGTGCGGCAAATATTACGGAGGCGATTTTGGACCATTTCCTATTTTTAGGAAATGCATCGACACAATATCGTAAGAACGGTTATTGCGATTTTCAATTATAAGGTGGTATCGCCCAAGCATATCATTGGAATGAAACTGAAAGCACGGTCGTGGGTGCGGCGAGGGGGGGGGGGGATCAACACATCGCGGCATTGTTGGAATGGAAACACGGTCACAATGTTTGGAGAGTTGAGCTAATTGGTTGACCGCATTATTGAGTAAGATTGCGGCGTTGAAAGAATTCTTCACACAAAGACCGTCACTTTGAACTCAAGCGACATCATATACGGCGCACCGAAAGATAAGGCGCAGCGATGTTTTTGTGGTCCAGAAAGTCAGGAAATTACGGTACTACACGAATCTGAATATATAAACAAATTATAATCACCCATTAGGCCAAATAAAAAAATAACATGTTTAGTGTCCTGTCTTTTTGAAATTTTTTAGGAGGCCCTTTTTTTGTTGTAATGGCCGCCTGACACATTTTTTAAGACAACCTGCCGGGCTATTTTTGAATCCAACGTACTAATGGACTATTTCCATAGCAAGTATGCAAAAGTAAAAAAATGAAAATTTTTAAAAATACGATCATATTTTTGTTCTCAAAAAGATAACCTTTTAAAAACAAATTTCTGGGGTTTTTTTAAGAAAAAAGAAAAGAAAAAAGGAAGCGGCCTCAAAAAAGGATGCGGGCAGGGACCCTAAACATGATTTTTTTTTAAATTTGACCTTAATCATTATTCTGCAGTTTTCTCCACTTTGCCCGGTGCCCAGTTCCGTCTCATTTTCCCAGAACGCCTCACAAATAGCGTCGCCGTAATGCCATTGTAAAGTTTGTATTTCCTCAGAGACACATACATATTAGGCAAAGTTGATTTAAATAGAAATGAGTCACATTTGTGACCTGTCATCACAAAATGAGCGTAAAGTCGCACGGAGTGATTTCCCAGTACGGCCAGTCAAAGTCAAAATTTGAAGGGGCGGTCGATTTTGAGATTATATGGTTTTTTTAAAGACTAAATCCCCAACAATCAATTCCCAATTTTTCAGGACGATCAGATAAAACAAAATAAGTTTTTGAGACAATTTTGACTACGCCTTTCTATGCCTTTCACACAATTTCTCGCAAGAAATGCCCGTTTTCTCATAATCTCTGTATTAAGACTCCAGACTAAACATTTTTAAAAAATAAAAAAAATTGAGTATCAAACCTCAAGTGTTATATATCATTGGAAAGCTGTTTCCACAGAATTTAGAAATACATGTACCCATATCTCAATTTTTTATTTTGCCGACTTTACGCTCATTTTGTGATGACAGGTCACATTTTGCCACCATACCTCCTTCGCTGTGTCCTTGAACAGGCAGGTCCACTGGCCCGTGGCTGCACTGTAAGCCCAGAAGTCTGACAGGTCCTGTATGCCGTCCCATCCGCCGTATAAATACACCGATTCTACAACGTCAAGACAAAACATTCAAGACTAAGATAAACCACGAATCATAATTGTGATGTGATCTGGAAAAAAACCTTCGCACCCATGGTGAAATATGTTCTTGTGAATTGTGTGCAGCGCATCTGAGCCGCGGAATGCGCCGTATTTTCGGCCGCATGAGGGCGCTGTAAGACGCCATGTTCTGGGTACCCGACACAGGCAAAATCGCGTTTATTGAAGTAGTTTGAGTAACTTTACTTTTATCTAAACATTGAATATTCGAACAAAATATATTTTGGAGCTGTAAGAATATTTAAACTGACGTGAATTATCTCCTAATCACTTTTAATTATACCCCCAAATACCATAAGCACAGCGCCCTCTATGTTCAACAATACGGCCTATTGAAACCGCTGATGCAACTTCACAGATTTATGTGAATGAAACGCACGGCATTTTGGGCAGCTTACCAAGACCTTTTGAATTGTGTGCATTGCATCTAAGCCACGGAATTGATGACAACAAATTTCAATGTGTGAAGGGTTTTCCCAGATCATATCACAACTACCTGAGACAGTTTACCCATTCCTATTGGTCGATAGCCCGTCACGTGGCCAGTATTAAATGGATGATTAAGACATGGCTGGCTGGTTTTTAAACACTTTCCAATAGCACAATGAAATTTGGACTCCTATGAAATTCAGTGCTTTTTATCGTTTTATTGGTTGAACGTTCACGATCCTCACGTAGGCATGCACAATACTACCAGTGAGTCAGTAATTCACGGTCTTAAATTCACAATGCATTCCCCACAGCTGCATCTGCGTGACATCACGCAGTATGCGCAATGCGCCAATGTCCATAAAAAAAAGTTGTTTATGTCTTATTCGCGAGCTGGATGCTCCATTATATAACTGGAAGGGTGTTTTGAAAACCACAAAGTAAAATTGTGGAACAAAATCGTTAGAAAGTTTAAATTGTTGACTTGTTTTGACATCTGGACTGAAAAGTATAGAAGAAAAATATTTATGAATGGGAATAAAAATGTGGTTGGCCGGTATTAAACAAAAATGTTTAAAACCGGCTTAACATTGTTAATGCCCGAGCTGAAGCTGGTTTTTAAACATACTTGTTTAAAACTGGCTTAACAGTTTTTATTCCATTCATTAATACCTTTTCGATCAAAAAATATAAACATTTGAGTCCTGAAGTCAAAACAAGTCAACAAATGTAAATTTTCCAACGATTTTGTTCCACAATATGTATTCTCTTAATCCACATCATAGAGCAGGTTCAGGTGCTGCTGAACTAGTCTCTTTTTTTTTCTTTTTTCTAATTCAACTTCACGAATGTCTCGTCTGTTTTTTACTCAAATGCGTCTAGTCGATCGATAATGTCAAATCTAGTTTGTGAGCAAACGACAGGCCTTCAAAATTTTGGCACGTAATTTGTATTATTTTTAATGATTTATTTCAACATTCACCTTGCTACAAAATTCATCAGGTTGTTTGTCAATTCTTTAAATGTTGAGCCTAACCGACAAATGTGACCTGTTCCAACGAAACCCGGTCGCACAATGTGTTTTATTACAATGTACTCCTGAAGTCATTTAACCAGTTCGCGCCGGGATTATTTTAACAACGCCGAGCCGATGGGCGGGATTATTTTTAACAAAACTCGATCCGAAGCGTTTTCAGGCTAATAGTGCCAGGAAGCACACCCACGCATTTCCGGCCTTGCGCGCTGCTGACATACATTTCCGAACTTGAACTTGGCGTGTTTATGCGTCATCCGTTTTGAATTTTGGGAAATTTTTGCATTTATATACGTCATCCGGCGCGAACTGGTTAAGGGTGGATTTTACCAATTTGAGATTTTGGGTTTTCCTGAATTACAAACTTTTAATCTACAATCTTCTCAAATTTGAACATAATCCGTCACCCAGAAGTGTGTATTTTTGTTGATTTGGTGAAACAATTG
This sequence comes from Crossaster papposus, assembly GCA_037893245.1. Classification (NCBI taxonomy): domain Eukaryota; kingdom Metazoa; phylum Echinodermata; class Asteroidea; order Velatida; family Solasteridae; genus Crossaster; species Crossaster papposus. The sequence goes on along the minus strand of JBAIAA010000090.1, from coordinate 2,052,820 downwards.
TGTATATAAATAATACGCTTTTCTGAACTTCAAAGCTGTTTATCTCATAATTATGGTGGGGGTACATATGTAAATGATACATCATTTTAAAGCTGAGAACCTAGAGAATTTCTAGAGAAAATCTAAATCTAAAAAACAAAAAATGTCAATTTTGTCCGGGTTTCGTTGGAGCAGGTCACAAAAGGTATTATTGACCTGTCACCACAAAATGAGAGTAAAGTCGGAAATATTGAAAATTGAGATATTTGTATTTTCAAATATTTGAGAAAGAGAGCTTTCCAATGGTACATAACACTTGGGGGTTTTGCGATAAATACTTTTTACAGCTCTCTAGAAAATCATGGGTTTCACAAAACGTGTTTGTGAGAAAACGTACTTTAAACATCTTAAACAAAACACGCAAAAGATTACAAAACAGGACAAGTAAGGTTCGGTTGAGCATAGCAATGGCTATGTTCTAATCATTATTTCTTCTTGAAATTGTCCACACATACAAACTATTGTATAAACAGCAAAATATTAAAATTTCGAAAACGTGGGATACTTACGAGGACCTGATTTGCATATTTAATTACCGTGTTAATTAGACCACTAATGGACTTTAATCCAAACACTAACTACACAAACACTACGAAAAAAATGGGAATATGTAGAGGAGGACTTGGGCTTTCCAAATTATGCAAAATCCTAAACTTGACCACCCCTTCATATTGACTTTGGATGGCCATATCTCTAAATCACATTGTGCGACTTTACTCTCATTTTGTTGTGACAGGTCACATATGTTCCCATACGCGGCGGTTCCAATGCACAGCTCCTACCTGTATCAATGTCTATACACATCTGGTGGCCTCCCCTCTTCCCTGGCTTAGCATCGTCCTCCAGTGAGCCGTGCTGACACAGCAGCCTCCACTGTGGCTGGTAGTCCTGCATGCTGATGTACTGCTCAAAAAGGCCCTCCTCAGAGGCGCGCTCAATGATGTGCTCGCAGCAGTCAAAGTCACCGTTCACTACCTGAGGATGGCAATAGACCGATCCATTAGGCCACACCCCTTTGAAACATTGACCAATCATAGAAGTGCTGGGATTTGAAACCGAATTGTTTTCCGAATTCGAAACCAGCCCTCAAAAGTCAAGTCTTGTGGCACAGCTAAAGAACACAACTGCAACATTTTCCAATTTGCTCCAATTTGTCTCGCATCGAGGTTCATGAAAATTAATCTTGTGCTTGGGTCCGTTCAATGTCTAAAAATATTTTTGGCGTGAACTTGTTAAACTCATGCACTTCGATTTTGAAATCCGTTTATCCTAATTTTTTTCAAACTGAATACCGATTTTTTGATTTCGCCAGAAGTTTTCATCCAGCTCACAATCATGCCAACAAAAGCACGGTTTGTCTGGTATGGTGCAAGACTGTACATAAACATTATTATCCTTGCCCATTGGGCCCACAAAACATTCTAAATACCATCTCAGCTTTCTGGGGAGTAAACAGCTTAATGCTGCCGTTTTGGCGCAAAGCAGCCAATAACAACCATATCCGCCGTACAGGCATGACAGGTACATACCCATTTCAGGTGGGGAGAAGCAATGAGTGACAAATTAAGAGGCCTTGACCAAGGGCACACGATCCACAGAGCCAGGCCGGACTCGAACCCACAACCTGTAGCTTTACCCACAGACTTCGAACTCAATGCTCCAGACAAGTAAAGCTACCGCCCTCCACAATCTGAAATGAAAGCATCCATGTATCTCACCAGTTTCTCGTGTAGTTCTGATATGGTTGGATGTTCTAAGTTGATTTTGGTCTTCTTCTGTAGTGTCTCAAAGGCCTCACTGTAGTTGTGTTGTCTTAGATGCTTCAAGCACAGACGAATCGCTTCTCGTTCACGATACTGCACAGAAAACCATCAGTTTAAAAGCAATATGTGACCCAACCCAACAAAATGAGTCAAAAGTTGCCAGAACTACTTTTAAGTAACACACCTTCTACAACAGTGTCCTACGTACACAACAGAAATCAATGGAAATAGTCGACCGTTTCTCCATAACAACTGTACATTATAAAGTGTCAACCTTAGTGATACTCGGATACTCGCGAGTACTCGGATACTCGCGAGTACCGTAATTTCCTGCGGTAAAGACGCGTCTTATCTGACTTTCTAGACCACAAAAACATCGCTGCGCCTTATCTTTAGGTGCGCTGTATCTGATGTCGCTTGAGTTCAAAGTGACGGTCTTTGTGTGAAGAATTCTTTCAACGCCGCAATCTTACTCAATAATGCGGTCAACCAATTAGCTCAACTCTCCGGACATTATGACCGTGTTTCCATTCCAACAATGCCGCGATGTGTTGATCCCCCCCCCCCCCCCCCCCCCCACCCCCACGACCGTGCTTTCATTCCAACAATATCCTTGGGCGATAACACCTTATAATCGAAAATCGCAATACCAGTTCTTACGATATTGTGTCGATGCATTTCCTAAAAATAGGAAATGGTCCAAAATCACCCCCGTAATATTTGCCGCACGACTACGAGCGGCCGCTCTCTCTGATCCTAGTAGCGCCACTGCTAGGCGGCCGCGCCGGCATGCAGACCAGAGATCCAGAACGCGCGGTAATTGTTGTCACAATTGAACAATTAGGGATACCCCTCTCTGGACACGCACGCAATCGCTGCATGTGCTATGTACGTACATGTATGCATGCAGTTTATACTGCAGTGATATGTATCGGCAAAGTAAACCTCGTGCGATATTGTGGCTGTACTGGTTTGAAGTTTTCATACATTGTTTGCGTGCCAGATAAACTCAAGTACTCAGCAAATTGTATCCTTTTGTTAATTAATGAAAAAGTAGCCCCCAAAATGGGAAAAAAGTAGCCCCCGAAATGGAAAAAGTAGCCCCCTAAAGTTAAAAAAATTGAACCCCCGAAATAATTTTTTTTTTTTTTACCTTGGACCAGCTAATTATGGGGTTACGGTTTAATTCTTGCTTGGAATAGTGGGATCGTTCTAAGGCAACAAAATTACCCCTTTGTGGCGATGTACCTACACCGAGTGACGCCTGGTGTTCTTCTGGGTGCGTTAAAGCATGCGCCTATATTCGGCGGTGCGCTTTATCTGTTGACGTTTGAATTTTTTGGGTGATTTTAGGGACCTGCGCCTTAACCGCCGAGCGCCTTGTCCGCAGGAAATTACGGTACTCACCCAGTGGTAGTCGCCATGCTACTTACTTTGTTGTACTTGATCAGGCACGGCTGTACTACTTCAGGGTCATCGATGCCGTTGATTGCAACATACCAGACGCTAAAGTTAAAGCTTGGCCCACAGGATAACATAGGCACTGTAGACAGAGGAACACAGCATTGTGAACTATTAACAACTTGAAATGTAGGATACACCATTTGCAGATATCAAAAATATTTACTACCGAATTATTAAGAAATATCTCACTCATTTGAAAGTAAATAATGATTCTAGGCATCTAGCAAAATAATTGCGCTAGATATCCTCTAATTATTCCGTTTTTTGTTTTTTTATACAGGACGGCGATCGCGAAAAAACAAAGATAACATAAGAATAACTGCTCGACGCCGGTTGAAAACAATCGCTGTTTTTCGTGCTTTTCTCGGCATCCATGATTGTAAAACTTCGGACATGTCAGTAACGATATTTACTATAATATACAACTCCCCAAATCTACCCATTAATGATAATTCAAGCAATTACCAATCGTGTATATAACAAATCCAAAATAAATCTCCCCCCCAAAAAAATATAAATAAATGAACCAAACTTATTTCGGCCCCGAGGACCTGTCGTGAAAAAAAAAACTTGGTCCAGGATCGATGCCTCAAGCTGCAGTGCCATTTATGAATTTTGCCAGGAATTCATGAGTGTTGTTGTATTTTAAGGTAGGATACACCATTAGTAATTGCTTGAATTATCAGGAATGGGGGGATTTGGGGGTTGTATTTTATAGTAAATATTGTTTAACCGACCTGTCTGAAGTTTTACAATCATGTATGCTAAGAAAAGCAAGAAAAACGACTTTGTTTTTAACCGGTGTCGGGCAGTTGTTCTTATGTTCTTGTTTTTACGTGATCGTTATCCGGCGATCGAGATTTCTTTTTATAAAATTCAATTTTTCGGAACAATTACAGAATATCTAGCGCAATTATTTTGCTAGATACCTATAATCATAATTTACTTTCAAATAAGGAAGATATTTCTTAATAATTTAGTAGTAAACATTTTCGATATCTGCAAATGGTGTAGCCTACAATGTACATGTACCTTTAGAGCATGTGTACAGTGTACTAGCGTCTGTCAATATATCGATTATCGATATTACTCAAATACTCGATACTATTTGACATCGATATCGCCGATGTCACTTTTTTAAAATCATATCGAAATATCGTTATTTTGATGTATCAACATTTTTGATGTATCTAAATTTCAATGTTCCTAAATGATATCGAAAACACCAAAAGAGTGTCAGATTATCCAGAAAATCTCAGGGCTTTAGTATATCAGAAAAGCTGCCGTCTTTATTTGTAGCTTAAAACATTTGAGTAGGCCTATTAAATAAAATACGTTCGACAACCAACTGCGGTTGTGAAGTTGTTCTTTGTGTTTTACCCGCGGCCCGCCGCTATAGTTCACGACCGCTTGCACAGTAAAATCTGAAGAGAAACCGGCCATTTGGGACGTAACCCTCCATTGATCTGATGTCATTTTGGGGTGGCCAATCACGAGTCGGGAATTGCGGGGAGCGTTCTCTGCACCCTGCTTTGCATAGCAAGCGGAAGCGGCAACCGTAATTATAAAAAAACGGACATCGACGAACGTTACAGTGTACTATGTCCAACAACATCAACCAACAGAAAATTGACTGATGTATTTTTCCGGATTTGGTCCAGTAGTTCAGCTCGGGCATCATATACACGGCGAACGTAAACGCGAATTTGTGATGATACAGCAATTTTTCGCACTGCAAATATGCAAAAGTTGAACACATTTAAACTCCGACGAATTTTCGCGGCAAATGCTTTGTGACATCAAATTCGCATTGCATTCGCATGAGGTACATGTACAGTATAATCCGGTTTTCAAAGAATTGGTGACAAATTTCAGACATTTAGACACTTAATTATGCTAAACTAAACATGGCACTTCATGTCCTTGTAATTTAGTGAGGGTACAGTTACGAAGCCATTTTAGGGTTACAAATCATAGATATCTTAACTAGTTTGATCCGGAGGACATATATACACGCACAATTTTTCCGAAATTTAAAACGGATGACGCATAAACACGTCACGAGCAAGGCTGAAAATGTCTGTCAGAAGCGAGCAATGCGTGGCCGTGCTTACCGATACCATCGGCCTCATTTCCCCCCCTTGGATCGAGTTTCATTAAAAACAATTCGGCGCCTCGTCTCGGAAACGGTTAAAATAATCCCGGGGCGAACTGGTTAAAAACCCAGAACAGAAAAGAATACCATTTTGTGTTGCGTGTTTCTGGTAGAAAAATAAACTAAAGGTCGGTTTCCTTTCAACGAGATGTTTAAAATAGTAAATAATATAATCCTCCTTTAAATGAATCTGATGTTAAAGTGAAAGTATATAATTTGGCATTTTTATTATTTGAAGTGCTCAAATTCTAAAGAAGGGTGCTTGACAATACATTTGTTGTCAATACATTTTTGTGGATCTTTCTCACAAGGGTTCTAGCCAGGGTGGGCGGTGTCAATGCCCGGTACTGCAAATTTCTGCCGGACTTTGGGTTCGGCAAATTGGTTGTGTCGAACGGCACATTTTTAATTTTATTAATTTTTTAAAAAAATCAAATTATGGGCACGAAAGAAAGAGAGGAGATCCAAAGTCACGTTAATCATGTTCTTGTAGTAATTTATTTTATTAACTTAGCTAGACTTTCACAGAAAACATGCAAAAATGAACTGGACCCCCGACCGTGAGGCGCGAGAGCTATGCTCGCTGCGCTCGCAATGCTTCGCAATCTGATAATTTACCTGGCACTAAAAAGGTCTTAGCTAGAACCCTGTTTCTCACACCTACCTATTTTGATGAATCTGCACGGGACTTGAGACCCGTTGACGAGATGTTTCAGTGTAAATGTCTCCATGTTACTGTCATTTTCTAAACCACTAATAAAGTAATAGAAACAAAGAAGAAACATTACTTAAAGGTAGGATACACAATTTGCAGACATCTTACTTATTTGAAAGTAAATAATGACTTTAGGCATTCAGCAAAATGATTGAGCTAGATATCCTGTAATTGTAAAAAAAAATCAACTAAAAAAAATATAATCATAAAAACATAAGAACCACTGCCTGACGCCTGTTGAAAACGAACGCCGTTTTTATTGCTTTTCTCAGCATCCATGATTGTAAAACTCGGACAGGCCAGTTAAAGGTAGTATAAACCATTTGCAGAAATCGAAAATATTTACTACTGAATTATTAAGAAATACCTTACTCAATTGAAAGTAAATAATGATTCTAGGCATTCAGCAAAAGGATTGCGCTAGATATCCTGTAATTATTCCAAAAAAAAAAATTTATAAAGAAAAATTCGCTCTCGCCGTCCGGCGAGAGCGAAAAAACAAAGATAACATAAGAATAACTGCTCGACCCTGGTTGAAAACAAACGCTGTTTTTCGTGCTTTTCTCGGCATCCAGGATTGTAAAACTTCGGAAAAGTCAGTTAAACGATATTTACTATGAAATACAACCCCCCAAATCTACCCATTCGTGATAATTCAAGCAATTACCAATGGTGTATACTACCTTTAAACGATTATTGACTATAAAATACAACCCACAAAATCCACCCATTAATGATAATTCAAGCACTTGTCAAGGGTGTATCCTACCTTTAAAGGTTGTTTACACCATTTGCAGATATCAAACAATTTTACTTTCGAATTATTAAAAAATGTCTTACTTATTTTCAGGTCAGGATAGTCCAATTATATTGGTAGCAAGCTAAATTATGCTACTGCGCATCCTACTATGCATCCCAAATTTGTCGCGCAAAGTTTTGTTTCGCCGTTCTTCCGGAATTAGCGCAAAGCATGATGGGAAAGCATCGTTTATACAGATGCCATATTGGATATCGCCGATTGCTGCATCAAATGTTAAAAAACACGAACGAAATCGACCGAGATTTACTCTCCAAACAATGATTTTCAGGTAAGAAAAGTGACTTTTGAGGGCAAGGGGATTGAGGAATATCAATGAATATGCTTTAAATCGAAAGATCAGTACTCAAATAACTTTAAAAAGTCAGGGAATAAATATATTACAACGCTTTGAACGAAATGAGTTTTTATTCCACACATGCGGTATGGGCCCATACAACAATTGGTAGGGATTACAATTTGCAAAGCCATATTGATATCTCGTGACTAATTACAATGCGCGTTATAGGCTAGAAGTGTCCAACTCCAGGGTTTTGGCTGTTCCATTAACTGAACTTTCTGTCTTTAAAAACAAAGCTGGCAATGAGAATTATTTTACTCAATCTCTGGAATAATAAAACGTAAAATTCTATAATTCAACTTCTGTTGGCCGATAAAAATGATTGAGGTGTCATTTTGCTCAGAAAAATTAGCTACATCCTACTGCACTGATAACAACGCTATCAGCCCAATTTGATTTTTGTTATTTCTGTCGCTACTATTGGTCAGGGCAACAGACCACATACCTGGTAAGTAGCTCCACCATGTGGTCCTCGGTCATGCCTGCATAGATCTTAAACTTCTTGAGGTTACAAACGTGCGTCTTCTCGTACTTTCCAAAGGAGATGCCGTTGACCAGGGAACACTTCTCCAGTTTCAGGGTCAGGTACTGTCAACATTGTGGAAAGGGCGCGAAATGTACATTAATTAACCCTCCTATGGTTTTACCTTTCAAAACCTTTCAAAATCTGCTTACATGACAAAATGGCTGTAAATGTATTAACCTTTCAAAACGCTCCAGACTTTGTTGCTACTGTACTACCTTTTGAAAGGTATTTTTTTCTCACACCAGTTTGTTCAGAAAGTTGTTTTACCTTTCAAAATCTTTCATAGGTCCCTTTAGTCAGACAGTTTTCTCACCTTTCAAAACCTTTCAGTCCAGAAAACTTGAAAGGTTTTGAAAGGTCAGACAATTCTATGGCAACTGCCCTATATTTAGGAGGGATAACTTATTGGGGACATCATCGGAAAAGAGTTTGACCCTAGAGTTGTCATGGAGATAATCACATGTCACAAGTCAATAGACCTAAGGTACGGTACACTGCAATTAAAAAAAGAAAACGTAGAATGAAAAATTCTTTTTACACTTGTTCACAAAGTGTGAAAAACTGTTCCCACTTTGGGAAACCTGTTTTTTACAACTTTTCACAAGTGAGTAACTACACATATACTAAAAAAAAAAACAGGGCCAAAAAGAAACAAAATTAGATATTTTCTATACTTTTGTACTCAGAAAGTGAAGAAAGAAAATTGAAAAATCTAAACCAAAACAGAATTTTTTTTACACCTTTTCACACAAGTGGAAAGAGTTGTATTCGAGTCCCTGCAAGTCCATCATTCGTTTCTCCACTCCCCACCCCCCATGTTTTCCACATGACATTGAAGTTTTCAGTTGGGGTTCACCACTATACCTAGCCTTTTGTCCAGGCCTTCGTGGCTGCGATCCCAAGCGACTGGAAGGGGAGACCACGTGAGCGAGTCGAGTTGCGAAGTAACGAGGGCCTTTTTCAACTTGTTTGCGATTTTTTTTGATGAATTATTCATAGAGTATGAAACGTGCATTATTCATAACTTGTATGCAAACAAGTGAAGTTCTGAACAATTAACCAATTAAAGTACATGTATGCTGACCCGCTGACCCCCGTCGCTTCTGATTGGTTTGGACTTTTGCTACCATTTGGGTAGCAAAAATCGAGATTATAAAGAAACACACAAGAAACCGCAAACAAGTTGGAAAAGGCCATCGTGGCTTCGCACTCGCGTGCGTGGTCTTCCGTTCCAGTCACTTGGGATCGCGGCTCTACGAAGCTGTCCAAGCCACGAAGGCCTTGACAAAAGGCTACACTATACCCAGTACTCGATACTTTAGTCAAACTTTTGGAGTTAAGTTGGCCATCAGCCTCAGTCTAAAAATTGGGCCACCAGTATCAAATGTGACCTGCTCCAACAAAACCAGGACAAAGTTAAAAATTGTTGTTTTTCAGATTTTTCTAGGTTCTCAGCTTTAAAATGATGTACCATTTACATCATCTACCCCCACCCTATCTCCCTGGGGGAAGAATTTAGTGATAAACCCTTACAACCTAATCAAGAGATAAACAACTTTGAAGTTCAGAAAAGCGTATTATTTCTACACACAATTGTTTCACAGAATCTACACAAAAAAACATTCTAGGTGACGATTTTAATCTGATTATGTTCAAATTTGGGGAGATTGTACATGTAGATTACTAGTTTGTGATTCAGAAAATGATCCACCCCAAAATGACTTCACGAGTACATTGTAATAAAACACATTGTGCGACTTTGTCCTGGTTTCGTTGGAGCAGGTCAGAAATAATCAAAACGACCACTACTCATAGTGATTGTTGGCAAGGTATGCACACCTAGAGATGGGAAATGTGTGATAGCATTGCAGAGTGGGCAGTAGCAGCTGTTTGGGTGCTGTCACTTTTCTATTTTTTTTGTTCAAAATGGCTGTTAATAATGCTTATTACCGGATCGATTATATGTGACCCGCTCCAGGAAAAGGTGACATAAGTCGCGCTATGCATTTATGAGTAATGGCCTGTTAAAGTTAATAGTGTGAATATTGTTGTCAAAATTTAATTTTAATTTTTTGTCTTAAATGACATCTTCAATATCCTAAGTTTCAGATTTAATTAACAAAAAGCTGGAATTTGATAAATAAAGTGAAACAAAACCTTTTAAGAGTGCATGGTTCTAATGTATTGTCTTAGTTTTGTTGTGTTTCGAAGCCTGTTTTCTTAGTTGTTTATTTTGAATTCCATGGAACCATTAAAATGCAAAAACGTCATATCACCGGAACGGGAGGGGCTATGGAGCTGTACTTTAATGTACCAAATGAAAAATTATATCCTGGACTTTTCAATCATGTACATAACTCTATTTTTATTTTTTGCGACTTATGTCATCTTTTCCTGGAGCGGGTCACATATGCAGTAACTAGCATGTTATTAGCGGTCTTTTCAATTTTATTTTGTTCAAATGGTGATAACACAATAAAAAATGCCACCGCTGCAATGCTATTACATATTTTCAAACTACAGGGGTACATACCTTACCCCTAAAAAAAAAAACACCATGAGCAATATTCCCCTCATTTAATACCAAGCACCCCCCCCCCCCCCCTCCCACAGGCTGATGGCTTCAAAGATAATGCACACATACTCACCTGGGGAGGGCAATTGCTGTCTGAAGACCATCTGGAAGACTGATCGCTGGGTAAATCTACCAGAATATTTCTGCATGAACACAGACACAGACATCAATTACAATGCAACTTATCACAATGTAAATGGCACATAAATAGGCTGTGCAAAGGCCGGTTCATACTTCACGCAAAAGTGATTGCGATACGAATTTGACGTCACAAAGCATCAGGATTGTAGTCGAGTCCTTTCGTGAAGCCAGTCACAAGTCCCTTCATAAAGGCAGTCACAAGTAACTGAATGAACAATGACAAAGGAATGCTTTTGTCAAAGCTGATTTGAATAGCTTGTGATTTGATTTGGAACTGATGGACTTGTGATGGACTTGTGATGGACTTGTGATGGACTTGTGATGGACTTGTGATGGACTTGTGATGGACTTGTGATGGACTTGTGATGGACTTGTGATGGACTTGTGATGGACTTGTGATGGACTTGTGATGGACTTGTGATGGACTTGTGATGGACTTGTGATGGACTTGTGATGGACTTGTGATGGACTTGTGATGGACTTGTGATGGACTTGTGATGGACTTGTGATGGACTTGTGATGGACTTGTGATGGACTTGTGATGGACTTGTGATGGACTTGTGATGGACTTGTGATGGACTTGTGATGGACTTGTGATGGACTTGTGATGGACTTGTGATGGACTTGTGATGGACTTGTGATGGACTTGTGATGGACTTGTGATGGACTTGTGATGGACTAGTGATGGACTAGTGATGGACTTGTGATGGACTTGTGATGGACTTGTGATGGTCTTGTGATGGACTTGTGATGGTCTTGTGATGGACTTGTGATGGACTTGTGATGGACTTGTGATGGACTTGTGATGGACTTGTGATGGACTTGTGATGGACTTGTGATGGACTTGTGATGGACTTGTGATGGACTTGTGATGGACTTGTGATGGACTTGTGATGGACTTGTGATGGACTTGTGATGGACTTGTGATGGACTTGTGATGGACTTGTGATGGACTTGTGATGGACTTGTGATGGACTTGTGATGGACTTGTGATGGACTTGTGATGGACTTGTGATGGACTTGTGATGGACTTGTGATGGACTTGTGATGGACTTGTGATGGACTTGTGATGGACTTGTGATGGACTTGTGATGGACTTGTGATGGACTTGTGATGGACTTGTGATGGACTTGTGATGGACTTGTGATGGACTTGTGATGGACTTGCAGGGACTTATGATGGACTCGACTACATCCCTGCAAAGCGTTCGCTGCTAGCATTCGCCCAAGTTGAAATGTGTTAACAATTTTGCAATTTCGCAGCGTGAAAACTTGCTGCGAAACTACAAAATTTGTAAAAATAGATTTTGGAGATGGATTTTGACGAAATTTGGGCAGGGTAGGGTTTTAACAACGGGGCAATGTGCAAATGCACGATACTGTATGTACATGTGTAGTTGTACACTCACTTACCTGTGTGTGTGCCCAAAATGCCTCGTATAGACCTTCTGTCGGGCACCGAACAACATTCAGGCCCAGTTATGCTAAAACACAGATCTACTTTGTACATTCACACACAAGTTTCTTCCTTTTTTTTTAAAGGTAGGATACACCATTTGCAGACATCGTAAAATCTTTACTACCGAATTATTAAAAAATATCTTACTTATTTTAAAGTAAAAAATGATTATAGGCATCCAGCAAGAAAAAACAAGAACAACATAAGAACCACCACCTGACGACCGACTGAAAACGAACGCCGTTTGTCTTGCTTTTCTCAGCATTCATGACTGTAAAACTTTGTACAGCCTCAGTTAAACGATATTTACTAAGGTAATAAATGTGTGTTCGAGAGGTTTTAATCACTCTGTTTAATACCGCTTGGAGTCTGGGTGCTGATAATTACCCGAGCCGAAGGCGAGTCTAATTATCAGCACCCAGACTCCAAGCGGTATTAAACAGAGTGATTAATACCGACCGACCGACCGACCGACCGACCAAACACACATTTATTCCGATTCATAAATACTTTTTTGTAAAATTCAGCCAAAAAAACCCTGAAAATCCCGGAAAATTGTCGCAAGTAAATTTTGGTGTTTCGCCATTCTGTGTGTGTCAAATGACATGTTTCCGCCTCTGTCGCTCTACACAATACATGCAATAAAGCGTATTTACTATGAACCAGACTATTACTGCCATTGGCAACCTCGTTCCCAGGGTGTCGCGCCCAACACTACCCGCTCTTAATGGAGACGAGGTATGGTTGGAAATAAAGTGAGCCCTGGGGACGGGTGCCAGCTGGTTTTAAACACTTCCAGCCATGTCTTTATCGTCCGTTTAATACCGGCCACGTGACGGGCTCTCGACCAATAGGAATGCCTAAACTGTCCCAGGTATTTATGAATATAAAATACAACCCTCCAATTACACCAATTTCTGATTATAATTCAAGCAATTACCAATGGTGTATCCTATTCCTACCTTTATAAGAAGAAAAAAGACAACACAAGGGTGACTTACTCTGGCACATAATTGGAAGAGTAACTGGACCATTTCTCAATGGTGTAAGTCAGCTTATGAGATTCCTGATGTGAGGTGATCGTTGGTTTCTTCATCATGCTGTTCACTAGTTGTTGGGTTGAGTCTGCCATGTTACTGTGTATTGTATCAGCTGAAACAAATGTAAATAGGCTACAATTAATGTGTCTGGGAGTTGAAGAAACCCAAGATACATGTAAAAACACAAAGCCCTGTGAGTACGGTTCAATAGGCCGTATTATTGAGCGTAGAGGGCGCTGTGCTCACGGTATTTGGGGGTATAAATAAAAGTGATTAGGAGATAATTCACGTCCGTTTAAATATTCTTACAGCTCCAAAATATTTTTTTTTCTAATATTCAATTTTTAGATAAAAGTAAAGTTACTAAAACTACTTCAATAAACGCGGCGCATTAACTTCAAACGAAACACAACAACAGAATTATTTAAAAAAATTACAAAACATCAGGGGCTGATTTCATAAAACAATGCAAGCACAAACATTTGCTTAGCACAACAAATGTCTTGCTCAGTAAAAACAGGTTACCAGCGAAAACTCCATGTGCTTTTCATGCTAAGCCAGAATCAGCTGAATACCAGTCACAAACAATGAACATCAACTGAAAAATTGGTTTGTCATGTACCCTGTTTTTGCGAAGGAAGTATTTTCATGCTAAGCAAATTGTTGTGCAAACACGTTTTATGAAATTGGCCCCAGTTTTGGGTGGTGACTATTATGTGACCTGGCATCACAAATTGAGCGGAAAGTTGCACATTGCCAAAACGAGTTAATGGCCGAAACGTCAATTTTTCAAGTGGGAGGTCGTTTTGGAGTTGTTAACGTTTTTACAAACAAACAAACAAAACTTCTTTATCATATCCAACATTTTTATAGCTCAATTAAAACTCTAAAGTGTGTTTTTTTGTGGCTGAATTGCACTGAGTGGTAGTATAATTGGCACGGTTCATGGACTTTGAACTCCGTTTTCTCAAAACAAGGGATCACAACAAGCATGTCTTCAGCAATTTCAAAAGAGTATAGCGGCGGCTAGGAATAAGCTACAGCAACACACAATACATCATTTGAAAGCTAAGGACTTCTTCTTTCTAGAAATTCAATAATGTCAACTTTTTTATTTCGCGACTTTCCACCCATTTCGTGGTACCAGGTCACATATAGTCACAGATGTAGAGTAACTGCAGCTTACACAAATAGTTAGTAGGAAATACAATGCTCATTATACATGGGACTGGGAATTCATTTCACTTCTCTTCTCTTTATTTAATTATAATTACAATCTTTTTACGTACTTATTTCTTGTATCCCATTCAGCTTGGAGAACCCCTTGACAGTAACAATGTTTCTTTTGGGTAATCCTTTGGGAGCTGAATGGCATTTTGTCTTTGTCTTGGTTATTATGTTTTGCATCTAAAGCTTTCATTTTATGTATTCTTTGTAAATTTGGTCTGTGCATTTGTTGAAGTTTCCCGAAAAAAAATAGAGAATAGAGAATGGAGAACAGTGCGAGTTCAGTGGAAAACGTAAAAACTTGAAGCGCTTGAAAAATGGCTGAAAATATTGCGTTATTAAAAACTGTTCCTGTCATTCTAACTTAACTTTAAAATGATTTCCGAACATAATGGAGAATGGTTTTTTTTAATGATGGCTAATATGATGCAAAAAGCTAAGTTTAGACATCATAAAATTCCCCTTCCATTTCGACAAACTTCACGTCATGATTATTCAGTAGTTTTAACAATCAGTCAACACCATGTACATATATGTTCAGACGACATTTTAAGTCTTTTGAAAAACGGTTTATGTGGATCTCTTGCAGCAGCTTAGTAGACAATGGGTTAGGTTACAGATACATGTAGTAAGGTCTGGGGTTCAAATCCTGCCAATGCTCATTTTTTTATTGACTATGTTTGGTCTCCACGTTATATTGTCCGGTTGAGTTTAATTTAACCCTAACCCTACCTAATGCTACTTTTTACTACTAGTAGTAAAAAGTAGTATGCAGTACTCTCACTGACTTGTGTGCAATGCCTGTAGTCATTTTTAGTATTTGGTACTTCACCCCTTATTGCACTCGTAGGGGGGGCGGAAGGGGGTCCCCAAAAAACATTGAAACACGTACAGATTTGCACTCGATGATCTCCGCGCGTGCATCGCTCCCCGAATTCAGTGATTTCCGCTACGTCCGCAAAGCCAGATTTGTACAGTACAGCTAGGCATGGCGTAAACTTTTGCGTTTGAGAATTGGCAGAAACCATTTTTTAAACAAATTCTAGCATTTTTACAAAGTTTTTTTAATTTGTTTTTGTTTTCACTACTACTACATGTACCAGCACTCCTGTTTTCCATACTTTTGCCAAATCTTTAATTGTATCCCAGCATCCCTTGCTTGAGCGCGCGCTTTGTCACAAAGAATTTCGAACTTACAGTTCGTGTGCAACGCTGGTTTACTCAAGTTTTGAACAAAAATATCACTTTAGACAGACATTAACAAACAGCAGAACGTTACTTTGGCCTTACCCTTTTTACCTTCGGAGATAAAATATAATTCTACGGCAAGTAATTCGTGGTGGTGGTCAGAATTCTGTTTGAATAATAAAGATCGCGCAACGCGCATTTTTTAAAAAGTGCGCGCCGTCGAAAAATGCGCTCAACATGGCCATAGACTAGGGCTAGCCCAGGTTGGACTCCTCCGTTGAGTACAACGGAGTCCAGGGTATCAATGTATCCTGCAACAGCGAACATTTTTACAACAATTTTTTTTCATATTTTTCCTGATGAAGGAAGCCAAAATCAAATGTCTTCCTTGTGTTTGGAACTACAGATCCTCATGGGTTATTAAAAGTTAATGTGTCTTTAGGCAACTTATTTACAGAAAATAAATTTCAAATCCTCGCTTTTGGACGTGAACATCATGTACGAACTCTCTACAATCCCTACATGCGTGAGCGGGTACCCGGCAGCCTCATCAGTTGTAGGCAGGCGCGGCTGCCGGGTACCCGCGCACGCATATCCATGTAGGGACTGTAGAGAGTTCGTACATGATGTTCACGTCCAAAAGCGTGGATTTGCAATTTATTTTCTGTGAATAAGTTGCCTAAAGGCTAAAGACACATTAACTTTTAATAACCCATGTGTCGATCTGTAGTTCAAGACACAAGGTCAAGGAAAACATAAGCGAGATTTTGGCTTCCTTCATCAGCATCAGGTAAAAATATGAAAAATTGTTGTTGTAAATTTGTTCGCTATGACAGGATACAACAATACATTTATACCCTGGACGTCAGTCGTAATGCAATGAAGAACTTCGTCCAACCTGGGCTAGACTAGGTCTAGATAAGAAGAAATTACCAAGCTAGATACGGGATTGAGAATGAGAGTACTCTGACACAGTGTGACTGACACTGACACTCAGTCAGTGTGTGTCAGTGTCACGACTGTATTATTAATATTACTAAATTAGCAAAATAACAAGAGGAATACTTGCAGCATAAGAAGTGGAATTGGCGGCTCAGGGCTTTTGATGAAAAGTTTCAAGTTTTGGTGTCAAACTTTCTGAATACGGTTATGTTTTTCGAAAAACGAAAAACTGACAAACGGTGTCAATTTAATGCCAATTGGCTGTTAACAAGAGCGCCCCCAATAGTCGGTTGGCTGGAAGCGGAGACCTTTGAACCCGTGTGTACGTGTACGCGTACGTGTAGCCATGGTGTAGCGGTTCGCGATTTTTGTTCAGCACAAAGACAGCAGCTAGGTGGTTGAATCATGGAGGTAGGAAACCCTCCATGGTTGAATATCAATTCCTCCATGCTTCAACCATGTTTCAACCAACTCGCCAATAACCTTATTAATACACAAATAAACCACAAGATAAACTGACGGTAAATTTGTATATATTAAACCATTGCTATGACGTCACGCTATTGTTAAAAGTGTGGATTCGTATCTACGAATCAACGCTTTGGACAATAACAGTGGATTCGTAGGCCTATCTACGAATCTTTAGTAACCCACTGGGCAAGTTGTTACCGGTTACCGATATTACCAGTAATATCACCCCAAAATTTGACTAAGTCCAAATTTTACCGATATTATCGTGTTATTACCCAAATGATATTACCTGTGTCATAATGAAATTGTTATAAATTCCTTAATGTTTTTTTTTTTAATATAAGGATTGGATATAATTGATCCTTGATACTGACAGGATTTGTTTATGATGAGAACTCTTGAAAAATGGTGTACCAGTCTACCAAATTTCCAAGTCCAAATATAACCGTTATTACCCTGTTGAAACCAACATTTTACCGAGTAACAACAGGATAATACAGGTAATGAGGGTAATGGTGAAAAGGTTGAATTGGTTATAACATCGGGAACTTGAGTAATAACAGTAAAATTAGTAGCAATTCCAGCAAAATTTCCAAGTCCAAATATAACCGTTATTACCCTGTTGAAACCAATTAACATTTTACTGAGTAACAACAGGATACTAATACAGGTAATGTGGGTAATGGTGAAAAGGTTGAATTGGTTATAACATTGGGAACTTGAGTAATAACAGTAAAATTATAGCAATCCCAGCAACATTTCCCAATTCAAATATAACCGTTATTACCCTGTTGAAACCAACATTTTAACGAGTAAAATTACTCTGCCCAAATTTTATGTCGTGTCGTGGAACAAATGCGTCGTGGGTTCGTTGTGACCAGGCCTTACCACGACAACATTTCGTACGATCCGTTGTGACCGGGGTTTGTTAACACAAAACCCTTTGGGTGAAACGGAGCAAATCAATTCCCATAGACCTAAGGGCTAAAACGCCTATACTTTCACGATCTTATTAAAATAC
Organism: Crossaster papposus; assembly: GCA_037893245.1. Lineage (NCBI taxonomy): Eukaryota > Metazoa > Echinodermata > Asteroidea > Velatida > Solasteridae > Crossaster > Crossaster papposus. Next base: position 2,034,938 of record JBAIAA010000090.1, on the reverse strand, counting down.
TTAGAACTCTCACGTGTTCAGGGACTACAGAAACATGACGACCAGCATGTCATATTCTTTTCAATTTTTGGTGGGTTGACCGAAGATTATTTTTGAAAAATTCTTACCCAATGCAAACAAGACAATTTTATTTAAATTTCTAAATTTCCAATGAAAAATATATACATTGCCAACCTACTCCCGAGTGTCGCGAGGCAGCGCCGTTTGTCTGATTTTGTGTTGTTTCCTTTGAGCCCGCGCTTTGCTGGTGACTTATATTTGTGTGGCGCGCCCTCTATCGACATAAAATAAGTCGAATTTTCGGACAATTAATGCGTGGGCGGCTCATTAACCCTAAAAACACAGTTTCTCCTTCTTCCTTTGAGCAGATGTAAGATAGAGCTATTACTCCAGCTTCCAAACCTATTAAGTCACATCGATTTCAAACAGTGTTGACTGGTAGTCGAATGGCCGAGTGGTTAGGCTCCTCGTCTGCGGTGTTCTATCGACTGGGTTCGAGTCCCCGTTCTGCCCGACGGCATTTTTTCCTCAGTTTTAACGCGCGCGATTTCGCAATCTTATCTATACAAGAATTAATTGATCGTCTTCAATCACCAACCGGAGTTAGCTCAGCGGCTTAATTCGTCAGGCTGGTACTGTCCGCGGAGTTCAGGTGCGCACCTTAGTATATGGACGGAGCTCGTTTGCTTGCATAGGCGGCAAGAGCTAGGGCCTCGCTCCGTCAGTCCTCCCTTTACGGTTGCGTGGCCTACGGGTTAAATGAACATGGACAGGGAAGGATGTGTGGTGGGCCGGGAATCCTAGAACCCAAAAGAGTCCTATATGGGTGGTCGTTCAATGAGTAAAGTCATGGGTTCGATCCCGTGAATGCTTGGTCAACACCACATAACTTTTTTTTCTTCATTCTATACTGGAGCTAATACTCCAGTTTTCAAACATAAGTCACATCGATTTGAAACAATGTCGACTGGTAGTCCAATGGCCGAGTGGTTAGGCTCCTCGTTCGCGGGTTTTCATCGCCTGGGTTCGAGTCCTCGTCCTGGCCGATGTTTTTTTTCTTTTTTTTTGCTGTTTTAACGCGCGCAATTTCGCAATCTTATCTTTAAAAGAATTAAATTATAGTCTTCAAATACCAACCGGAGTTAGCTCAACGGCTTAATTCGCCAGGGTGAAGAGTCATATATGGGAGTCGGTCAATGTACGCAAGCGGGGTGTGTTGGCTCTGATGTGTCGCTCGACGTTACAATACATTTGAATGCTATGTTTGTGAAAGTGCAAACGTACAATGTAGTCCCCCCCCCCCCCCCCCCCCGCTTGCAAATCGACTTGTAATTTCTAAATCCATTTAGATGCCACCCTTGGACTTTCACAAGATGTGGAATAGAGAATAATACGATTTTTAAATTTCTTGAACTTTCTATGCAGTTTTCTTCTATGCAGTTGTTTTTTCTCTATGCAGGCGTCATTACCCCTCCGTACGTACATGTACGTACATCGATGCCACGATGCTCGAAATTTCGTAGGACTGTCTTGCGACGACCCCCGATGACCCACGATCTGTCCAAATTTTATGTCGTGTCGTGGAACAAATGCGTCGTGGGTTCGTTGTGACCAGGCCTTACCACGACAACAGTTCGTACGATCCGTTGTGTCCGGGGTTTATTAACACAGAACCCTTTGGGTGAAACGGAGCAAATCAATTCCCATAGACCTAAGGGCGAAAACGCCTATACTTTCACGATCTTATTAAAATACTTAGAACTCTCACGTGTTCAGGGACTACAGAAACATGACGACCAGCATGTCATATTCTTTTCAATTTTTGGTGGGTTGACCGAAGATTTGTTTTGAAAAATTCTTACCCAATGCAAACAAGACATTTTTATTTAAATTTCTAAATTTCAAATGAAAAATATATACATTGCCAACCTACTCCCGAGTGTCGCGAGGCAGCGCCGTTTGTCTGATTTTGTGTTGTTTCCTTTGAGCCCGCGCTTTGCTGGTGACTTCTACTTGTGTGGCACGCCCTTTATCGACATAAAATAAGTCTAATTTTCGGACAATTAATGCGTGGGCGGCTCATTAACCCTGAAAACACAGTTTCTCCTTCTTCCTTTGAGCAGATGTAGGATAGAGCTATATAATACATGTAATGTGGGTAATGGTGAAAGGGTTGAATTGGTTATAACATCGGGAACTTAAGTAATAACAGTAAAATTAGTAGCAATTCCAGCAAAATTTCCAAGTTTAAATATTACCGTTATTACCCCGTTAAGCGACATTTTACAGAGTAACAACAAGATAAATACATGTAATGTGGGTAACGGTGAAAGACTTGAATTGGTTATAACATTGGGAACTTGAGTAATAACGGTAAAATTATAGCAATCCAAGCTAAAATTCAAGTTCAAATATTACTGATATTACTGTTATTACCCCGTTGAAACCAACATTTTACCGAGTAAAAACAAGATATACAGATAATGTGGATAATGGTGAAAGGCTTGAATTGGTTAACCATTGGGAACTTGAGGAATAACAGTAAATTTAGGAAATGCCAGAATTATCGGTTACATTCTCCTTGGTAATATTTGGTAAGGGTAATATTGGGTGGTAATAACACGGAAATGCCAGGAATATCAGTTACATTCTCCCTGGTAATACTGGGTAAATAGGGGGTGACCTCAATTTACATGTTGACCCCAAGTGGGCGTGATAAACCTTGGTGAAACATTTTTGTCACTTTTTCTACATAAACGTTATGTTTTGCGTAATAGCGATACGTTTAGGGTGTTTTCGTAGAGATAATTGTGTAATATATATTTACTCCAAGTCTCAAAGAAACAAATTTGCCAAAAAGCCAACACACAAATAAATTAACAAAAAAAATAATTGCAAACTGTGATTACAGACGGCGGTAATATTGGGCACATATATAGCATTTAAGTACACACTAAGAATGTAGGAGTGGCAAGCTCAGAAGAGTGAATGTTTATATGTGTATACATTGTAGTATTGTTCCGTAGTATCGTAATAGGCCTATTAGTATTAACCCATATAATTAAAATCGAGTAATATCAGTAATAGTCTCCCTGGTCATATTGGGTAATATCGGGTGGTAATAACAGAAATAACGGTAAATAACGGTAAATAACGGTTACATTTTCTCTGGTAATATTGGGTAAAGGGAAAAATATCGGGTGGTAATAACAATGCAATGTCGGAAATAACGGTTACATTCTCACTGGTAATATCGTGTAAATATCGTGTCTACTATTTCCCCGTTATTACCCAGTAATAACCACGAGTTATTACCACGAGGTAATATCGGTATGTTACCCAGTAATAACTAGCGTTATTACTCGTTACAACCCGGGTAATATCGGGTAAAATGCCCAGTGGGAAAGTGTGGATTTTTATCTTGCCTTTTATCTTGAACGGTTTTTTATCTTGCCTACATTTTTAACAATTACGAATCCACGGTTATTCATTTCCTCAACCCTAATCCAGAGCTTGATTACGTAAGAGCCTCGAGAACCTCCCTTTAGGCCAAATAAAAAAACAAACATGTTTAGCGTCACGCTTTTTTTATGAGAAAGGAGAAGGCCCCTTTTTTCTTTTTCTTTTTAATGGCCGCTCGACACATTCTAATGCGGGTCATGTAGTGAACATGTCACGCCCTATCTTTCTATTTGAAATTAAAACATGTCTCACCCACGATTAAAAATCAAAATTCATGTGGGTCGATCATGTATGCACCATACACGTCACACCCTAGCCTTCCCATTATAACAAAATATATTTTCACAGCTTGTACAAAGTGATGCTAAAGTCTAAAATACGATCTTAATATTGTGGTTTTTTTTTTAATTGTCTTTTTCGCCATTTTTCGAAAAAGCCTTCGTTTTTGTTTCGATTTTTGGCTTTTTCGCAATTTTGCGAAAAAGCCTTTGTTTTTGTTCTGATTTTCTTTTTCTTCTTCTTCTTCTTTTTAGCTGTTTCGGTTTTTCACCGAAACAGCTTTTGTTTTCGTTAAAGTTTTTTTTTTTCTTTTTTTTTTTTTTTTTTTTTTTAGCTGTTTCGGTTTTTCACCGAAACAGCTTTTGTTTTCGTTAAAGTTTTTTTTTTTCGTTTTTTTTAGCTGTTTCGGCCTTTCAGCCGAAACAGCTTTTGTTTTCGTTAAAGTTTTTTTTTTTCTTTTTTTTTTAGCTGTTTCGGCAATTCAGCCGAAACAGCTTTTGTTTTCGTTAAAGTTTTTTTTTTTCTTTTTTTTTTAGCTGTTTCGGTTTTTCACCGAAACAGCTTTTGTTTTCGTTAAAGTTTTTTTTTAGCTGTTTCGGCCTTTCAGCCGAAACAGCTTTTGTTTTCGTTAAAGTTTTTTTTTTTCTTTTTTTTTTTTTTTTTTTTTTTTGTCACTTTTTCCCATAGGATTTGTACACGTTTTTTCTGCCAATACACTTTGACACTTTGGTAAATCCGATCGACTTGAAACTTGGCATACACTTAGACAACCACCCAAGGACGGTCCTAGAAGAAATTCGTAACGATTACGTCATTCATGGTCACGTGACGTCACGTTAAAGGTGCAATTTTTCCCCATAGGTTTTGTACACGTTTTCCTCCAGACTATTGACTTGGAAACTTTAGTAAATCTGACCGACTTGAAACTTGGCATACACTTAGAACACCACCCCCAGATGTTCCTGAAAGAAATTCGGCGCGATTGCGTCATTCAAGGTCACGTGACGTCACGTTAAAGGTTCAATTTTTCCCCCTTAGGTTTTGTACACGTTTTTCTTTAGACTATTGACTTTGATACTTTCGTAAATTTGATCGACTTGAGACTTGGCACACATCTCGACCACCATACCCAGGAGGGCCAAGGGGAAAATCGTCAGGATAACGTCATCGTGGGTCATGTGACGTCACATTAAAGGGGCAGATTTTAGGACCCTCTATCTCTGGAAGTACATGTCTGATTGGGGCTAAACTTGGTATGCAAGTATTCCACAATGTGTTATAGACGAAAATTAAGATGACATCATGATGACATCATCGGGTGTCATGTGACGTCACATTAAAGGTGCAGTTTTTCCCATAGGATTTTTACACGTATTTTTCAACTTATATATCTTGGGAAAATTGGCAAATCCAATCGATTTCAGACTTGGCACACACATAATGAAAGTCATCTTAGACATCCGAAACAGCTCTGTGTTTGTCCACAAACACATGTCTAGTTTTTTTTTTGTTTTTCAGATTTTTCTCCATAGGATTTGTACACGTTTGTTCAGACAGGTCACTTAGGTACTTTGGTCCATCCGATCGACTTGAAACTTGGCATACATTTAGACAACGACACAAGGACGGTCCTAGAAGAAATTCGCCGCGATTACGTCACTCAAGGTCACGTGACTTCGCGTTAAAGGTGAAATTTTTCCCATAGGTTTTGTACACGTTTTTCTTAAGACTATTGTCTTTGACACTTTGGTAAATCCGACCGACTTGAAACTTAGCATACACTTAGAACACCACCCCCAGACGGTCCTAGAAGAAATTCGGCACGATTAGGGCATTCAAGTTCACAGGGCGTCACGTTAAAGATTCAATCTTTTCCCCAAAGGTTTTGTACACGTTTTTCTTTAGAATATTGCCTTTGACACTTAGTAAATCCGATCGACTTGAGACTTGGCACACACAAAAGACCACCACACACATATTGAAAGTAATTTTAGACACTCGAAACAGCTCCGTGTTTGTCCACAAACACATGTCTAGTTTTCTTTCTTTTTTTTTTTTTTTCCACTTTCAGTGTTTTTACCCATTGGATTTACACACGTTTGTTCTGCCAATACACTTTGGCACTTTGGTAAATCCAATCGACTTGAGACTTGGTATACACTTAGACCTCCACCCACAGATGGTCCTAGAAGAAATTTGGCTCGATTGCGTAATTCAAGGTCACGTGACGTCACGTTAAAGGTTTAATTTTCCCCATAGGTTTTGTACACGTTTTTCTTCAGACTATTGACTTTGGCACTTCGGTAAATCCGACCGACTTGAAACTTGGTATACACTTAGAACACCACCCCCAGATGTTTCTGAAAGACATTCGGCACGATTGCGTCATTCAAGGTCACGTGACGTCACATTAAAGGTTCACATTTTTCTCCCATTGGTTTTGTACACGTTTTTATTCAGACTATTGACTTTGGCACTTCGGTAAATCCGACCGACTTGCGACTTGGCATACACTTAGAACACCACCCACAAATGATATTGGAAGAAATTCGGCACGATTGCGTCTTTCAAGGTCACGTGACGTCACGTTAAATGTGAAAATTATTCCCCCATAGGTTTTGTACACGTTTTTCTTCAGAATATTAACTTTGAAATTTTCGTAAATTGTATCGACTTCAGACTTAGCACACACCTCAACCACCATCCCCAGGAGGGCCAAGGGAAAAATCGTCACGATGACGTCATCGTGGGTCATGTGACGTCACATTAAAGGTGCAGTTGTTAGGCCCCTCTATCTCTGGAAGTACAGGCCCGATTGGGGTCAAACTTGGTATGCAAGTATTCCAGGATGTGTTATAGACGAAAATCAGGGTGACGTCATGATGACATCATTGTGGGTCATGTGACGTCACATTAAAGGTGTAGTTTTTAAGACCCTCTATCTCTGGAAGTACAAGTCCAATTAGGGTCAAACTTGGTATTCAGGTATTCCGGGATGTGTTATAGACGAAAATTAAGATGACATTGTGATGATATCATCGGGTGTCATGTGACGTCACATTAAAGGTTCACATTTTTCTCCCATTGGTTTTGTACACGTTTTTCTTTAGACTATTGACTTTGACACTTTAGTAAATCCGATCGACTTGAGACTTGGCACACACTGAGACCACCATCCACAGACGGCCCTAGAAGAAATTCGGCACGATTACGTCATTCAAGGTCACGGGGCGCTAGTTAAAGTTTCTATTTTTTTCCGTTAGGTTTTGTACACGTTTTTCTTTAGACTATTACCTTTGACACTTTAGTAAATCTGATCGACTTGAGACTTGGCACACACAAAAAACGACCACACACATATTGAAAGTAATTTTAGACACTCGAAACAGCTCTGTGTTTGTCCACAAACACATGTCTAGTTTTTTTTTTTTTGTTTTTTTTTTCTTTGCCTTTTGTTCTGTCATTTTAGACACGCGAAACAGCTCTGTGTTTGTCCACAAACACATTTCTAGTTTTTTTTTTTTTTTTTTTTTTTTTGTCACTTTTTCCCATAGGATTTGTACACGTTTTTTCTGCCAATACACTTTGACACTTTGGTAAATCCGATCGACCTGAGACTTGGCATACATTTAGACAACCACCCAAGGACGGTCCTAGAAGAAATTCGTCGCGATTCCGTCATTCAAGGTCACGTGACGTCATGTTAAAGGTTACATTTTCCCCATAGGTTTTGTACACGTTTTTCTTCAAACTGTTGACTTTGACACTTTAATGAATTCGATCGACTTGAGACTTAGCATACACTTAGAACACCACTCACAGATAGTCCTGGACGAAATTCGGCACGATTGCGTCATTCAAGGTCACGTGACGTGACGTTAAAGGTTCAATTTTCTCCATAGGTTTTGTACACGTTTTTCTTTAAAATATTGAATTTGACACTTCTGTAAATTCGATCGACTTGAGACTTAGCACAGAACTCGACCACCATCCTTAGGAGGGCCAAGAAAAAAATAATCAAGATGACGTCATCGCGGGTCATGTGACGTCACATTAAAGGTGTAGTTTTTAAGACCCTCTAACTCTGAAAGTACAAGTCCGGTTGGGGTCAAACTTGGTTTGCAAGTATTCGAGGATGTGTTATAGACGAAAATTAAGATGACGTCATGATGACATCGCCGGGTGTCATGTTACATCACATTAAAGGTTCAGTTTTTCCCATAGGATTTGTACACGTTTTTGTTCAACCAATATATCTTTGGCACTTTGGTAAATCCGATCGACTTTAGACTTGGCACACACTTAGACCACCACACACACATATATATAATAATGAAAGACATTTTAGACATCCGAAACAGCTCTGTGTTTGTCCACAAACACATATCTAGTTTTCCTTTTTTTTTTTTTTTCCACTTTCAGTGTTTTTACCCATAGGATTTACACACGTTTGTTCTGCCAATACACTTTGGCACTTTGGTGATTCCAATTGACTTGAGACTTGGTGTGGGTCATGTGACGTCACATTAAAGGTGTAGTTTTTAAGACCCTCTATCTCTGGAAGTACAAGTCCAATTAGGGTCAAACTTGGTATTCAGGTATTCCGGGATGTGTTATAGACGAAAATTAAGATGACATTGTGATGATATCATCGGGTGTCATGTGACGTCACATTAAAGGTTCACATTTTTCTCCCATTGGTTTTGTACACGTTTTTCTTTAGACTATTGACTTTGACACTAGAAGAAATTCGGCACGATTACGTCATTCAAGGTCACGGGGCGCTAGTTAAAGTTTCTATTTTTTTCCGTTAGGTTTTGTACACGTTTTTCTTTAGACTATTGACTTGGACACTTTAGTAAATCTGATCGACTTGAGACTTGGCACACACAAAAGACCATCACACACATATTGAAAGACACTCGAAACAGCTCTGTGTTTGTCCACAAACACATGTCTAGTTTCTTTTCTTTTAGTAACCTAAACCCCATAGACTTTGTACACGTTTTTTCTGCCCGTCACTTTTAATAGAAAACAAAGTCGTATTTACATAAAACTTAACCCAGGTGAAGACCCTATAGTGAACTCGTGTCTCGCAGAAATACGTCATGGTGACGTCATCAGGGGTCACGTGACGTCATCTTAAATTTGTAATAATTTAATATTTGAAAATCAATAACAAATCAACCGCAAAAGACCGAAACTTGATTTTTGTGGCAATAGATAGAATGACCCAGGATCTTCATTTCATCTCGCGTGCGTGAAGTCACGTGACCCTTCCTTCCGGTCCAAACCGGAAGTGCCTTATAATTTAAAACTGGAAAATGATATGAACTTACTTTCAACGATGTTAGTGTCTGGCTAGAATAAACTTTTCAAAAATATTACCGGCGACGTCATAACACGTTATAGCGCCCTCTAGCGGCAGGTTGAAAAATTGTTAAAATGCATAATTTGTTGATGTGTGTGGCAAAGTTTGCTGAAATAACTTTATAACCGGTGTATATAATCAGCTTCATGCTTAGACCACATTGAGAAGGAGAAATATTTATGACGTCACCAAACCGGAAGTTACAATACAAAATCCTTTAAACTTCAAAAAGTCGCTTAAAAATCAACCGCTATAGATATAATCCAGATTTTTGCTTCAGATAGCAAAGTTAAGACTGATCTCGAGTTTCTGTTAATTACGTCACAATGACGTCATCAAGTGTCAGATTACAAGCAACCAAATATTTCTAAATTTATTCTTTGAAAATCAATATAAAATCAACTATAAGAGATCTGATTTAGATTTTTAAGGAAATTGATAGATTAATCATGGTCTTCATAATTTGTATTACATGCAAAAAGACCTGACACTTCCTTCCGGTCCAAACCGGAAGTGCCTTATAATTTGAAAGTTGAAAATGATATGAATTTACTTTCAACGATGATAGTCTCTAGGTAGCCTGCACTCTACAAACAAAGTTACCGGTGACGTCATAAATTGTTATAACGCCCTCTAGTGACAGGTTGAACAATGTTTAAAATGAATAATCAGTTCATTTTCGTGGCGAAGTTTGCTCAAATCGCTTTATAATTGGTATTTATAATCAGCATCTTGTTAGGAACAAGTTGGCGGATAAAAACAAAATAATATGACGTCACTAGACCAAAAATTACAATTAAAAAACCTTTAAACATTTCTGAAAATTAACCGCGAGAGATATAATCCAATTAATAATTTAAAATTTGCAGTTTTGAAAACATTAAAGTAAAGAAATTTATTAAATGAAATCATAAATGTAATGAACAATACAACAACAAAATGCGAAAAAGCCATATGCTCTGTTCCTTGAACAGACATATCTCTAGTTGTTTTACTTCTTCTTTTTCTGTTCTTTTAGGGACCATAATGCCATAGACTTCGTACACGTTCTTTCGTACAAGCACTTTCCATAGAAAACAAAGTCGTATCCAAACAAAAATTTACCCAAGTGAAGACCCTATAGTGAGCTCGTGTCTAGCAGACAGACATCATGATGACGTCATCAGGGGTCACGCGACGTCATATTAAAGGTTTAATTTATTTTATCTTTGAAAATCAATAACAAATCACCCGCAAAAGACCGGGACTCGAAGTTTGTGGCAATTGATAGGATAATCCAGGATCTTCATTTTATCTTGTATGCGCGAAATCACGTGACCCTTCCTTCCGGTCCAAACCGGAAGTGCCTTATAATCTGAAAGTGAAAAATGATATGAACTTACCTTCAACAATGTTAGTTTCTGGCTAGGTGTACTTTTCAAAAATTTACCGGCGACGTCATAACATGTTATAGCGCCCTTACGCGGCAGGTTCAAAATTAATATTCAGTTGATGTGTGTGAAGAAGTTTGCGGAAATCACTTTATAATTGATGTATATAATAGTTTCATGCTGAAAACAATTTGACGAGGAGAAAACTATTAGGACGTCGCCAGACCGGAATTTATAATGAAAAGACTTTTTGCATTGGGTTGGTTAGGTAGTTCACCAAAAGTTTACAAATGTGTGACGTCATCATTTTAATCACTTTAAATTGCCTTTAATCTGTTTAAATAACCTAAATTCGTTTTGATTACTTTTAATCTGTTTAAAATTTCTTTTGAATGGATTTTACGGGGAAAACAAAACAAATGCGAACAAAATGTTCTGTTCCTCGAACAGACGTAGTCCTTATTATTATTATTATTATTTTCTTAAGATAATAACATTTATCGTTTGTTTAAAAAAAAAATTAAAAAAAAAAAGTGGAAGTGAATTTGCCGACTCCGAGCCTAGCGAGCGCGAAGCCATTTACGGCGTTGGGCCCAGGGCCCGCTTAACCAGTTCGCGCCGGATGACGTATATAAACGCATATATAAATTTTCCCCCAAATTTAAAACGGATGACGCATAAGCACGCCAAGTTTAAGTTCGGAAATGTCTGTCAGCAGCGAGCAAGGCCGGAAATGCGTGGGTGTGCTTCCCGGCACTATCGGCCTGAACCCGCTTCGGATCGAGTTTCGTTAAAAATTGGATTCTAGATGCTCTGTTGTGCAATCTGAGTCATTTCCTTGCTAATTAATTTATTGAGTCTCACAATAACTTAGGGTCAAATGGGGTCAATGTACACCTGATGATAGACGACGAATAAAGTATGCAAGAGAAAATAGTAAAAGGGCTTTCTCAGTGTTATTTCTGGCATTTGGAGCCTCGATCGGCAAATGGGCCACCAAATTATTAATTTGGTGGCCCATTTTGTCGACTGTTTTTGTGGTCAAGTTGCCGACTGAGGATCGATTTGATCGAATTGCCGAATGAGGAAAATTATTTGGGTGTGTGTCAATTATTTGGGTCTGATGAAGATGACAGGTGTATTTATTTGCCGAATCCACATTCCGAGAAAAACAGCTTTAAAATAAACAAAATTGACCAAAATCATACGGACAGCGCACACAAATCCTCTTAATTTTCATCTTTATTGATAGTTTTTACATACAAGACATTAATGAAAAAATTATGTGATAACTACACTTCCTAAAAATACAATGTTCAGAAAATCGACTTGGTCACGATTTTCACCCATGCGTTCACTTCAACGACCGATTGCGTAAAATGATTACGATGGAGCGGGTCACATTATAGCAATTTATAGACATCAGGGATTACCAGGTTAAGAAACCAGACTAGTTTGCTTGCACCCGTACCCATTCACGAATGTGTAACCAGGTTTCAAATAACATACATCTAAATTTAATAAATTAGGGACAGTGTTTGAAAATAATCATTTTTTTGTCAACGATCGTCGGCTGGCAATCTTTAGAAATTGATACAAAAATTCACATTTCTGGTAAACCCCAGCACACCAGGGGCCAATTTCATAAAACATGTAAGCACAAAAAATTGCTTTGCACAACAAAGTCTTGCTCAGTAAAAACAGGTTATCGTCCAAAACTCCACGTACTTTTCATTCAAAGCAAAATAGCAGCTAAATAGCATTCACAAACAATAAACATCTACAACAATTTTGGTTTTTAACCCTGTTTTTTACAAGGAAGAATTTTCATGCTAAGCAAATTTTGGTGCTTACACGTTTTAATTGGCCCCAGGTGCCGCAATTTCACAGGACTGTTATTCACTTACAGCCAAGTACAGTAACTCATACCAATTCAGCAGTTTTGTTTTGGGATGTACCTAATAAAGAGTCAATGCAATGTAATTGTTTGTATCTCCTAAACCAAGTTTGGAAGACACTTGCCAGTCCTATATTCTGTACGTCCGAAGTCCTGTAGCTCTGTATGTTTGTTAAAGGTAGGATACACCATTTGCAGATCTTAAAAAGATTTACTACCGAATTATTAAGAAATATCTTACTCATTTGAAAGTAAACAATGATTGTAGGTATCCAGCAAAATGAATGCGCTAGAAATCCTGCAATTGTTCAAAACAATTTTTTTTTTTAATCGCGATCACGATTCGCAAACAACATAAAAACCACTGCCTGACGTCGGTTGAAAATGAATGCCGTTTTTGTTTTTGCTTTTTGTAGCATCCATGATTATAAAACTTTGAACAGGTCAGTTAATCGATATTTACATGTACTATAAAATACAACCTCCCAAATCCACCCATTCATGATAATTCAAGCAATGACCACGTATCCTACCTTTAAACAGACCCCATTCAGGGACGTGATGTTAAATAGATACTCAGACAAGAAAGCTAAACTGGGAACCATCATGAAGAACCCAGAAGAAGTGGAGAAACTCAAACGGTAAATTAGCTTTATATTACATTCAGAAAGTAGAAAAAGGGCACTCATCAATAGAGCGCATACCTCCTCCGCCCCAAACAGAAACAGAAAACACGCCCTGCATAAAATGACAGAAAAAGACAAACAGTCCAGCACAACGCCCTATCTGCCAAGGTTTAATAACAACAAAATCATTTAAAGTGGATCCAGATTCCTGATCCGGGTCCAGATCAAATTTAATGGAATCATCCTTGACCCATAAGTTGTCTTAAACAAAAGGCCAGCATATGTGGGTAGCACACCCTGATATGTTTGACCTCGCTCGCAGCGAACCGGTTGCTGACAGATATTTTCAGCCTTGCTTGTGACGTGTTTATCTATCATCCGTTTTAAATTCTGGGAAAACTGTGCATACGTATATACGTACGTCATCCAACGCGAGCTGGTTTTAAAGCCGGGATTAAATTTGGTATTACCAAAAAACAACAATAAATTAATTTAAAAATATTATTAACTGTGTTGAAAATTGTCCTTCAATAATCCTCCAACAGGGATCTTTTATAATTTTATAATTTAATAATTCTACGCCTTGGCTCGGTGATGTTAAAATAATCCCGGCGCAAACTGGTTAATAACCAGTTCGCGACAGGATTTTTAAAAAAAATATGGGCCAATCTGCAGGATTATTTTCATTGAAATTTTTTTATTTATTTTTATTTAGTAAACTATTCTTGTTTTGAACTAATACAAGACTAATACAATACAACTAATACAAGATGCCAACACTTAGTTTATTATAGCACAGTTATTTACATGTTTTTGCCAACATTCTGTTACCTAGGGAATTTGTTCTCTCTACCAGTCTTGGCGTGATATCATGTCATATTCGGTACCCGCCATCAATTCTGACGTGTGTTTAGACGTCAGCCGTCGAACTACACACATGGCCAGGACTAGGCCAGGGACAATATTGTGCATGGTAAACCCTATGTACACATATTTGCAAGCCCAGTTGAAAAGCACCCCTTCAAAAGTTCAAGAACTTCCAAGGAGACTAAGAAACAATGGTGGGGACATTTTTTTGTCAATTAGAACATACTGGACGCAACTGATAATCCTCGGCTGTAAGAATTCAAGGGTGTTGAATAGGTCTAATCACTGAAGCGTGATATTGTGATATCGCGTCAATGCGGAATATTGCAGGGCATCATCAGCATGTGTGTACATGTCCACCACGGCGCGTGCCAGCAATGTATGTACATGTACATGTACATGTACGTAACCGCAAGGAAACAATCGCGGAAACCTCCGTGTATGTAGTACATAGTAGTATACACGCTCTTCGCTAAATCAAACTGCCATGCCTGGCGAGTTAATGCATCATCTGCAAAAATGTTGGGAGTATACCCATCATCCGACGTGAACTGGTTATAATATTTGTTGTAATATCAACAATTCGGCAAAATACAACAGCTCTTTGTACAAATATGGTACCGGTACTATTTTGCAGAGTCTTAAGTTTGCAAATCAGTCATTTTTGGCAACACGCCTGGTGTACACTTAATATTTATATCGTCATGGTGGCACCATCTCAATATCGAGTCTGTTATTATATTCTCTTTTGACACAGCTGCAAACAGCTACCTTAACTCCTCGTCGGAATTTCTTGTATTTCAGCCCGTAGATGATGGGGTTGATGACTGAATTGAGATAGCGGGAAAAGTCGCAGATGTCATGAATGTATTTAAAGGTGACTGAATCACAAAATAAAATTACACCACTGTGTAGTGGATGCACACAGAAAAGGTCGGCTGTGTAACCTGGTGTCCATAAGACGATAAGAGCTCCTAGGACAATTACAAGTGTGCGGATCAGACGCTGTCTGGCAATGACAAGATCACAGGCTGCTGCCCTTGCATATTGCAGTTTTAGGGCTTTCGCTTGTCTTCTGAGAGTGACTTGTATCTTGTAGTAGGCCAGGCTCATCAGTATTATGGGCAGCAAGTATCCCATTAAAAATAACAACACAAGCAGCAGAATGTTAAGTTCCTGATGTCTTGATTCAAAGCAAACATCCTCGTAATCAGTGCTGCAACCCTTGATAAATAAATTAGGTGAAGGACATAGAAATGAAATCACCCAGATCAGAACAATCAGATATTTCATCCGCAGTGCTGTGAGTTTTCTTTCATAATGCAATGGATGCACAATTGCGACGTATCTCTCTAATGTAACAGCACAAAGATTGTAAGCAGATGCCAAAAGAAAAACCCATACCAAATAGCTCCCACCAATGCGTGTTGGCACAAAAGGAACCCCTACACAGTTTGAAGATGTAAGAAATAAGACGATCTCATGAAGACACAGCAGCATATCGGCCACGGCCAAATTCACCAGCAGATAGTTTGTCTTGTTGTGCAGGAATTTGACACGTAGAATGACGAAGCATACCAAGAGGTTTCCTAAGACACCAATGACTCCTTCTGCTGGCATGACGTAGCACATCACCGATGGCCAATTGCTTCTAGTAATTAGGCCCTCTGTGTCATTGAGTTTCCAAGTTGAATTCATGGCTGACATTTATTTGAGTTCTCTGATTGGGATGATGTTATCACGACAGTTAAATGTTATTCAGTCTTCAGATTTGTTTGTGATCAGCATCAATCACAGAAGTCAGGTTTTGGTCATCAGTTCTTCTTTATAGAGAGTGGCACAGTGGCTTATGCAGCCTATACATGTATGTACTGTAGGTTCCACATATAGCAGCTCATTTGAAATGTTCATTTAATCTTAATTTAGTGAAGACATCCATCTACTTACACACTATACCCTTCTGGTCACTTGATGTATGTTGCTGTTTGGTGCTCACTGTAAGCAAGCTGATGTACAGTGTGACTTTCTGTACTGAATATGTGTCTTTTATTCAGGGCCAAGTTAATTTTTGATATAACCGGTTGTTGATGGCGGAAATGATCATGGCAGTAATTTGTCAAAGAAGGCAATTAGGTCTTATAGCCAATTGTCCTGTCATTGCTTGATGTGCTTTCTTCATCAATTCATGATTACTCTCTGTCGTGGATTAATGAATGAAAGATTAACTTTGTTTGCAGCCTGTTGATCAAAAGGGATCGTTTTTTCCCACAGTGTCACTCACAATATTGTGCGTTGATTGTGTCGTCTCCGTGAAGAGGAAGAGAAGGTTTTTTTTGGTTTTTTGTGTGTCTTTTTTAGTTTTATATTACTGTATACTAGCCGACAGCAGGTGTTCTGATGAGATTTGCTGCCTAAGCCTATGATTCTTCTGAGACGACAAGATGCCAGTAGTTGAGGGCCAACGATGTTGCTGGATGGCCGTTGGCTGAGGGCAGCTCATCCACCCTTTGGCAGGTTTTGTTTTTAATCCCACAGGGTGTCACCAACCCTCATCTTTATCATTGCCAGTTGGGTTTAGTCGCCAGCTACCCGACCATGCAGCAGGTTGTACTGGGTTACATGTTACCAGTAGCAGCAGTATGCTGACCTGACTCTACGGATCTTGTTTATGCTTATTTTTATTGTCCTGATGGCACCTTCTCAATATCAACTCTGTTGTTACCTTTTCTTTTGACAAAGCTGCAAACGGCTAACTTTAAACTCATAATCGGAATTTCTTGAATTTCAGCATGTAGATGACGGGGTTGATGGCTGAATTGAAATAATGGAGAAAGTCACATGCAGGTAAAGAGAATGTACTCAAAGATGTATGAATCACAGAATGAAATGTCGATGACCATGTAGTGGTCGCACACAGAGACAAAACGGTTGTGTAAATTAGTGTCCATAAGACGATAAGAGCTCCTAGGACAATTACAAGTGTGCGGATCAGACGCTGTCTGGCAATGACAAGATCATAGGCTGCTGCCCCTTGTATGTTGCAGTTTCAGGGCTTTCACTTGTTTTCTGAGAGTGACTTGTCTTGTAGTACCCCAGGCTCATCAGTATTATGGGCAGCAAGTATCCCATTAGAACTGAAAACACAGAAATTGAAATTCCTGGGAAAGGTGTTTTTATTGAATGCAAGCCTGATCAGAATCAATGCTGGGATTATTTATAAGTAAACAAGGCAGTGTTTCCCCTGGCTAATGAACTGAGCGAGGTGGTAAACATTCAAAATGATGATTGAAACAAAATTTACGCAGTCTGTAAACTATACAAAATGCAGTGCTCTGAAAAAATGCGCGATGTTTCCATCTATGTACACACCCAAATTGTGAGTTCCTGATATACATGCAGGTCGAGGAAAATGCTGAACATTTTTTAATTAGTATTTCCTTATTTTGCAAATCCTTACAGAGAGGTGGTAATATTGGCATAAAATTGAGCGAGGTGGTCACTGAAAGTAGCGAGGTGGGCCACCTCGCGTTTGAATGGGCAGGGGAAACACTAAAATAAGGTGAGGAAAAGATACAAGTAAATGAAGTCAGCCAGATAAGAGCAATTAGATATTTCATCTGCACTGCTGTGAGTTTACTTTCATAGTGTTACAGATGCCTAATTGCAACGTATCTCTCTAATGTTACGACATTAGATTGTAAGCAGATGTGAAAGACAGAGCCCACGTCAAATAATGTGATCTTAGAACACGACAGAATAGTTCTCTCCCACCAATGCTTACCGGCATGAAAGCAGATTGAAAACAATCTGAGTATGTTAGAAATAAGAACTCTTCAAGACACAGCAGCATATCGGCCACGGCCAAATTCACCAGCAGATAGTTTGTCTTGTTGTGCAGGAATTTGACACGTAGAATGACGAAGCACACCAAGAGGTTTCCTAAGACACTGATGACTCCTTCTGCTGGCATGTCGTAGCACATCGCCGGTGGCTAATTGCTTCCAGTAATTAGGCCCGTTGTGTCATTGAGTTTCCAATTCGAATTCGTGGCTAGCATTTGTTTGAGTTCTCTAGTCAGAATGATGTTATATAAGTTGTAAGAATGTTTCAGTCAGTCCCATCAAAAGCTTGATCAAGTACAGTACACAGTACCGTAATGTTGTAGATTATTAGCTTATACCAACAACACAGCAATACAATTCCAGTATAATTCTAATTGACCACATAATGATGCTGAATTAGTCATCAGTATTACTATTAAAGCTCACACCTTCGGATTTGTTTCTGATCAGCATCAGTCGCTGACTACCGGTAAAGTCATATTGTTGTCACCATGCAGTACTCCGCCATTTTTGTATTGTTTATTTGTTTTAATTTGTTTTATGGGAAGTCCGCAACCACAAGGCCACAACAGGACACTCAAGGTGGTGGCTACATAGGAGAGGAAATAAACAAGAGGAAATCATAGAGTAAAAAGGGTTAATAGTATGTTTAAATTGGGAAGCAAGAGGCAGAAATTGGGAATTCCAGAGTAAGGCAGTACGTGGGAAGAAACTGGAAGAGTATCTCAAAGTATTTGCCTTGGGAACAACTACGATATATGGATGTGATTGAGCAGAGGAACGTGTGTTGCGGCCAAAGGTACGGTTGGGTGGAACAACCAATGAAAGTCCATTGGAGCACCTACCAAAATATTATCTGTAAAAGAGACTCAATGAGGCGACGGAGAGATAGTGGTTCCAGGGATGAGGCTAGGTCATGTCCAACTAGATTTTTACTATGCCGCTGAACTCTATCAAGCAGGGACAAATGACAAGCTAGATCACCAGCCCAAATATGAGAGCAGTATTTCATAACAGGACGTACTGTGGACTTATACAGATATAGAGCATAACTCCTGGGGTAAGATATTGCCGGGCACAAAATAAACAGCCTACTACTACTTATCCCAGGAGAAGTTAGAGGTGAGGTCTAGACCAAGTAGCCGGATATTAGATAGTCTTTGCCAAATACCTGCATTCGATATTTTATTGTGCAAATCGCGTATTCTTTTCACGCAGCGCACGCCGCTAACGACACGATTATATACCAGGGACCTTATTCACGAAGCATCCGCTATTACCGGGTCCGTAACAGCCTTTGCGGATGGCCTAACGGATACGTTAGAATTGCGCTACGCCGTATTCACGAAAGGTTCCGTTAAGTATCGGTAAAATTGCGGAGCTCCGCTAATAATGGAGGTGTCGTTCAACGGGCTGTATACGGGTAGGAAGCGCCTGCGTGATTATGTAACAATATGGTAGCTGACTGCAGCCTATCTTTCAAATTATTGGCCCCCAAAAAGATGAATTTCCACAGTGCACTGGTTATTTTCTCAAACTAAGGAACTAAGGAACTTCTTCTGTGAAAGGCATCATACCAATCTATTCCTTTTTTGGTTAAAAAACATGTGAAATTAAGAAGTTGACTTAAATCACCAAAAACATAATCTGATGATAAACAGCATTTTACGGGAAGGGCGGTATAATGAACAACAAATTATTAGCAAAACCACATCAATTGATTTCTTGCCAACGCGGAGCAATTCATATTTCACCCATAGACTGTATATATCATGGCCTATTGTCAAACAGATTTCAAAGAGCAGTTTTTTCGAGGGTGGTGTACATCTTACACTATCGGAAACAGTCTTCGATTAACACAATCCGGCATCCAAACGAATTTACAGTCATCACAAACACATTTTCGTGCAATAGTTATAATAATCATGAGCTTTATTTGTTACGATACTTTCGACCACATTATTTTGTAATGTGTATTATAGAAGGTGGTTGTCAGTGAATTCTAAAGTACTTGAAAATCTGTCAAGAGACAATGCTACTTTCTGGATGACAGCACCATTTCACAAGTTTAGAGTTGCATCCATGCAGAAAGATGCGATGGCTCCTGGATGGCAGAGTTCACATACACTTGTAGGCCTACTGACACCGTAAACACCCACCTTCGCTATGTAGGCACTGCCACCTCATTTTCCATCTGCCAAATTGAAAAGTTCCTTCGATGTTCTGTCGGGTTCTTCGGTGATGAATATTGTGTCGACGTTCTGCATCATCATCATCAGGTGGTACTGGTGTTAGCAGCCAGGATCGAAGGGGGTACGCAGAATCGCCTAGAAGGTGACCATGCATCGTTTGCAAGACCATTGGCTAGTTGGTGGTTAAGGCTTGAGTGAGTCATAAACTAATCATGGGTCGAGCCTGGCCACTTGGCAACAATATTGGTGAACTTCTTCTGGTGGTCGCAAACCCCCTGGACATTTATAGCATGGTAGTTATGTCGACATATGTAGTATAGGCACCTTCGTCACGTGCAGGACATTTAATCTGGACAAGTGATCCATCAAGGCATCCCAAAACGTTTGGAATCCGACGATGACGTTCATCGTAGAAACCTTCTTTGATCAGATTCTGACTGGCTATATGTTCCTCGGAAATCGAATTATTTGTGGCGAAATTCTTTGAAGGACAGTTGCGACACGGGTAACAATTCGAGAAGTTGACGGCTGACTAATTCCACTTAAATCTCTATTTGTTAATTGGAAAGAACCTTCGGTGAAAAATCGGAGGGCTGTTATGATCTGCGTGGCGGGTATTCGACCTCTGTGTCGGATGTTCAACTTGATCACGGATGAAATCTTTCACCTCCAACAGTGCATGCCTTGGCATTTGATACCTATTTATCAGTTCCACATCGTCGTAAATGTCCAGTGGCTGTAACCTATCACGAAATACTCGCTCGCGGCGAAGAGTGCGCCTGTTTTCCAGCAGAACCACAAACACTGCAGCCATTTCATTTTAGCGCTATGCGGAGATCCGTAAGCTTTTACGGGAACGCTGGACTTCCCGCTAAAAAATGCCCTTTTACGGACGTGTTCTGCGGATTCGCTATTATGCGGATACTTCGTGAATATGGCGCAAACCATAACGGAGGCTTAACAGATCCGTTAAAGCGTGCGGATGCTTTGTGAATAAGGTCCCAGCTCCCTAACTCGCGCCGAATCAAGCCGAATCAGTCGGATGTCGGCGAATCCCCAAAATGCACTGTATTCTTCGTTGGTATTTAAACAAATTTACATAACTCGACAACAAAACATCGTATCAACATGGGGTTTTCAGTTTTTAAAACGTACAGATGCCCTCTTTGAAACTACATGAACATTCATTTTTTTGACCGGGGCCGACATCCGACTGATTTCGCTTGATCGTGTCACATATGTACCATAGGAGTGACACAATAGTTTCCAATGCATACATGTACCGGTACATGTAGTACCTTTCAGAATCAATCAAAGGCTTTTTCATATAGCAGTTCTTTTCAAACCTACATGTAAGTTGTCACTTTCAATTGTGTTGTACATGTACTTGTAAGTGAAGACATACGCCCATTTTCTTATACAGCTACACTTCTTGCATCTTGGTGTGTTTTGCTGTTGATGCTCACTGTAAGTAAACTGATATTGGTCAGATTTCTGATACTGTGCCCTTTATTCAGAGCCAAGTTAATTTGGATGGCTGAAATGATCAGACTTGAAGTTTATGGCATTGGGCAAAGAAGGCATTTAAGCCTAAACTAGCTAATTGTCCCTTAATGAGCTGCACTGCTGCTGTCATTGTGTGACAGAGTTGACCTATAGATATGATATACATCCATAATTTCTTCATCAATTCACAATTACTCCCTGTCGGATATAGTGGTTTTTAAACTAAATAAGATTAACCTTTTGCAGCCTATAATTTGCTGTCACTCACAATAATGTGCGTAATTTGTTTATATAAAGAGGGAGGTGAAGACTTGTTTTTTGTTTTCTTTGGGGTTGGAGGAGGGGGTGGAGGGGTGGTTAGTGCTGGGAAGTAACTAATTTGTTTTAAAGTCTGAAGTCAAATGAGCAATTAAGGTTTTGTGTCGCCTAAACAAAGTTTTGGGAGACACTAACATACTTATTCTGTAAGACTGGCCCCGTATATGCATGTTACAGTTTGTGGATAAGTTTTTGAAAAAAGTATAACTCCTACATGCTTTGATGGTTTTGATGAAACTTTGATGCATTGACTCTTCGGTGGAGAGACACAAATCTTTAATGGATTACTGAGGTCAAAGGTCATGTAGGGGTAATTAAAGGTCATTGGAAAAACATGTCTACACAATTTGATGGCTTTTAATGTAACTTAGATTGGAGTGATCCCTGGGTGGGGGTCATCACACGTACCGGTACAACTCTTTCAAAATGGTAGTTTAGGGTCATATGTGAGGCATTCTGGCAAAATGAGACGAAACTGGGCACAGAGTATAGTGGAGAAAAATGAAAAAAATAATGAATACAGGATGATTTATTTTATTTTCAGATTTATTGATATTTGTAATCTTTGGTATGCCTGCTAACTATATTTTGCTAAGAAATGGTTTAGAAGAAGTGGAATAAAAAGGTTTTTGAGAAGAAAAACTACATGTAAATCCTTTTTCCATATCACATGTACAAAACTTCAAAGGTCCTTTTCTCAACATTTTACTTTTGCGACATGTTGATAATTGCAAACTTTAAACAACCATAACTTGTCAATGGACTGTCCGATTGAAGTGCAATAAACAGCATTGCAAGAAGAATTTCATCCTCTTTTTTAATACCTATAGAACCCTCATTTCAACCTCTGCCCAGTTCCGTCAAAATTTGCCAGAACCACTCACATATGGGTCATTTGAGATCATTTAAAGGTAGGATACATCAGTATCCAACAGTGGTTCTTATGTTACTGTTTTGGGTTTTTTTTCACGATCGTCGTTTGGCGATTGTGATTGTTTTTTGTATAACTTTCTCTTTTTTGGAACAATTATAGGATATCTAGCTCAGTCATTTTGCAGGCTGGCTTAAATCATTATTTACTTTCAAATAAGCAAGTTATTGCCTAATAATCCGGTAGTAAAATTTATCAATATAAGCAAATGGTGTATTCTACTTTTAAAAACGCACAGCATTTGACTTACAAAAAAACCACAACATAGAGGGATCCACCGCGCAAAAAGGTGGCACTCGCGATCCGCGGTTTACTCGTCTAAGACACCAATGACTCTTTTAACTCTTTTAACGATCGCTAGACAACGATGGGGAAAGAAACAACTGTCTGGTGTCGGTTAAAAACAAATGCCGTTTGTTGGGCTTTTTTCTCGGCATCCATGATTGTAAAACTTTGGACGAATCAGTTAAACGATATTTACTATAAAATACAACCCCCCCAAACAAAAAATCCACCCATTCCTGATAATTTAATTAATTATTAATGGTGTATTAAATCCCCCCATTCCTGATAATTCAAGCATTTACCAATGGTGTGTCCTACCTTTAACACACTTAGTCCAATGGTAATGGGTCATACAGATTCTTTCTGTGTAGAAGCCATCGTCTTGGGCTTCTAGGAAATCGTGCGCAGCATCAATTACGTTATCGTGTGAAGTAAATTAACGACTATGAATCGCAAGCTCCTTCTTTAACTTCAAAAAACTAGTCAGAGAGTGCCAAATCAGGAGACTAGGGAGGGTGTTTGTATATAGATCAGTGTAGTAGGCCCCAGTGAGTGATAAGGTCCCTCTTTAATCTTATTCAACAAATTGAACTGCACGCAAATTCAGTAAAAACTGTATGGCTCTCCTAATAGTCTACAAACTATGCCAATCTCCCTTAGTAATGTACATGTAGTCTATAGATGTATGCAGCTAAAATATTTTTCAATTTTACTTTATTTTTTTTTCTAACAGGCTTGGGTCTGGTAAACAGGAGTTTGTGACAGCGGACTGGGGTGGCACTGAAGGCATATCGGCAGAGCTGAGAGAAATTTAGAAATAGATCAACCACCTGGACAATCCCACCTATCCGCAGCAGAAAGATTAAAAAACTAATGAAAACTAATGTAAATGATACATCATTTTAAAGCTGAGAATCTAGAGAATTTGAACAATACAAAATCTAAAAAACATGTTTGTCCGAGTTTTGTTGGAGCAAGTCACATATTTAAAGTTAATCCGAGAATGGAAAATCCCTTTCACATTTTTGTTGGTGTCGCCAAAGTGTTGGTGGACACTACAAAAAATCAGTATTGACCATAGCACTGTAACCTCGTAGCCCATTAGGTATTTCGTGGATTTTGATACAACTTGAATGCAGTGACCCTTGGGTGGGGGGACAATTCAAATATGCTTCAAATGTTTCTTTGTTTACAGGTTTTGATGGAATTTAAATGTAACTTGGATGGAGTTGTCCTTGGGTTGGGGTTCATCACAATTCTTTCAAAATAGGTCAAAGGTAATGGGGTCATTTGAGAAAGCGTCGTTTACAAATGCAAACAATTTGACTTTTTCCAGAATGTTCACAAAACATAATTATAGGGATCGGCTGCGGGAAAAAGTGACCACTCGCAATCCGCAATTCACTTGGTTTTTTTTCAGGGAATATTTTTTCATTTCAGAAAAATGTGAAACAAAATTGCCACAGTTGGAACCCCAAAACACCCCTTATCACAAAAGTAAGAAAACATTTTTATGCCTTTTCCCAAAAGTGGGAAAACATTTTCACACCTTTTCACATGGGGGTAAAAAATGTGCGTGGGAAATGGGAATCCTTTCCACAAAAGTTCCCAATTCAATCGCCGGAAAAAACAAGAACAAAAAAAACCGATTGTAGGTCAACTCGCCCCCTGACCGACTCGCCCCTTACCTACTCGCCCCTTACCAACTCGCCCCCTGACCGACTTGCCCCCTGACCGACTCGCCCCTTACTAACTCGCCCCCTGACCTACTCGTCCCCTGGCCGACTCGCCTCCTGACCGACTCGCCCCTAGTCTTCGTCAAGACCAAGCTAGCCCGTTCATTTGTTCCGCGGCGCGCCGTCCGTATTATCTGGGCTTATTGAGGGCGCCCTTAGTTATCACCAGATTCGTGGATTTCATCCCCTATCTTGGTCTTGGCGCAAGCGTCACGTGAACCCGGAAAATTCCGAGGACATTCCAAGCATAGCTCAAATAGCTACTCGCCCCCGCATGCGCGCTAAGTCGTTTTTGTAGTGTTCGATCATTATAGTCTGGTTCCCAGACCAAATATTTCTGACTATTTGTGATTTTTCATTTATTATTTAGCCGCCAATGTCACGTGACCAAAAACTGGAGGAATTGCTTAACGTTCGCGATGTTCGAGTGTTTCCAGGTTTTTATAAAATAAAACTCGCATTAGCAAAGGTCAACAACAAACGAAATGCCTAAGAATATCACAGTCATAATTGTAGTCATTGTGCTATTTTTTGGTAAGAGCCGTTAACATTTGAATTGTTGCGTCGTCATAGCTACACTGCTTGTATCGCGTCATTATCTATTTTTTGTCGCCGGCGGCTACCTGACCTACACTACAATTTAGACGTATAGCCAAATGTGGTTTCTTACACGTCCGCAAAAGGCATACAACTCGTACTCGAAAATTG
Source organism: Crossaster papposus (assembly GCA_037893245.1). NCBI lineage: Eukaryota > Metazoa > Echinodermata > Asteroidea > Velatida > Solasteridae > Crossaster > Crossaster papposus. The sequence goes on along the minus strand of JBAIAA010000090.1, from coordinate 2,009,548 downwards.
TTCGCCTTTTGCGGACGTGTAAGAAACTACATTATTTTGTGCAATGGCGCCGTGTGCAATTTATGGGAAACACACAGCGTGTATAATAATAGTAGTCTGGTTCTCCGACCTTATACCCAGCACGATATGTGGCAGAGGGGTACCCCCCTCTTATCCCTATACTTTATACGCACTCAACACTATTGTAACCTAACCCATCCCCCCTTGAAACCTAAAAGGAATTCCTGAGATTCCGGGAACACAATGGTCAACACAAAAGAGGGGGGGTTTTCTCTGCCACATATCGTGCTTCATATGTCCGACCTGACAATTTGCTTAGGCCTAGACGTCTAAATTGTATGTCAGGTAGCCGCCGGTGACAAAAAAATAGATAATGACGCGATACAAGCAGCGTAACTATGACGACGCAACAATTCAAATTTTAACGGCTCTTACCAAAAAATAGCACAATGACTACAATGACTGTGATATTCGTAGGCATTTCGTCTGGTGTTGACCTTTGCTAATGCGAGTTTTATTTTATAAAAACCTGGAAACACTCGAACATCGCGAGGGCAATTCCTCCAGTTTTTGGTCACGTGACATTGGCGGCTAAATAATAAATGAAAAATCACAAATAGTCAGAAATATTTGGTCTGGGAACCAGACTATAATAATCGAACACTACATTAAACAAAAACGACTTAGCGCGCATGCGGGGGCGAGTAGCTATTTGAGCTATGCTTGGAATGTCCTCGGAATTTTCCGGGTTCACGTGACGCTTGCGCCAAGACCAAGATAGGGGATGAAATCCACGAATCTGGCGATAACTAAGGGCGCCCTCAATAAGCCCAGATAATACGGACAGCGCGCCGCGGAACAAATGAACGGGCTAGCTTGGTCTTGACCCAGACTAACTCGCCCCCTGACCGACTCGCCCCCTCGTTTGATTTATGGACCTTGTACGGTCGATGTACATGTATATTCCTTACTATAAAATTCGTCATTTTGAGGAATAAAAACGAACTCTCAACTTAGACATTTTGCAGACTGATCAGAGGAAGCAAAAAATAGGCTACAGGAATGCGACTTCCAAGAAATCAATGAAAACGGACAACTTTCTAATATTCTTCCTCAAGTAAAGTTGTGTACAATTTATTTACATTAGGCATACAAAGAAATGATTCAAATATTATAATTAAAGGTAGTATACACCATTTGCAGATAATATTTACTACCGAATTATTAAGAAATATCTTACTCATCTGAAAGTAAATAGTGATTCTAGGCACCCAGCAAAATGATTGCGCTATATATCCTGTAATTATTCGAGAAAATATAATTTTATAAGGAAAAATTCGCGATCGCCGAACGGCGATCGCAAAATAACACAAATAACATAAGAATAACTGCTCGACACCGGTTAAAAACGAACGCCGTTTTTCGTGCTTTTCTCGCCATCCATGATTGTAAAACTTCGGACAGGTCAGTTAAATGAAATTTACTATAAAAGACAACCCTACAAATCTACCCATTCATGATAATTCAAGCAATTACCAATGGTGTATACTACCTTTAAGGAGAAATCTACAAAACTAGTAAACTGTGATGAACTGGACTGGACTCCCGCGAACAATAATTGACGACGATTCCGAACCCCGCGCATGTCAGTTGGCGAACGTTTGGAAACTTAAAAATACGAATGTTGACTTTGCCATTATTTTGGCATTCGCATCCTTCGCAAATCGTTCGCGTGCCCCGCAAAAACCCACCCTAAAGCAGGCATAAAAACGGTTTATGGATGTGTCTTTAAAAAGTTCGTGCTTTTTTATGTTCTGAATATTCTCAGGTCTAACACGACATACCAAACGCCTTAGAAACCAACATGTAGAAAATGTGAAAATCACATTTAACACCATCGGACATACAAAATACCAAAAACAGCCCCCCCCCCCCCCCCCCCCACCCCCCCCCCCCCCCCCCCCCCCTTCTCCAAAAGTAGCAACCTGATTGGCCAAATAAGCGACTTTATTGTTTTCAATGTCAGCTCTTTGGTCTGGGTTTTTCACCATCTTTCACCCCGTTTGGCGGACCGTTTTGGCGGGAGCCGACAGTTTTGTAGAGCTGAGCGTCTTAACACCCAGTTCAGTCCCTCATTAGAGCGTTGGTTTTCGTAACAAAGAATGCTGGAGTGATTGACAGATTCCCTATAGCTTCCTTGAAAAGCCCTATTGGGTTGGAAAGCAGTAAACAAAATCGCATCAAATTATGCGATCATAATAAATGTATAAATAAATTGTTATGAGCTTCGAGGATTTAGGCCTACTGCTTTGTCTTTAATTTCCACCACCGAGACGAACATCAAAAGGTATTTTCTAAAATTCAGATAAAAATAATCGAGATTTGGGCCTATGCAAGAGAATAATCAAGGGAAAAGTTTACCCACATCGTCTTTTCAGTTGTTCTACGAGGGCAAATGATACAAATTATAGAAATAAAAATACAGGGGGCGAGTCGGAAAGGGGGCGAGTCGGAAAGGGGGCGAGTCGGAAAGGGGGCGAGTCGGAAAGGGGGCGAGTCGGAAAGGGGGCGAGTCGGAAAGGGGGCGAGTCGGAAAGGGGGCGAGTCGGAAAGGGGGCGAGTCGGAAAGGGGGCGAGTCGGAAAGGGGGCGAGTCGGAAAGGGGGCGAGTCGGAAAGGGGGCGAGTTGACCTGACACCGAAAAAACAACTGCCTAACGCCAGTTAAAAATGAACACCATTTTTTTTTCTTGGCATCTATGATTGTAAAACTTCGGACAGGTCGGTTAAAGGTAGGATACACCATTTGCAGATATCAAAAATATTTACTATTGAATAATTAAGGAACATCGTACTTATTCGAAAAGTAAACAATGATTCTAGGCATCCAGCAAAAGGATTGCGCTAGATATCCTGCAATTATTCGGGAAAATATAATTTTATAAAACAAAATTCACAACCGCCGTCCGGCGATCGCGAAAAAACCCCAAAAGAACATAATAATAAGGCCAAATAAAAAAAAAACATGTTTAGCGTCACCGCCCGCTTCCTTTTTGGGGGCCGCTTCCTTTTTCTTTTTTTTTTTCTTTTTAAAACAAATTTATAAATTTGACCATTTTGGCCCAAAAAAAAAAAAAAAAAAAAAAGAAGAAGTTTGTTTAAGATAATAAAATTTTAAGATTGTATTTTAGATTTTAGCATCACTGTGTACATGCTCTAGAAATATTTTTTTTCTAATAGGAAGGATAGGGTGTAACGTGTAGTCGTGTACAGTGCATACTCTATTGACCCACATGAATTTTAATTTCTAATCGTGGGTGAACCATGTTTTAATTTTAAATGCGAAGATAGGGTGTGACATGTTTACTGCATGACTCGAATTGAGATGTTTCAGGCGGCCATTTAAAAAAAAAAAAAAAAAAAAAAAAAGGGCCTCCTCTGTTTTTTTTTATTTGGCCTAACTACCCGACACCGGTTAAAAAAAAAGGCTGGTTTTCGTGCATTTCTCAGCATCCATGACTGTAAAACTTCGGACAGGTCAGTCACCCCCAAATCCACCCATTCCTGATAATTCAAGCAATTACAGTACTAATGGTGTAACCGTACCTTTTAAATAAGTACATGTAATTTTAGAACCAGTGGATGCGGATAATGCCCTCACATTCCGCTCAGGCATCACCCCCCCCCCCCCCCCCCCCCCCCTCCACCCCCCTCCACCCCCTCCACCCCCTCCACCCCCCTCCACCCCCCTCCACCCCTCCACCCCCTCCCCCCCCCTCCACCCCCTCCCCCCCCCTCCACCCCCTCCCCCCCTCCACCCCCTCCACCCCCTCCACCCCCTCCACCCCCTCCACCCCCTCCACCCCCTCCACCCCCTCCACCCCCTCCCCCCACCCTCCCTCCACCCTCCCTCCACCCTCCCTCCCTCCACCCTCCCTCCACCCTCCCTCCACCCTCCCTCCACCCTCCCTCCACCCTCCCTCCACCCTCCCTCCACCCTCCCTCCACCCTCCCTCCACCCTCCCTCCACCCTCCCTCCACCCTCCCTCCACCCTCCCTCCACCCTCCCTCCACCCTCCCTCCACCCTCCCTCCACCCTCCCTCCACCCTCCCTCCACCCTCCCTCCACCCTCCCTCCACCCTCCCTCCACCCTCCCTCCACCCTCCCTCCACCCTCCCTCCACCCTCCCTCCACCCTCCCTCCACCCTCCCTCCACCCTCCCTCCACCCTCCCTCCACCCTCCCTCCACCCTCCCTCCACCCTCCCTCCACCCTCCCTCCACCCTCCCTCCACCCTCCCTCCACCCTCCCTCCACCCTCCCTCCACCCTCCCTCCACCCTCCCTCCACCCTCCCTCCACCCTCCCTCCACCCTCCCTCCACCCTCCCTCCACCCTCCCTCCACCCTCCCTCCACCCTCCCTCCACCCTCCCTCCACCCTCCCTCCACCCTCCCTCCACCCTCCCTCCACCCTCCCTCCACCCTCCCTCCACCCTCCCTCCACCCTCCCTCCACCCTCCCTCCACCCTCCCTCCACCCTCCCTCCACCCTCCCTCCACCCTCCCTCCACCCTCCCTCCACCCTCCCTCCACCCTCCCTCCACCCTCCCTCCACCCTCCCTCCACCCTCCCTCCACCCTCCCTCCACCCTCCCTCCACCCTCCCTCCACCCTCCCTCCACCCTCCCTCCACCCTCCCTCCACCCTCCCTCCACCCTCCCTCCACCCTCCCTCCACCCTCCCTCCACCCTCCCTCCACCCTCCCTCCACCCTCCCTCCACCCTCCCTCCACCCTCCCTCCACCCTCCCTCCACCCTCCCTCCACCCTCCCTCCACCCTCCCTCCACCCTCCCTCCACCCTCCCTCCACCCTCCCTCCACCCTCCCTCCACCCTCCCTCCACCCTCCCTCCACCCTCCCTCCACCCTCCCTCCACCCTCCCTCCACCCTCCCTCCACCCTCCCTCCACCCTCCCTCCACCCTCCCTCCACCCTCCCTCCACCCTCCCTCCACCCTCCCTCCACCCTCCTCTGGATGTAAACGTACTTGCTTAAAACCAGCTAGCACATATTAATTCTCTTAATAATCTTCAAACAGGGATTTGTTTTTTTTAGTAAACTATTCCTGTTTTGATAATACACTGTACAACTAATACAAGATGCCAACACTTAGTTTATCATAGCACTGTTATTTACATGTTTTTGCCAACATTCTGTTACCTATAGGGAATTTGTTCTCTCTACCAGTTTTGGCGTGATATCATGTCATATTCGGTACCCGCTATCAATTCTGACGTGTGTTTAGAGTTAGACGTCAACCGTGGAACTACACACAGAGCCGGACTGGACTAGGGACAACTGTGCATGGTAAACCCTATGTACAAATATTTGCAAGCCCAGTTGAAAAGCACCCCTTCAAGAACTTCCAAGGAGACTAAGAAACATTTTTTATGTCAATTTGAACATACTGGACACAACTGATAATCCTCGGCTGTATGAATTCAAGGGTGTTGAATAGGCATAATCACTAAAGCGTGATACTGCTATATCGCGTCAATGCGGAATATTGCAGGGCATCATCAGCATGTGTGTACACGTCCACCACGGCGCGTGCCAGCAATGTACATGTACATGTACGTAACCGCAAGGAAACAATCGCGGAAACCTCCGTGTATGTAGTACATATAGTATACACGCTCTTCGCTAAATCAAACTGCCATGCCTGGCGAGTTAATGCATCATCTGCAAAAATGTTGGGAGTATACCCATCATCCGACGTGAACTGGTTATAATATTTGTTGTAATATCAACAATTCGGCAAAATACAACAGCTCTTTGTACAAATATGTGACGCGGTATGTCAAAATCAGGCACTTTTGGGCAAGAAGTCAATTTTGAGTTGCTGCATTAAAATGCACCCCTTGCTCTGTTAAATGCCACCTTGCGTTTTTTTGTATTGGATATTCTAAAGTAAAGATATACAGTTTTGAAATCACATTGTCTGAAATGTTAAAAATGAGAAATAGACCTTTAAAGTTGCAGTATTAAACAAAATGCTTTTGAAGTTTTAATTTGAAACTTTTACATAAAAGTTGAAACACAAATAGCACCACAAAAAATGTAAAATCCCAAATCACTGAAAATCACCCCACATTATTTTGCAGTTGTTTCTCCTATGGTAGCTCAGCCCAAATCCGCCTGGTTTTGACATACCATGTCACATGGTACCGGTACTATTTTGCAGATAAGTTTGCAAATCAGTCATTTTTGGCAACACGCCTGGTGTACACCTAATATTTATATCGTCATGATGGCACCATCTCAATATCGACTCTGTTATTATATTCTCTTTTGACACAGCTGCAAACAGCTACCTTAACTCCTCGTCGGAATTTCTTGTATTTCAGCCCGTAGATGATGGGGTTGATGACTGAATTGAGATAGCGGGAAAAGTCGCAGATGTCATGAATGTATTTAAAGGTGACTGAATCACAAAATAAAATTACACCATTGTGTAGTGGATGCACACAGAAAAGGTCGGCTGTGTAACCTGGTGTCCATAAGACGATAAGAGCTCCTAGGACAATTACAAGTGTGCGGATCAGACGCTGTCTGGCAATGACAAGATCACAGGCTGCTGCCCTTGCATGTTGCAGTTTCAGGGCTTTCGCTTGTCTTCTGAGAGTGACTTGTATCTTGTAGTAGGCCAGGCTCATCAGTATTATGGGCAGCAAGTATCCCATTAAAAATAACAACACAAGCAGCAGAATGTTAAGTTCCTGATGTCTTGATTCAAAGCAAACATCCTGCCCAATGATGACGCAATGTCTGTCATACTATCGGTGGTTAAAACGCATTTCTGCATTCTGACAACAGAGATATTTGGCATGTTACTCATGGCAACTGCCAGATCTTTACTACACCTTTCCAAGTTATGGCCGTATACGTTTAATTCCCTGACTTTGTCAAGGTAAACATTGCTTGTGTTCTTTGTCTGATTAATAGCAACATGTTTGAGAAACCATACGAAGGAGCTCACGTCATCTCGGCTTTTGAGATAACGTGTGTATATCGTTTCTTTTTTTAAACTCTATTGGAAGTGGAAGTATTTGAAATGTATTTTAAACTGCATTTATATAAATTGATAAATACTTTATCAGGATGAAATCCACGAATCTGGCGATAACTAAGGGCGCCCTCAATAAGCCCAGATAATACGGACGGCGCGCCGCGGAACAAATGAACGGGCTAGCTTGGTCTTGACCCAGACTAACTCGCCCCCTGACCGACTCGCCCCCTCGTTTGATTTATGGACCTTGTACGGTCGATGTACATGTATATTCCTTACTATAAAATTCGTCATTTTGAGGAATAAAAACGAACTCTCAACTTAGACATTTTGCAGACTGATCAGAGGAAGCAAAAAATAGGCTACAAGAATGCGACTTCCAAGAAATCAATGAAAACGGACAACTTTCTAATATTCTTCCTCAAGTAAAGTTGTGTACAATTTATTTACATTAGGCATACAAAGAAATGATTCAAATATTATAATTAAAGGACGGCGATCGCGAAATAACACAAATAACATAAGAATAACTGCTCGACACCGGTTAAAAACGAACGCCGTTTTTCGTGCTTTTCTCGCCATTCATGATTGTAAAACTTCGGACAGGTCAGTTAAATGAAATTTACTATAAAAGACAACCCTACAAATCTACCCATTCATGATAATTCAAGCAATTACCAATGGTGTATACTACCTTTAAGGAGAAATCTACAAAACTAGTAAACTGTGATGAACTGGACTGGACTCCCGCGAACAATAATTGACGACGATTCCGAACCCCGCGCATGTCAGTTGGCGAACGTTTGGAAACTTAAAAATACGAATGTTGACTTTGCCATTTTTTTGGCATTCGCATCCTTCGCAAATCGTTCGCGTGCCCCGCAAAAACCCACCCTAAAGCAGGCATAAAAACGGTTTATGGATGTGTCTTTAAAAAGTTCGTGCTTTTTTATGTTCTGAATATTCTCAGGTCTAACACGACATACCAAACGCCTTAGAAACCAACATGTAGAAAATGTGAAAATCACATTTAACACCATCGGACATACAAAATACCAAAAACAGCCCCCCCCCCCCCCCCCCCCCCCCCCCTTCTCCAAAAGTAGCAACCTGATTGGCCAAATAAGCGACTTTATTGTTTTCAATGTCAGCTCTTTGGTCTGGGTTTTTCACCATCTTTCACCCCGTTTGGCGGACCGTTTTGGCGGGAGCCGACAGTTTTGTAGAGCTGAGCGTCTTAACACCCAGTTCAGTCCCTCATTAGAGCGTTGGTTTTCGTAACAAAGAATGCTGGAGTGATTGACAGATTCCCTATAGCTTCCTTGAAAAGCCCTATTGGGTTGGAAAGCAGTAAACAAAATCGCATCAAATTATGCAATCATAATAAATGTATAAATAAATTGTTATGAGCTTCGAGGATTTAGGCCTACTGCTTTGTCTTTAATTTCCACCACCGAGACGAACATCAAAAGGTATTTTCTAAAATTCAGATAAAAATAATCGAGATTTGGGCCTATGTAAGAGAATAATCAAGGGAAAAGTTTACCCACATCGTCTTTTCAGTTGTTCTACGAGGGCAAATGATACAAATTATAGAAATAAAAATACAGGGGGCGAGTCGGAAAGGGGGCGAGTCGGAAAGGGGACGAGTCGGAAAGGGGGCGAGTCGGAAAGGGGGCGAGTCGGAAAGGGGGCGAGTCGGAAAGGGGGCGAGTCGGAAAGGGGGCGAGTCGGAAAGGGGGCGAGTCGGAAAGGGGGCGAGTCGGAAAGGGGGCGAGTCGCAAAGGGGGCGAGTCGCAAAGGGGGCGAGTCGGAAAGGGGGCGAGTCGGAAAGGGGGCGAGTCGGAAAGGGGGCGAGTCGGAAAGGGGGCGAGTCGGAAAGGGGGCGAGTCGGAAAGGGGGCGAGTTGACCTGACACCGAAGAAACAACTGCCTAACGCCAGTTAAAAATGAACACCATTTTTTTTTCTTGGCATCTATGATTGTAAAACTTCGGACAGGTGGGTTAAAGGTAGGATACACCATTTGCAGATATCAAAAATATTTACTATTGAATTATTAAGGAACATCGTACTTATTCGAAAAGTAAACAATGATTCTAGGCATCCAGCAAAAGGATTGCGCTAGATATCCTGTAATTATTCGGGAAAATATAATTTTATAAAACAAAATTCACAACCGCCGTCCGGCGATCGCGACAAAAACCTAGAAGAACATAAGAATAAGGCCAAATAAAAAAAAAAACATGTTTAGCGTCACCGCCCGCTTCCTTTTTGGGGGCCGCTTCCTTTTTTCTTTTTCTTTTTCTTTTTTAAAAAAAATTATAAATTTGACCATTTTGGCCAAAAAAAAAAGAAAAAAAAGAAGTTTGTTTAAGATAATAAAATTTTAAGATCGTATTTTAGACTTTAGCATCACTGTGTACAAGCTCTGGAAATTATTATTTTTCTAATAGGAAGGATAGGGTGTAACGTGTAGTCGTGTACAGTGCATACTCTATCGACCCACATGAATTTTAATTTCTAATCGTGGTTGAACCATGTTTTAATTTTAAATGCGAAGATAGGGTGCTACATGTTTACTGCATGACTCGAATTGAGATGTTTCAGGGGGACATTTTGAAAAAAAGAAAAAGAAAAAAAAGGGGCCTCCTCCTTCCTTTTAAAAAAAAGGCATGACGCTAAACATGTTTTTTTTTTATTTGGCCTAACTACCCGACACCGGTTAAATACAAATGCTGGTTTTCGTGCATTTCTCAGCATCCATGACTGTAAAACTTTGCACAGGTCAGTCACCCCCAAATCCACCCATTCCTGATAATTCAAGCAATTACAGTACTAATGGTGTAACCGTACCTTTTAAATAAGTACATGTAATTTTAGAACTAGTGGATCCGAATAATGCCCTCACATTCCGCTCAAGCATCACCCCCCCCCCCCCCCTCCACCCCCCCCCCCCCCCCCCCTCCACCCCCTCCTCCACCCTCCAACCCCTCCACCCTCCTTTGGATTTAAACGTACTTGCTTAAAACCAGCTAGCACATATTAATTCGCTTAATAATCTTCAAACAGGGATTTTTTTTATTTATTAAACTATTCCTGTTTTGATAATACACTGTACAACTAATACAAGATGCCAACACTTAGTTTATCATAGCACTGTTATTTACATGTTTTTGCCAACATTCTGTTACCTAGGGAATTTGTTCTCTCTACCAGTTTTGGCGTGATATCATGTCATATTCGGTACCCGCTATCAATTCTGACGTGTGTTTAGAGTTAGACGTCAACCGTGGAACTACACACAGAGCCGGACTGGACTAGGGACAAATGTGCATGGTAAACCCTATGTACAAATATTTGCAAGCCCAGTTGAAAAGCACCCCTTCAAGAACTTCCAAGGAGACTAAGAAACTTTTTTTATGTCAATTTGAACATACTGGACACAACTGATAATCCTCGGCTGTATGAATTCAAGGGTGTTGAATAGGCATAATCACTAAAGCGTGATACTGCTATATCGCGTCAATGCGGAATATTGCAGGGCATCATCAGCATGTGTGTACACGTCCACCACGGCGCGTGCCAGCAATGTACATGTACATGTACGTAACCGCAAGGAAACAATCGCGGAAACCTCCGTGTATGTAGTACATAGTAGTATACACGCTCTTCGCTAAATCAAACTGCCATGCCTGGCGAGTTAATGCATCATCTGCAAAAATGTTGGGAGTATACCCATCATTCGACGTGAACTGGTTATAATATTTGTTGTAATATCAACAATTCGGCAAAATACAACAGCTCTTTGTACAAATATGGTACCGGTACTATTTTGCAGAGTCTTAAGTTTGCAAATCAGTCATTTTTGGCAATGTTGTACACTTAATATTTATATCGTCATGGTGGCACCATCTCAATATCGACTCTGTTATTATATTCTCTTTTGACACAGCTGCAAACAGCTACCTTAACTCCTCGTCGGAATTTCTTGTATTTTAGCCCGTAGATGATGGGGTTGATGACTGAATTGAGATAGCGGGAAAAGTCGCAGATGTCATGAATGTATTTAAAGGTGACTGAATCACAAAATAAAATTACACCACTGTGTAGTGGATGCACACAGAAAAGGTCGGCTGTGTAACCTGGTGTCCATAAGACGATAAGAGCTCCTAGGACAATTACAAGTGTGCGGATCAGACGCTGTCTGGCAATGACAAGATCACAGGCTGCTGCCCTTGCATATTGCAGTTTTAGGGCTTTCGCTTGTCTTCTGAGAGTGACTTGTATCTTGTAGTAGGCCAGGCTCATCAGTATTATGGGCAGCAAGTATCCCATTACAAATAACAGCACAAGCAGCAGAATGTTAAGTTCCTGATGTCTTGATTCAAAGCAAACATCCTCGTAATCAGTGCTGCAACCCTTGATAAATAAATTAGGTGAAGGACATAGAAATGAAATCACCCAGATCAGAGCAATCAGATATTTCATCCGCAGTGTTGTGAGTTTTCTTTCATAATGCAATGGATGCACAATTGCGACGTATCTCTCTAATGTAACAGCACAAAGATTGTAAGCAGATGCCAAAAGAAAAACCCATACCAAATAGTTCCCACCAATGCGTGTTGGCACAAAAGGAACCCCTACACAGTTTGAAGATGTAAGAAATAAGACGATCTCTTGAAGACACAGCAGCATATCGGCCACGGCCAAATTCACCAGCAGATAGTTTGTCTTGTTGCGCAGGAATTTGACACGTAGAATGACGAAGCATACCAAGAGGTTTCCTAAGACACCAATGACTCCTTCTGCTGGCATGACGTAGCACATCACCGATGGCCAATTGCTTCTAGTAATCATGCCCTCTGTGTCATTGAGTTTCCAAGTTGAATTCATGGCTGACATTTATTTGAGTTCTCTGATTGGGATGATGTTATCACGACAGTTGAATGTTATTCAGTCTTCAGATTTGTTTGTGATCAGCATCCATCACAGCAGTCAGGTTTTGGTCATCAGTTCTTCTTTATAGAGAGTGGCACAGTGGCTTATGCAGCCTATACATGTATGTACTGTAGGTTCCACATATAACAGCTCATTTGAAATGTTCGTTTTATCTTAATTAAGTGAAGACATCCATCCACTTACACACTATACCCTTCTGGTCACTTGATGTATGTTGCTGTTTGGTGCTCACTGTAAGCAAGCTGATGTACAGTGTGACTTTCTGTACTGAATATGTGTCTTTTATTCAGGGCCAAGTAAATTTTTGATATATAACCGGTTGTTGATGGCGGAAATGATCATGGCAGTAATTTGTCAAAGAAGGCAATTAGGTCTTATAGCCAATTGTCCTGTCATTGCTTGATGTGCTTTCTTCATCAATTCATGATTACTCCCTGTCGTGGATTAATGAATGAAATATTAACTTTGTTTGCAGCCTGTTGATCAAAAGGGATCGTTATTTCCCACAGTGTCACTCACAATATTGTGCGTTGATTGTGTCGTCTCCGTGAAGAGGAAGAGAAGGTGTTTTTTTGGTTTTTTTGTGTCTTTTTTAGTTTTCTATTACTGTATACTAGCCAACAGCAGGTGTTCTGATGAGATTTGCTGCCTTAGCCTTTGACTCTTCTGAGGCGACAAGATGCCAGTAGTCGAGGGCCAACAATGTTGCTGGATGGCCGTTGGCTGAGGGCAGCTCATCCACCCTTTGGCAGGTTTTGTTTTTAATCCCACAGGGTGTCACCCACCCTCATCTTTATCATTGTCAGTTGGGTTTAGTCGCCAGCTACCCGACCATGCAGCAGGTTGTACTGGATTACATGTTACCAGTAGCAGCAGTATCCTGACCTGACTCTACGGACCTTGTGCATGCTTATTGTTATTGTCCTGATGGCACCATCTTAATATCAACTCTGTTGTTACCTTTTCTTTTGACAAAGCTGCAAACGGCTAACTTATTAAACTCATCATCGGAATTTCTTGTATTTTAGCCCGTAGATGACAGGGTTAGGCTGAATTAAAATAATGGAACAAGTCACAGGTATAGAGAATGTATTCAAAGATGTATGAATTACAAAATGGAATGTCGATGACCATACGTGTACATGTAGTGGTCGCACACAGAGACAAAACAGTTGTGTAAATTTGTGTCCATAAGACGATAAGAGCTCCTAGGACAATTACAAGTGTGCGGATCAGACGCTGTCTGGCAATGACAAGATCAAAAGCTGCTGCCCTTGTATGTTGCAGTTTAAGGGCTTTCGCTTGTCTTCTGAGAGTGACTTGTCTTGTAGTAGGCCAGGCTCATCAGTATTATGGGCAGCAAGTATCCCATTAGAACTGAAAACACATGCAACAGAAATTGAAATTTCTGGGAAAGGTGTATTGAATGCAAGCCTGATCAGAATCAATGCTGGAATTATTTATAAGTAAATAAGGCAGTGTTTTCCCTGGCTAATGAACTAAGCGAGGTAATAAACCTTCAAATTGATAATTGAAACTAAATTTACGCAGTCTGTAAAATATACAAAATGCAGTGCTCTGAAAAAATGCGCTATGTTTCCATCTATGTACACACCCAAATTGTACATGCAGGTCGAGGAATGTGTGAACACACATTCGCATTTTTGTATCACTGTGGAGACATGGCTTTGTTCTCGTGTACAAAATGATTAGAAAGTCGAGCACGTTTTTCAAAATGCTCCCATTTTAACCATAATTTTTTTCCTGGGTTGAAATTTCGACCCAATATACCCTATACCCTAACCCAAACACTTACCCTAACCCACATCCTAATCCTAGTTTTTGAGTAATTTAAGTAAAATCCAAAAATCTAATTCGTGAAATTCCCAGTGGAGACCTATCCATCTATAGAAATTTACCCTCCGGAGACGTTTTGTCTCCATTGTACACATTGTGTTCATGTCTCCAGAGGGTACCGTATTTCGCACAATTTTTTTAATTAGTATTTCCTTATATTGCAAATCCTTACAGAGAGGTGGTAATATTGACATAAAATTTAGCGAGGTGGTCACTGAAAGTAGCTAGGTGGGCCACCTCGCGTTTGAATGGGCAGGTGAAACACTAAAATAAGGTAAGGAAAAGATACAAGTAAATGAAGTCAGCCAGATAAGAGCAATTAGATATTTCATCTGCACTGCTGTGAGTTTACTTTCATAGTGTAACGGATGCCTAATTGCAACGTATCTCTCTAATGTTACGACACAGACTGTAAGCAGATGTGAAAGACAGAGCCCACGTCTACGGAGCTCTGAAAGTGCCATCCGACTTGTTTACATCCTGACATATTTGATCCCAGGATGACGACATAATAGATGCAAAATGACGACATCCTTTGGTATTTGTTCGCGCAATGGCGACATCCTGAGATGATATATCGCGTGATGACGACATCCTGAAAGTGGGATGACAATATTCAGAGATAATATATCCCGGGATGACGACATGCTGAAAGTAGGATGACGACATCCTGAGATAACATGTCGCGGGATGACGACATGTTGAAAGTAGGATGACGACATCCTGAGATAATATATCGCGGGATGACGACTTGTTGAAAGTAGGATGACGACATCCTGAGATAATATATCCCGGGATGACGACATGCTGCTGAAACTATGTAGGATCCTAATTAGATCAGCAATACGGAAACTTAAAGTGACCATCCGCGTTTCCGCGTTTCTGAGATAATTTATCTCGGAAAGACGGAATACTGAGATAAAAATATGTCTTTCCGTATGGAATTCCATATGTGCCACTCTAAACGTCGTGCGTCGCCCTTGTTTCGTCGCCCTTGTTTCGTCGCCCTTGTTTCGTCGCCCTTGTTTCGTCGCCCTTGTTTCGTCGCCCTTGTTTCGTCGCCCTTGTTTCGTCGCCCTTGTTTCGTCGCCCTTGTTTCGTCGCCCTTGTTTCGTCGCCCTTGTTTCGTCGCCCTTGTTTCGTCGCCCTTGTTTCGTCGCCCTTGTTTCGTCGCCCTTGTTTCGTCGCCCTTGTTTCGTCGCCCTTGTTTCGTCGCCCTTGTTTCGTCGCCCTTGTTTCGTCGCCCTTGTTTCGTCGCCCTTGTTTCGTCGCCCTTGTTTCGTCGCCCTTGTTTCGTCGCCCTTGTTTCGTCGCCCTTGTTTCGTCGCCCTTGTTTCGTCGCCCTTGTTTCGTCGCCCTTGTTTCGTCGCCCTTGTTTCGTCGCCCTTGTTTCGTCGCCCTTGTTTCGTCGCCCTTGTTTCGTCGCCCTTCTTTCGTCGCCCTTCTTTCGTCGCCCTTCTTTCGTCGCCCTTCTTTCGTCGCCCTTCTTTCGTCGCCCTTGTTTCGTCGCCCTTGTTTCGTCGCCCTTGTTTCGTCGCCCTTGTTTCGTCGCCCTTGTTTCGTCGCCCTTGTTTCGTCGCCCTTGTTTCGTCGCCCTTGTTTCGTCGCCCTTGTTTCGTCGCCCTTGTTTCGTCGCCCTTGTTTCGTCGCCCTTGTTTCGTCGCCCTTCTTTCGTCGCCCTTCTTTCGTCGCCCTTCTTTCGTCGCCCTTCTTTCGTCGCCCTTCTTTCGTCGCCCTTCTTTCGTCGCCCTTCTTTCGTCGCCTTTCTTTCGTCGCCTTTCTTTCGTCGCCCGTCGCCTTAATTGTGTTTGGCCTTTGACCTTGACGCATGCGCATATGTTTGTCATATCCTACTTAAGTTTATGCCTGTCAACGTGTGGTGCGTGTGAGCAGTTTATTAAACAACTGTGGAAAGGTTTCAATATTTTAAGATTGAGATATTTAGCCCATCAAACAAAAAGAGGCAAATATTAGACGTCTGTAAATTGTGCTGAAATGTCGGTGAAGGGTTGCCTAACGTGGGAGACTTAAACAAGTTCAAGGAAATCCCCCAAATAAAAGTATTATTGCTTATAATTATGTCGACGTCAACATGTTTTCTTACACACAATTGTAGTGATTTCCTTGAACTTTGACCACTTTTTAGCCTAATTTACGGACACCTCATTTTCACGTTGTTGTTCGCTGGGCTAAATATTACAATATTATCATGATTTTTCATATGATTTTCCATAAGGTTTTAATATAGTAACTGTGCCAGTATGCAACAAATAAAAACCACGAAACGTAACGTAAAATCAGGTGGCTTAGTGCAATTACCGTTACCGGGCAAATAAAAGCACCATATTTGGCATGAGAAAAACGTTGGGGCCTAGTAATTAATATTAGCCTCAGAGCCCTTCGAAATTTTTTGAACATTTACATATTTGTTACCAGGTTTGGGTATATTAAAACAAAAAAACTAAATTGAAAAAAATTATTTTGGTGATTCTACTTACTTTACTTCCATAACATTTTCTAAAGCAAATGACTGAATAATTATGAGAACATAGTAACGATCGAAATGACACAAGTTGCGCGCATTTACCTTGTCTCCGGATATCATCAGGTTGTCTTAGTTGCCAAAACCTCAGTATTGATAAGCTTCAAATTCACCAAGTTGCATACTGGCACAGTTACCATATTAAAACCTTATGGAAAATCATATGAACAATCATGATAATGATGTAATATTTAGCCCAGCGAACAACAACGTGAAAATGAGGTGTCCGTAAATTAGGCTAAAAAGTGGTCATAGTTCAAGGAAATCACTACAATTGTGTGTAAGAAAACATGTTGACGTCGACATAATTATAGCAATAATACTTGTATTTGGGGGATTTCCTTGAACTTGTTTAAGTCTCCCACGTTAGGCAACCCTTCACCGACATTTCAGCACAATTTACAGACGTCTAATATTTGCCTCTTTTTGTTTGATGGGCTAAATATCTCAATCTTAAAATATTGAAACCTTTCCACAGTTGTTTAATAAACTGCTCACACGCACCACACGTTGACAGGCATAAACTTAAGTAGGATATGACAAACATATGCGCATGCGTCAAGGTCAAAGGCCAAACACAATTAAGGCGACGGGCGACGAAAGAAGGGCGACGAAAGAAGGGCGACGAAAGAAGGGCGACGAAACAAGGGCGACGAAACAAGGGCGACGAAACAAGGGCGACGAAACAAGGGCGACGAAAGAAGGGCGACGAAACAAGGGCGACGAAACAAGGGCGACGAAACAAGGGCGACGAAACAAGGGCGACGAAACAAGGGCGACGAAACAAGGGCGACGAAACAAGGGCGACGAAACAAGGGCGACGAAACAAGGGCGACGAAACAAGGGCGACGAAACAAGGGCGACGAAACAAGGGCGACGAAACAAGGGCGACGAAACAAGGGCGACGAAACAAGGGCGACGAAACAAGGGCGACGAAACAAGGGCGACGAAACAAGGGCGACGAAACAAGGGCGACGAAACAAGGGCGACGAAACAAGGGCGACGAAACAAGGGCGACGAAACAAGGGCGACGAAACAAGGGCGACGAAACAAGGGCGACGAAACAAGGGCGACGAAACAAGGGCGACGAAACAAGGGCGACGAAACAAGGGCGACGAAACAAGGGCGACGAAACAAGGGCGACGAAACAAGGGCGACGAAACAAGGGCGACGAAACAAGGGCGACGAAACAAGGGCGACGAAACAAGGGCGACGAAACAAGGGCGACGAAACAAGGGCGACGCACGACGTTTAGAGTGGCACATATGGAATTCCATACTTTCCGTAATATCGTATCTCGGAAATACGTCTTTCCTAATATCGTATCTCATAAAGACGTCTTTCTGTGATAATCGTATCACAAAAAGACGCCTTTCCATGATAATCGTATCTCGGAAAAACGTCTTTCCATGATTCATAATCGTATCTCTCAATAAGACGTCTTTTAACGATATAATACGGGGGCCCATAACTGTCCCGACCAAAGTCAAAGCGTCGTGGCCAAAGCAAAAGCGTCACGGAAATAGACAAAGCCTACCATACAGGTTGATTAAAGACCGAATTTGGTCGCGGTAAACCATGGGAAAGTTGAATGTGGCAAATTGGTAACACTGGTTTCCACCACATTCCATTTCAATAGACCCTGGTACTCCTGACGTCAAAGTTACGTCGGTGTGCGCTTTGTTTTGGGGTTGTCTGGTGGATTCGAAGCTGTAAACAAATCGTGACGTCATACTGGCCACAAATTATTGTGTAATGTTCAAAAGCAAAATTGTGTTGCAATGCACCATGGGTACTATACTGGGATCAATAATTGTAGGCATTTTAGTTGGACCGTAACTGCGCGTCCGCAGTATTGATTTGGTTCAAAATTATAATAAAAGAATGTGCGAAGAAATGTACGATATTTCGGCGCAGAAATGTGCGATAAATGTGCAATATCGCAGATTTCGGCGCAGAAATGTACGATAAAATGTGCAATATCGCAGATTGCGGCGCAGAAATGTACGATAAAATCTGCAATATCGCAGATTTCTGCGCAGAAATGTGCGATAAAATCTGCAATATTGCAGAAATCGGCGCAGAAATGTGCGATAAAATCTGCAATATTGCAGAAATCAGCGCCGAAATGTGCGATAAAATCGGCGACATCGCAGAAATCTGCGCAGAAATGTGCGATGTGCGATGCCCCTTCAGAGCCACCATAAATAAGCAATAACAAAACTGCGATTATCAACACGTACAACACGCACACATGAAATTTCTTTATGAATTAGCAGCACTAAATATAGATATGCAATGCAGACCAGCGCAACTGCTGACTGCGTGAAAATGCCTATTTGAATCGTCGAATTTGTATGAGAAGGTCACGCCCTATTAAGGCAGTTTGTAAAGACCACTGTGTGATCAAGGGGGCTGGACTATAAATCGTGTCGGTAGTGGACGCACTGTCGCATATAGTGGTCTTCGGCAAAGACTAGATACCAGCAAGCTCCAGTAGTGGAACATAATTCATTACCAAGTAAGAAAACTGATGAGATCTGGACAACAATATAGACAACAATTTTTGTGTCTTTCTCTGGTTGAAGGTGACAAACCAGTCATCACCCTCCCCCCAGTTAATAACATTCTTAGGATTACGGTTAAGACTAATACTGGCTTGTGTAAAAGATGTAGCAGACAAAGGACCAGGGTATGCAGTATACACTGTAGAGTCATCTGCGTATACATAGGTAACTTTTAGAGGTGACCAAACCTAGTAAGTCGTTGATATACAATACAAAATAGTGATGGGCCCAGGCCCTGTGGAACACCTGCATTAGTATGATCATGGATGAACGAGGATCAGAGCAGCCCTCAATATATACCATAGGAGTGACACAATACCAGTTTCCAATGCATACATGTACCGGTACATGTAGTACCTTTCAGAATCAATCAAAGACCTTTCCATATATCAGTTCTTTTCAAACCTACATGTAAGTTGTCACTTTCAATTGTGTTGTACTTGTAAGTAAAGACGTACGTCCATTTGCTTACAGCTACACTTCTTGCATCTTGGTGTGTTTTGCTGTTGATGCTCACTGTAAGCAAACTAATATTGGTCAGATTTCTGATACTGTGCCCTTTATTCAGAGCCAAGTTAATTTTGATGGCTGAAATTATCAGACTTGAAGTTTATGGCATTGGGCCAAGAAGGCATTTAGGCCTAAACTAGCCAATTGTCCCTTAATTAGCTGCACTGCTCGTGTCATTGTGTGACGGAGTTGACCTGTAGATATGATATACGTGTATTTTTGTATAATTTCTTCATCAATTCACAATTACTCCCTGTCGGATATAGTGGTTTTTAAACTAAATAAGATTAACTTTTTGCAGCATATAATTTGCTGTCACTCACAATAATGTGCGTAATTTGTTTATATAAAGAGGGAGGTGAAGACTTGTTTTTTGTTTTCTTTGGAGTTGGAGGAGGGGGGGAGGGTTTGAGGGGTGGTTAGTGCTGGGGAGTAACTAATTTGTTTTAAAGTCTGAAGTCAAATGAGCAATTAAGTTTTTGTGTCGCCTAAACAAAGTTTTGGGAGACACTAACATATACTGTACCAGTCCTGAATTCTGTAAGACTGGCCCCGTATATGACCGTATATTCTGGCAAAATGAGACGGAACTGGGCACAGGGTATAGTGGAGAAAAATGCAATGAATACAGGATGATTTATTTTATTTTCAGATTTATTGATATTTGTAATCCTGGTATGCCTGGTATGCCTGCTAACTATATTTTTCTAAGAAATGGTATAGAAGAAGTGGAATAAAAAGGTTTTTGAGAAAAAAACTACATGTAAATCCTTTTTCCATATCACATACAAAACTTCAAAGGCCCTTTTCTTAACATTTTACTTTTGCGACATGTTGATAATTGCAAACTTTAACCCTCGGAGCCGGCGACTGATTTTTTTTTTTCCGAGGCGAATCGCGCCTCCAAAATGGTGACGTTTTATGTTGGGGGTAATGAACTGTGTTTGGGGGTACAAATCTTTTTCTCACGGTCTCAACAGATGGATATAAGGACCCTGGACACACATATCAAAGATTTAAACATTCTGGCTATTTTATGTATTTTTTTAAGGACATCCATTGCAAGCATGTAAACATTGAAATCAGTATTGCGCAATACAGACATGAAACAGCAATAGGATACACACTGTACAAATAACAACGACCAACAGCTCTAACTACCCCCCAGGGGAAGTCTGGGTCACGATTGATAACAGCTGTGTTTGTTATCTACCCCAAGGCCGCTCAAAGAGATGTCAGAGACTTTTTTTGACAGCGGCTATACACAATGGGATCAGATTACAATTTCTGTGCACAACTCTATGGCTTTTGGCCAAAACCATTATTTTGAAGGAATGTTTCACCCCCTGAATGACCTCCTGGGTTAGAATTTTTTCCCAGTCCATTCAGCAGGGTCTAGGGATAGATGAAAAAAAAGGACAGCTCCATTGACTGAAAAAAAAAAAAATATAAACAAAAACATAGTTTGTGTCCACCCTTTGGAGGCGCGCCCCTTGACTGAGGGACAACCATAACGTCCGATTGAAGTGCAACAAACAGCAATGTAAAAAGAAATTCATCCTCTTTTCTAATACCTGAAAACCCTCATTTCAACCTCTGCCCAGTTCCGTCAAAATTTGCCAGAACCCCTCACATAGGGGTCATTTGAGATCATTTAAAGGTAGACAGTGGTTCTTATGTTACTGTTTTGGTTTTTTTCACTATCGTCGTTGGGCGATTGCGATTGTTTTTTGTATAAAATTCTCTTTTTCGGAACAATTATAGGATATCTAGCGCAATCATTTTGCTGCTTTCAAATAAGTAAGTTATTGCCTAATAATTCGGTAGTAAAATTTATCGATATCAGCAAATGGTGTATCCTACTTTTAAAAACGCACAACATTTGACATACAAAAAAACACAACATAGAGGGATCCACCGCTCAAAAAAGTGGCACTCGCGATCCGCGGTTCACTTGGTTTATAAGACACCAATATGCTCTTTTAACTGCCATGATCTGGCATAAAGACATCCATGGGCAAAATGGGGAACTTTATAGAAAAAAATCACGATCGCCGGACAACGATGGGGAAAGAAACAACTGCCTGGTGTTGGTTAAAAACAAATGCCGATTGTTGTGCTTTTTTCTCGGCATCCATCAGTTAGAAGATATTTACTATAAAATACAACCCCGAAATCCGCCCATTCCTGATAATTTAAGCAATTATTAATGGTGTATTAAATCCCCCCATTCCTGATAATAGTCTACAATAGTTTCTAGTAATAGTCTACAAACTATACCAATCTCCCTTTGCAATGTACATGTAGTCTATAGATGTATGCAGCTAAAATATTTTTCAATATTTTTTTTTTTTAACAGGCTCGAGCAAGAGTTTGTGACAAAACAAATCCCCTTTTTTTCATTTGTTTCCCCTGTACTCAGCCTGTCTCTTTGCTGCTGTTGTTGGCATTCTGCTTACACTCTTGTGTAATGTGTGCAGTGTTTATATTTTGTAATAATTATGCCAATATTTCAAAAAAGAAAAAATATTGTCTAACATTTCTGTTACATGTACTTTAATCAAGTAAAAATACTTATGTTAAATGGTGTGCCTGAAATAAGGTATATTTCACAAACAAACTCCATATCATTCACTTTTATAGTGGATGATATAATGTAGTGGATTAAAAATACAAATTATAAGGGGATCGTAGAGCATTGTTTCAGGAGTACACAAGCTTTATTAAGTTTCATTGTGGGTAATATACCATTTCATCCACTGTTCAAAATATCTTCCATTGACTTATGTAATAACATGACTGACATTACAATATCGTGACTGACATTACATTGTGACTGACATTACACTTTTGTTCAACTCACCAAATCTATAAATAACAAGTATTTGCCCACTTTACTTGATAATATTATTGCACTGCCCAGACCCCATACTAAGAAAAAAAATGAAGGGCACATAGTTAATTGCTATCCTGTATGTTTTTATGGGACAAATCATTGTTTTTTTGTGACTGACATTACATTAAGCCTAAAGCGTTATTTTTACGGCACATCCTGGGTATCAAACATTAATTTCATATAAATAAAAATTATTTTCCTAAAAATTGACACTGAGAGCTGTTATTTTAACACAAAATGAATTAAATATTATTAGACTAATGAAAAATACCAAAAGAAATATTTTTTTTTGTTTTTACCTGTATACCTACGATTGGTAGCATAAACATAATGTCAAATTCAGAGTGCTGTAACTTACAAAATAATTTTCACGCCTTTTCACAAAAGTGGGAAAACATTTTAACACCTTTTCACATGGGAGTAAAAAAATGTGCGTGGGAAATATAATTCTTTCCACAAAAGTTCCCAATTCGATCGCCGGAAAAAAACAACTGCATGCCTAACGCCAGTTAAAAATAAACACCATTTTTTTCTTTTTTTCTTTTTTTTTCTTGGCATATCTATGATTGTAAAACTTCGGACAGGTCGGTTAAAGGTAGGATACACCATTTTCAGATATCAAAAATATAGGTTTTCCCGGACGATATCGCAAAATGTGCACATAAATTTGTAACTGGTGCATTGGTTTTCGTGCGAAATAGTATGAACGTTCACATTCCCGTTTTCTATTTAACAATAGATAATTCGTTTTTGCATAATGGTGCATCCCGTCGTAAGAAATCATCACACGATTTCCCGAAAGTGCACTGATTTTAGTATATTGATAGTTCATTTTAGCGCGAATTTGAATGCACACCCGCAATCATGTTTTCTTTTTAATTTATCAACAATCAATTTCGCTAAATGTGCAGCCGATTTTTTACGCATTTGTATGCCTGGTCAAGCATTGTAATTCATATGTGTTATCAAAAGTAACATTATTGGGAATTAAACCAGGTGGTCTCGTCTTTGAAACTACCAAATAAATGCTATATAAACCACTAAGTTGAAGAAAAAAATCTTTCTTTGCTCAGCATTTGCCACGATCGCATCATATAGCTAGACTTTACTTTATGCCCCCTAAAATTTTCCAATAATGGCTGCAAGAGGGAGATACAGACGAGTCTCGGACGTTGATCGAAATAGTCTTATCGATGCCTTTGAGGCGGACGACGCGGACTACTTAGATGTAGCAAATAGACTGGACATCAACCACTCATGTCTTGGTGGACAATTCATTAACGGATAGACAATTGAACTGATTAAATGATAGAGAAGTCATTAACAAAAAACAAAATAACCTCAATTCTTCAAAATCCTCATTTGGATAAATTCCTAAGTAGCCTCAATCCTGCAAATTCATCTGATGCATCAACTTCCAAGTGACCTCATTCCTGCAAAAACCTCCAATTTGCAAAAAGGATTTTGGAGGATTTGGGATGGTTAGGGTGAAAATAAATTTAAGATCCAACACATAAAAGATCAATTAGTCCCACGATACATTGATTTATTAATGATTTAATCCAAGTTGTATCGTGAGTTATATAGCCATGTGTACTTTATTGAAATTGAACGCAGAATATGCGAATTTAAATAATAACAAATAAAAAAGAATATTCAATTCAGGCCGTGACACCATGAACAATCGATTTGCTGCAAAATAGATTGCACACTCTTAATAATCGGCCACGCATACGTCAAACCGAAAGCCCAATCACGTGTTTGTAATCGTTTAAATGAAACGCTAAGCACATTCATTTATTTGAATTAAACAAAATAAAATTGAATGCTCGTTTTTGCGAAAATGAAACTCGGATATACGTCGTTCTGAAATTCAGCGCAAAATTGAATACATATTTTACAAATGAATGAGCACATTTTGCGATATCGTCCGGGAAAACCTATATTTACTACTGAATTATTAAGAAATATCTTACTTATTTGAAAAGCAAACAATGATTCTAGGCATCCAGCAAAATGATTGCGCTATATCCTGTAATTAATCCGAAAAGTATAATTTTATAAAACAAAATTCACAATCGCCGTCCGGCGATCGCGAAAACCCCCCAAAAATAACATAAGAATAACTGCCCGACGCCGATAGAAAACAAATGCTGTTTTTCGTGCTTTTCTCAGCATCCATGACTGTAAAACTTCGGACAGGTCAGTTAAATGATATTTACTATAAATTTTCACCCCCAAATCCACCCATTCCACCCATTTCCGGTAAAATTGGTGTACTTCGCGATACAGGTTGATATTGTTGAAAGGCTATACACTTTTTGGTGTCGGGGTTTAGGGGATGGACAGGAGGAGGGGGGGGGGGGGGGGCTTGACTGTTGGGGAAGTCTAAGAAAGGGTATATGACTCCCTGGAGCCTTTATAAACCAAAACACAAGAAGCAAACATTGACAACAGATTGGTGAAAGAACCAGTCAGT
Organism: Crossaster papposus; assembly: GCA_037893245.1. Taxonomy (NCBI): domain Eukaryota; kingdom Metazoa; phylum Echinodermata; class Asteroidea; order Velatida; family Solasteridae; genus Crossaster; species Crossaster papposus. The sequence goes on along the minus strand of JBAIAA010000090.1, from coordinate 1,984,674 downwards.
GAAAGCTTTATTAATGGGCAGAAACAATACCTTTAGATACAATACGTGCAGTAATTAATTAATTAATTATCCAATAAAAACAAACCTGAATAATCACCAATAAAATATAATGAGCCATTTGCGCGTGATCCCGAGTTAAATTTGAATAACACAGCTTGGCACCGTTGAACTTTGAATTCTCCAGAACAAAGACACTGTTGCTATATCACGTGATTCGGAGCAAGCCTTACGCTAGCAACCCCCAGCTCCGGAATGGTCTGGTGTCTTTGTGCCATTCTCACCCATTGTGAACAATGTATTGGTGCTGAACGTCTGTTACATAACTATGCAAGAGCTTGCCCAAAATCATGTGATATGGCAACAGTGTCTTTGGTCTGGAGAATTTAAAATTAAACGGTGCCAAGCTGCGTGAGCAAATCAATGTACCAGATGTTATTCAAATTTAACTCGGGGTTCACGCGTAATAATAATAATAATAATAATAATTAATTTATATTGCGCAGATTCCACATTAGTGTTCAAGTGCGCAGTACATGTATACATACACAATGTCGTAAAAATCGAACTACATGTACCCTGATACAATTAAAATTCACAAATGAAATTAAAATACCGGTACCTAAATAAACAATTAAATACACAAGTATCCATTACAATACACAATTATCCATTAAAAAACACAGGTACAATGCAACAAAGCAGAACAAAGTTATTTAAAAGCGGCAATAAAAAGGTGTGTTTTTAGTTTAGTTTTAAAAATTGAAAGAGACTGAGATGTTTTAATCTCATGTGGCAGTTGATTCCATAAATGGCTATTTGAGCTGATCCGAACTTACATTACAATGTACAATGTAAAGAGTGAATTTAAATACATGTATGCAGTGCACCCAGTTAGACATTAAGAAATATAAATAATAGAAATGCAAGAATGTGTTACTGGCAATGCATCCATTTACTAGCTGATAATAAAAAACATAGTTCAACAATCGTACGCCAAGTATATATTACGCTAAATCCCCCACATATAATTCCGTTATTTTACATAAATAGATTGGCAGCAGAGAACGTTTTACTGTTTGTTTGTTTTTGTGGGATTTTTTTTACATCGAATGCTGCAGAAAAAGTTTGCAAATGTGCGTAAGCAAATTAAGCAAAGGTTGCAAAACTATTTCTAAAGCATTTGATATCAAAATACAATACAGCAGCAGAACGTATGGCGTCTTTGCTGCCATCCCTTTTGATGTCAGATAACTGACATTTTGTAAAATTACTTATCTGTAAATTGTTTATGCATTAAAAAAATGTCATTTGCATAAACAAATATAATACATGGTATCAGTTAAATTAAATACCATACGAACTGTAACAAAACAAATAATGCCTTTTTTAGTTTACATTCGACGTGTAATTAGTACAGTCATTTGTTGGCAGCGTCTATAGCGAACTTCAATGTGCCACTTGAAAGATTAACCATGATAAATAATTGCACCGTGTAAGATTTTTGTTTGTTACCTGATTAACACATTACCTAATTCACAGTCGTATTTCAGCTACATGTAAATGGTTTGATGTGCATTGATTTTCACGGGTAATTCAATGTACATAAGTAAATGCCTAACATTAATTTGTTGGTGGGAAAATTTTCTCTTCGAGACTATAGTGTCTAAAACACTTCACACACAAAAGCAGTCGAATATTATCACAACAACTTCCAACCCTTACGCTGAGAAATAAGAATGGTCAAATTGGTTGTGAAGAGCATGTCGTGCTCATTCGGCTCAATGGGGGGTCAACATGTACCGGTACCAACGACTATGACAACGGACACTGTAAATATACACAATTCTGTTAAACACTGAAAATTTGGTAAAACTTTGACGTCAATTGTGCTGTACAAAAAAAATTACAGTGTATGTAAAACTGTATTTGTTTTACAGGTTGACCGACTAAATTTGATAAAACATCACATTTTCTGTAAATTTAACGTCAACCCACGTATTTTAACAAAATAGTTTACAATGTATCACTATTTTTACAAATTACACTGTAAATATTAAAACACTATTAATTTGAAAGAAATTTTTTATTTTAACGTCAAAGTGCTGTAAAGAACAATGACAGTTTGAAATTCTCTGTAAAACTACATATTTTGTGTACAGTTCATCAATAAATAC